>OY769911.1:11792789-12153873 GCA_963669185.1 Dyspetes luteomarginatus | reverse complement strand
TCTTCGGAAATTATTTCCAGTTCTCGCGTCGTTCAAGAGGGAAGAGCGACATATTTACCCTCGACGTGGTCGCACGACGACGTCGAGAAATTTATCAAAATCGTTCAAGCGCGTTGGAAAAAAAATATCAACGATTCGGAAATGATTGATCAGCCCGGAAATTTAATCCACACGCAAGGACGATCGTAATTTGGAGTAGACTTTAAAAGACTACAAAAACTTTAAGAAACTTTTGTAGACTTTTAACGAATTGAGTAAACTTTCTAAGAAAATCGAAAATAAAAAAGAATTATTCACTACAATGGTTGTAGCTTTGATTCCTGGTGAACGTACTTTAATTTCCACTTTTATTCATCGTAATAGCTGAATTTTAAAAAAATTGTCTTTGGTTCATTGGCTAACCATTTTTTCTTAATTTTTCGGTTCGGAAATGATTTATCAGTCCGGAAATTTAATCCACACGCAAAGACGATCGTAATTTGGAGTAGACTTTAAAAGACTACAAAAACTTTAATGAAACTTTTGTAGACTTTAAATGAATTGAGTAAACTTTCTAAAAAAGTCGAAAATAAAAAAGAATTATTTACTACAATGGTTGTAGCTTTGATTCCTGGTGAACGTACTTCAATTTCCAGTTTTATTCATGGTAATAGCTCAATCTTAAAAAAAATTGTCTTTGGTTCATTGGGTTACCATTTTTTCTTATTTTTCTGCAGATTTCTAAAGGCTGGCAATCCGTTTTGGCAAATATTTGCCAATTGTTTAAATTTGATTTTGGCGATATTTTGTTGTCGCACTCACAAAAATTCGACAACATCAAAATGTACAAAACGACATTATCTTTGTCTACTTCTTTGTCTTTTTAAAACACAACAAATAAACTTAAATCAGAAAAACAAAAATAAAGTTATAACAGATTTTGTTGATTGAGTTTGTCCTTCATTTTTTTTTTAAATTACAAAAATTATTTTTAAAATAAATGAATAAAATATGAATAGGAATATTTTCACAATTTCGATATTTTAAATACGTATTTCAATTGATTGTCAATTACTTTCAATAAATCGTATTATTTTCACAGGCTCTGGTTCCGGATCCGGAAGTAGCGGATGCGCTTCGAGTACACTAGGAACTTTACCATTAAATCGTTGCTATTCGTCACTTCCACGTGGTGCCCTCGCGGCCTACGGCAGCATGACGAGACCAGCGACACTTCCTCGACTTCCTCTTGGTCTTGGCCTTGGTCCAAGTCCTGCAAATGGCAATGTCCTGCCGAACAATGAGCGTGATCGTGATAGCAACAGCAGCAGCAAGAGAAACAGCGACAGTGTTTTGTGTCATCGATTACCACTGATGCATCCTCTGCCCACTTGCGACGTAGCGAGTCATCAGGGCACAGGATTCCACGAGATTTTCAACGCCATAAGGTTTGGTTTTAATAAATAAATATATTTTTTTAGCAATATTTAATTCCACCTCTGCCCTACCAACGAATTGTCAACGAATTTCTATTCAATTTGTATCATTATTAGGGCAGATATATTTTTAGTAAAAAAAAAATCATCTAGTACTCTAAATATTTTGCAGTTAATTTGACAGGATTTTATTATTTAAAAACGAAATATTTAATTTACATTTTGTGCTTAGAGTTGGATTAATCAATTTCCGCTCTGGCATACTGTGAAATTCATCTTTTGTCTTTTTTTTTTCACTGCATAGGGCATGCACTCTGAATGGAAAAATTTCCTTATTTACCTTGCTAAAATAAATCTCGAATTTCAAAGCTTCAAATTCAGCTTGGAGGTTAAAAAAAAAGACTTTGGTTAAAGAATCGGATGCTGGAGGGAGAAATAAAAAAAAAATGACATTTCGTGTTTCAACCTAGCAGCGTGTTTCACGTTATCACTGGGAATATACAAAACTCGTTTTAAATATCGGATATTTTACACAGCCTCGGCACGTCCAGAGATGCTGTAACTCCACCCCAATCCTCTCCTCGGCGACCAAGTGAAGTGAGTGTACCTCCCTCGATGCATACGCGTGGGTACACGAACAGTACACCTCCGGCAAGGATTTTTAATTAAAAACAAGCTTTTTCCCCTGCTCGCGCGTTACCATATTTTTTTTTTCTCGATGGTGATCATACTCGCGAGAAAATCCTCGCGAGCTGCAAAAGATTTTTTTATTTTTTTATTTAAAGATATAGAGAAAGATGAGCTTACAATTTTTTGCAGTATTCGCTGGTGCTGTAATCTTGGAGCTTTAATTAAAAACTGCTGGACACTGAATCAAGAGTAACCATTAATGCTAAAAACGTAATGAATTAATATAATTCCAGTAATAATAAATTAATTGAAAACAGTATGAAAATTTGATATAAAAATTTAAGTTTTTTATTTTATCATTAGAATTAAAAGCCTGTTTATTTATAAGATTGATTATAAAGAAACAAAATTTGCCTCGCTTGAATTAAAAAAATAAAAGAAAATGTTATTTTTAATCTCTGTGTGTGTAGAAGTTGCAAAATAATATTTTTCATCGTGAACTAAGAAATTAAGGTCTGGAGAGATAGAAGAGAAAACGAGCGGAAAGATCATTAAAGACGATAGAGCAAGTTCGGTCAACTTGCTACTACATTTCCTCCTGGCACGTATCCTTTCTCCCTGTTGATCGTCCGGCAGAGTTTCAACCCTCTCGGCACCCCGGAATTCATCCCCTTCGCATGTTAATCTTGCTTTTATTCAAATCATGGATAACTTTTTCTCGTACGATTGCCCTCTGCATGCAAACGAGTTCCCAGAAGATTTTGCGAACATCTAGCGGTCTCAACTATTCAAAATTAATATCGCGAAACTTTCAACTTGTAATTTTCAAACGTTATTATATTATCCAATATGCAGGGAAAGTAAATATTATCAAGAGTTATTATGTACAGTAAGATAATATTGACATTAAATACTTTTTCTCTTGTCAAAATAACAATTTAATAATGAACAATTTTTAATTCCAACAGAAGTGTTTTTCGAATTAAATTACATTAACATATTTTTTTTAATGACACTTCAACGTGAAATTTGTTGTCTTGAATTTTATTGGGCTGATTTTTTTATTAAATCAATCAATGTTAATGCTATTTAAAATAAAATTAAAATAACAAAACTTTATGCCGAATTTTATTTTTATTTATTAATCTCAATTTTTTTTCCAATTCGTAGACGCGATACATCGAACTCGATGAACTTTGCTCGTTTCGATTTTCAGCCAGTAGGACGTTTTCACGCTTCAAGTTTTTTTTTTTTCTTTTCTTCCCTCCTTAAAGGAAAACGTTGAGCTCGCGCAGATCCGCAATTCTCGTTCATCATCGTTCGCGAAGAAAAAGTTTCCAGACGAGAGGCCCTCCCACATTTAATGCCCGACGCCAATTCCTTTGTGCTGGATGACAACGATTTTCCCTCCCGGCGAACTATTTCGTTCTCAATGTCGCGTCTTGAGTTTCTCCCCATTTCTCCGTCCCTCCACCTCTCATCGCTCTGTCGTTTCACAACCGTTTCTTTTTACAGCATTTTTTTTTTTTTTATGCTCGCGATAGCACGACAGATGAGCGAGTCTCAAGGGTTCACGTAAAATGCGCTTGCTCGTCGTAAAAAAAAAAAAAAAGCAAAAAAAAAAAAAAGAACGATGAAAAAAAGTTAAACTACAGTTTGGGACAGCATCCGCGATTCTCGTCTTATTCTTCGTTCGCTACAAACAATCCTTGCCGCAAAGATTTTTGCTCCCTCGGGGCTCAAACACTCTCACAGTGCTTACCACGTATAATTTTTCGTCAATTCATCATTATGTCCTCGTGATGGATAAAATACGAAAGAGAAAATAAAGATCAAATAAAATTTCTGATCCGTGAAATAATTTTTAGTGTTGGAGAATAACCTTTGAATTTTTACAGTTAAATCGACGTGGCAATTTTTACAAAATTTTTCCACACCCTCGAAATTTTTTTTACAATCTTCCCAATATATCCAGATGAGATATTGATTTTGATGAATAAAAAAAAATTTAATGCCGCTGCGAGATAATTTGATTGACAGAAAGCCCTCGTGAAAGGATCAATGAAAAGTAATTGAAAAAAAATCGTGAACGAAATTTATTTAAATTTAGGAGGATTCGTTGATGTTATTGTTTAAATAACGTGAGCGACATTAAATAAGCTACGAGAGAATTCAATAATTAAATTTAGTTTGATATTTTTTTGCCCATACAGAGAACCCAACTGCAAGCTGAGATCGTTGAACGTCTCAAAGTGTCTTCAGGGTGGTCTGGACGCTGGTTGCCTCGGTGAGACGATCAGACGTGCCCGTTACTTGGATGCTCTGAGAGCCTCTGGAGCTTCGAGGCCAGCTGACGTTATGCCCCTCGTTTTGGCTCTGACCGAAGCACCTTGTCTTCAGCTTCTCGATCTGGCAAGTCCTCGATTGGCACTTGACGATCATCCTTCGAGGCTTCTTTGCCATGCACTGGCAAGAAATGGCACCCTTCGTCTGCTCAGCCTCGAGGGATGGACTTTCAGGATAGAGGTCAGTCATTCATATTCAATTTTCATCAAAAAATTATATTTTTTCATCATTCGTATTATTTAGCTACCGTGCAATTCTCATTTCTGACATTACAAATAATCACTGGGCATTCTCGTATTTTCTAATTAGCTAATAATAACAATAAAATTATGAAAGAAAATTTATTTGCTAATTTTGGGACAAACTGTATCGATATAAAAAAAAATAACCCTTTCTCACTAATTTCTACATGGCCGTTTAATTATTTTTTTAAAAGAAAAATGGGTCAGATCCACGATATTTCAATCTTATTTCGAAGGACACACCTCGAAAGGTTGAACAAATTTCCGGCATATAAGCCTGAAACTTGGAGCTTTTATATACATATGCAGGATTAGATATACAGTATATGGAAATCTGTGCAATATTGTCGGGTAGTACGTAACTTTGTTCCTACATAGCTGTTACCATACACAGTTACCTTGGGTTCGTGAAGCCAATCGTGTTATTCGCCTCGTGTGTACGTACACGAATAGGTATGCGGATAAAACACAATGATGTATTGGGCAATGCAGGGAAAAGAGAGGAAGAGAAGGAGAGGTAGAAATCGAGACACAGAGAAAGCCCCGGTGCGATTCAGTGAGCTATACACCGAACTGAATTCCAACTAACCGTCTCGATAACAATGCTCTCTGTACCAGAGAGCCCAAGCACACCGAGCTGCGAGGGGAAAGAGGAGATGAAAGTTTTGGAGTTTGCATTTACTCTTGTTGCTGGACCAAGTTGACGTTTCGATGCTGACCATCACTATTCTGGCTTGCTATATGCACATGGAAATGGCAGTGATGCCTTTGGTCTCCCATTGTACAGTACCACGTGTGTCTGTGTGTGTTTTGTATGTGTGTGAACTTTTGTACGTATATATATATGATTTCGAACTATCAAGCGAAACAACTCAGCTGGAAAGGCTAGTTTTGATCGTAAATTAATTGAGCGTTTCGCACGAGATGGAAAATTACTCATCGGACATGAATCCTGATGGCCTGATGGCCAATCGCAAACTCAGCTTTGTTTCGTATGCTCGGCTTTGAAAAGACGATGTTGTTGCTTGTGATGATGGCAGATGATATTTTATTCCCCTCGTTTCGTAAAAATTTGTTAATTACTGTTCTTTGGACAAACCCAAACCCAAACTATTTTCAATGTACTAATCCACCAGGTGGCGCTTTTTGATTTTTTTTTCACACACTTGGCATGAAGAAAACGATGTTGTTCAGTTGTGAAGATCCCATAATTTCATGAGAAATCGTATTTACATAAGGTTCCTTTGAACAAGCCAACTATCTCGAGTGTACTAATCCACCAGGTGGCATTGTAAAGTTTCGTAAAAAATTTGTTAATTACTGTTCTTTGGACGAATAAACTATTTTTAATGTACTAATCCGCCAGGTGGCGCTTTTTCATTTTTTTCACACACTTGGCATGAAGGCAACGATGTTGTTTAGTTGTGAAGATCCCATAATTTCATGAGAAATCTTATTTAAATAAGGTTCCTTTGAACAAGCTAACTATCTCGAGTGTACTAATCCGCCAGGTGGCTTTTCTTGGCTCTCATTCAAATACTCAGCGTCGAGACTTTGCCGCCTCTCTTACGGTGGATCTTTCTCTCCATGTTTTTATATACGCGAGCGGTAATTTCTCAACTTCCGAGGTTACTATTAACCTCTAAACTGTCCATGAGTCTAGGGTCGAGAGAGAATTACACAAGTTATTTCTACGAGTGTAGAATGGCCCTTGGCCGGCTACAACGGTAGTACAACGGAGTTTCAGACTCCGGTATAACAGTCCTGAGTAGATCCAGTTTAGTATGGATAGCCGTGCTGGATACCCGTGCTGGTATATATATATATATATGTATATACACGGAAAAGTGAGAGAGAGGGATAGAAAGACTACGTGAGACTTCTGGTCGAGTAGAATCGAGTCTTTCTCATTAGCACGTCGACGTTGTTTCTCATCTATGGGGTACGTATTACTGTATACCTTCGAATGAAGCTTTCGTGAGTTTGGCAACCCCTCGAGACGAAGCGTTCAAATAAACCATCACAGCGTCTACCATACCGTACCATGCAGCACTCAATTTCGCGGAGTGCTACTAGTCAAACCACCAGGTTTCCCTTCGCATATTTGCACATGTAATATAATGGATACATAGTTATAGTTTACGAAACGCGCAAGAGCCAAAGTTTCTATGCAATCCGGTTCGATTTCTTGCTGGACATTTACGAATGGGGAGTTTAGTTACAAAATGTTGTCCATCGAAATTGATGATGCGGTCCAGATAACGGAATGTTGAATTTACCGGAAGTTCACGAGATCCAAACTCGGTCACACCAGCTCAGCACGATTATTCGCATCTATTAATCTCATTGTAACATTAGAGAGGAAAATGAATAGGTCGAACGCATGGCCGTGTTTGCCGAAAGATATATGAAAAAAGGGTAAAAGACCGGGGGAGAGCGAGGAAAAAAAAAGGAGAAAGGAACAAAGAGAGAAGAAGAAATGAATGCTTTTATTTCCACAGTCCAAGTTCTCCCATTAATGCAATCTACATTCTCGTTTTTTCCCCTCCCCTCTCCAGATCTCTTATTTCCCTTTCTCCTCCATCAACTTGGCAGCGCGCCATTCTCATATCGTGATACGCATAGTAAATTAGCACCCAAGAGAAAGAGCGGGAAAATCGGACTGACGGGTGAACAAAAAGAAAAATTATTGAAATGAGAAAATGAGTGGCAGCATCCACACTCGCTGATTTTATATAGAGAAAAGAATTTAAATTGCATTATGGCGTATATACGTGACATCCAGATATTATTATCGTTTCAATACGAAGGAAAACAAAGTACAGATGATATAAAAATTGCCCTCTATGAATAAATGGAATATATTTTCACGATAATGAATAACAATTAGCAGGGTAGAAACGTGGTTCAATTTTTTTTTCGTTTGGGTGAGTTCGGTGGTAATGAAAATACGGTTTTCAAATCAACAAAGATCGAATACTTTTTTGATGGAATTAATGCATCAGTAACAAGAAAATTAACTAAATTGGGAGCTTTTTCATCAACACACGTGCCCCTTCTCTAACCCCCTAAATTATAGACTACCGGACATCGTTTGAGAATTAAATAATAAATAACAATTAGCAGGGTAGAAAGGTAGTTCAAATATTTTCCGTTTGGGTGAGTTCGGTGGTAATGAAAATACGGTTTTCAAATCAACAAAGATCGAATACTTTTTTGATGGAATTAATGCATCGGTAACAAAAAAATTAACTAAATTCGGAGCTTTTTCATCAACACATGTGCCCCTTCTCTAACCTTCTAAATTATAGTCTGCCGGACATCGTTTGAGAATTAAATTATAAATAACAATTAGACAATTAGAAACAATTACAAAGATCGAATACTTTTTTTATGGAATTGAGGCATCAGTAACAAGAAAATTAACTAAATTCTGAGCTTTTTCATGAACACACGTACCCCTTGTCCAGCCCCCTAAATTATATAACAAGAAAATTAACTAAATTCTGAGCTTTTTCATGAACACACGTACCCCTTGTCCAGCCCCCTAAATTATATAACAAGAAAATTAACTAAATTCTGAGCTTTTTCATGAACACACGTACCCCTTGTCCAGCCCCCTAAATTATATTCTACCGGACATCGTTTGAGAATTTATTCCGGAACTAATCGATGAATTTAAAGCATCAGTGTTAAGAAAATTAGCTAAGCTTTGTGTTTTCCATGAATGCACTTACCCTTTCTCTAACCCCCTAAATTATAGTCTGCCGGACATCGTTTGAGAATTTATTGCAAGCAATTCTACGTTCTCTATCCGCCAATGCATAGAATCGGAAGAATAAGAGTGCGGTGAGACGAAGGGTAGAGTCGAGAGTCTGTCGACCGCAGTAGCCGACCAAATCGATCCAATAGAATGCGAGAGTACGAGGGTACCAGGAGAATGAGAGACCTCTGGACCACATTCAATCGGTGGTTCACCATTCGCGCGCGTGAACCTATTTCGAAAATTATTCAAATCCAACGAGCGGATCGCCACGAGGCCAATTTCGCTTCGAGGAAAGTACGAGGGTTGTGCAGAATAGAAAAGACAGTGCAGTCAGCTTAGAAACCCAGTCTGCATATATATATGACATGCTTAAAAACATAAAGGCGTATATTCTATGTTTATACAGATCACATGCGCCTTTATGATTTTAGAGACTCGAGGGATACATATATATATATATATATAAGAGTGTCGAGCACGAGGTTCACCTCTCTTTCGAACTGGACGTTTTACGATCCTCGTGGAATTCGTTTCTTGGTCAGTTACAAGAATAGACCATGCGTATAGATGGACCAACGGATCTATGCTCGAACCACGTGTATAGATCTGTAATTCCTAGCGAATCTATTTTAGAAACTTTCATCTCTAACTCCGATAAAATTTCCATCGTCTCTTTTTCCTCGAATGTATAAGCAGCATTTATGGTCTATATCGTATTCAGTGCAGCTCTGAAAATTTCATTTACACGAACAAAAATATTGGCAACAATTTCATTTATCAAACATTCGTAGGTTAGCTGAGCAAAAATGATATGAATTTTCATAAGATGGAGCACCAAAAAAAATTAAACAAATAGAGCTTATTAAATTAATAATCTAGACAGGAATTTATTCGATACTTTTTTTAATATAATCAATTTTCATTCCTCGAATGTATAAATAGCATTTATGGTCTATATCGTATTCAGTGCAGCTCTGAAAATTTCATTTACACGAACAAAAATATTGGCAACATTTTCATTTATCAAACATTCGTAGGTTAGCTGAGCAAAAATGATATGGATTTTCATAAGATGGAGCACCAAAAACATTACACAAATAGAGCTTATTAAATTAATAATCTAGACAGGAATTTGTTGGATACTTTTTTTAATTTAATCAATTTTCATTCTATGATTTCATTTGCACGAGGAAAAAGAGACGATGGAAATTTCATCGGAGTTAGAGATGAAAGTTTCTAAAATAGATTCGCAATTTTCATTCTATGATCACGATTGGAGTGTTTTTTTTTTAAATCGTTTTTTTAAACATTTTTCACGGTAGAAAAACAAAGTTATTAGTCTCGAAGGAAAAAAGATTATTTAAACACCAGCATTAATAAAGTTGACGTTTTTTTTTAAACGTATAATGAATGTATCTTTTGTTTTATTTCGAGCAATAATTTGACTTGAAAGTTGTAGCAGCTGTATCTCTTTAACCCATTCGAGACCGATTGCACACCGTGTGTGCAATTGATTTCCGAGGCTATAAGACCGGTTGCACCCCGTGTGTGCAATAAATAAATATGAACACTATAAAGAAAAAAAAAAAATCGTTCCTGGTGACCGTGTGAGAAAAAAATCGCCGTCTCGAATGGGTTAAAGTGTAACTCTTTAAAGCTCACTCTCAATTTCTTATTTCGTATGATCGTTTCGTTTTCCTGTGACTCATGCTAAAAGCTCATATTATCGATAATTTAGTTACATGCGTATGGTAAAGAGCACCGAAAAGCAAAAAATGAAGTGCAAGTTATCGAGATTCTGGGTGGTAAATGGAATTTTTGCCATTTTTACCATCGTATCTTCACGCCTCATGTGTCGACTGATCTCTCGACCTGATCGAGTACAAAGACACTCGCGTGAAAAATTGTCTTTCCAAAGGTTGACGTCGTCGAGATGACGGGAGAACGCGAAAAGAAAAATGATCCTCTCAGGACACAAAAAAAAATATATAGATATATCAAGGACACGTAACGTCCAACTAAGACGAATAATTTTCTTCAAAAGATAGATATTTGTACGGGAATCGCACTCAACTTTAGATATTACATCGTAAATCTGAATAAGTGATGCTCGTTTTCAAAAATTAAATGAGACGAAAAAGTCGCCACTTTGTCGCTAGTTTTTTTTTTCATTTCTTTTCTTTTTTTTAGCTTTTATTTTACTCTTTTCTTTTTTTTAGCTTTTATTTTACTCTTTAATATTTTACCTTTTATTTTACTCTTTAATATTTTACCTTTTATTTTACTCTTTAATATTTTTGCTATCTTGTTCGTCTACCCGCGACTCTTACTCTTTATCACGCTGCGAATTCTAGAGTGAGCTATGTAATAGCACCGTGGGAAAGAGACTTAACGTTTTTGCTTCAAGTTTGTAGCAACGTTCGCAATTGAGAGAGAGAGAGAGAGAGAGAAAGAGAGAGAGAGAGAGAGCTCAGAGTGAGGATTTACCTAAAATACGCGAGAGATGGCATAAACTTTCGTTCCAGATTTGTTTTTTTTTTCCTGGAATAAAAAGGGAAAGGGAAAACACGCGAAAGGGAAAACAAATAAAATTTATGAAAATTCTTGCGGGGGTTTTGTACGGAAGTCGAGCAAGGCAGAAAGGGGCTTTCGCAATGATTGCTCAACTTTGCATTTCGCATACTTATTGATATTTTCAACATGTATGATGGAGGAAAATCTCAATAGCACGTTTTTTCAAAGAATCTCATGAAAATATATGAAATGTGACAATCCTGTCGAAGAAAATAAGTGTGGATAACTTACTTATGGAAAAAAAAATGAGAGCACGAAAATCGATCTAGCATGAAATTGTGTAAGGATAATAAAAAAAAAAATCAAGTGAAATAATGTACAATATTAAATGAGCGATTTAATTTCTATATTTATATCGTCTTGAAATCACAGTGACCGAAAAGAAAAACATGGTGCTAGAGAACTGTAGCTCAAAATTTCTATAACCCTTTTTAACAATCGGATAAAAAAATTTTGCAAATATATAAAAACATCAAAAAAGTATAAAAATGAAATATATTTTTATGCCTAAGATAAATTACCTGATACATATGTATTTTCTGACAAAATTTTGTTCTATGCTCAACACAATATTCGCGTCAATATTTTTTGATGCATGTCTTAAAAATTTGTGTCTTAAAAATTTTAAGACATCAATTGTAAGAATACTAAAAAAAAAAATCAAGTGAAATAATGTACAAGATTAAATGAGCGATTTAATTTCTATATTTATATCGTCTTGAAATCATAGTGACCAAAAAGAAAAACATGGTGCTAGAGAACTGTAGCTCAAAATTTCTATAACCCTTTTTAACAATCGGATAAAAAAATTTTACAAATATATAAAAACATCAAAAAAGTATAAAAATGAAATATATTTTTATGCCTAAGATAAATTACCTGATACATATGTATTTTCTGACAAAATTTTGTTCTATGCTCAACACAATATTCGCGTAAATATTTTTTGATGCATGTCTTAAAAATTTGTGTCTTAAAAATTTTAAGACATCAATTGTAAGAATACTAAAAAAAAAATCAAGTGAAATAATGTACAAGATTAAATGAGCGATTTAATTTCTATATTTATATCGTCTTGAAATCACAGTGACCGAAAAGAAAAACATGGTGCTAGAGAACTGTAGCTCAAAATTTCTATAACCCTTTTTAACAATCGGATAAAAAAATTTTGCAAATATATAAAAACATCAAAAAAGTATAAAAATGAAATATATTTTTATGCCTAAGATAAATTACCTGATACATATGTATTTTCTGACAAAATTTTGTTCTATGCTCAACACAATATTCGCGTAAATATTTTTTGATGCATGTCTTAAAAATTTGTGTCTTAAAAATTTTAAGACATCAATTGTAAGAATACTAAAAAAAAAATCAAGTGAAATAATGTACAAGATTAAATGAGCGATTTAATTTCTATATTTATATCGTCTTGAAATCACAGTGACCGAAAAGAAAAACATGGTGCTAGAGAACTGTAGCTCAAAATTTCTATAACCCTTTTTAACAATCGGATAAAAAAATTTTGCAAATATATAAAAACATCAAAAAAGTATAAAAATGAAATATATTTTTATGCCTAAGATAAATTACCTGATACATATGTATTTTCTGACAAAATTTTGTTCTATGCTCAACACAATATTCGCGTAAATATTTTTTGATGCATGTCTTAAAAATTTGTGTCTTAAAAATTTTAAGACATCAATTGTAAGAATACTAAAAAAAAAATCAAGTGAAATAATGTACAAGATTAAATGAGCGATTTAATTTCTATATTTATATCGTCTTGAAATCACAGTGACCGAAAAGAAAAACATGGTGCTAGAGAACTGTAGCTCAAAATTTCTATAACCCTTTTTAACAATCGGATAAAAAAATTTTGCAAATATATAAAAACATCAAAAAAGTATAAAAATGAAATATATTTTTATGCCTAAGATAAATTACCTGATACATATGTATTTTCTGACAAAATTTTATTCTATTTTGTTTGTTGATGTCTTAAAAATTTTAAGACATCAATTGATAAAACTCGATCGGCTCGAAAGTATTTTAATGTTCCATTTAAAGTGCAATAGTATATATATATATATATATACATTTCGCGGAAAAAAGCTATACCATATTTCATACACATCATCGAATATATTTTATTTCCATGGGATAATAATAATCGAATTACGATGATAATAGAGCGCCGTCCCGATGTCTCGAGATTAAATGGCCAAACTCGATGATCTGCCTCACGAACTCGCTCAGCTTCTTGTTTCCCCCTGGATATAAAATAATCGTCCCTCGATAATTCTCTCTCTCTCTCTCTCTCTCTCTCACTCGCCCTTCCCCATTTCCCTTTCGCTTCCACCGATAAAACCTTCCGTTGTCGACAAAATGCCTGCGCAGCAACAGAATTCGTCCCCCATTTCACCCTGTCGTTAAGTGCTATACATATATATCATTTTAAATCATATAAGATTTTTTTTCAGAGCATCATGTTTGAAAAAAAAAAAAAAAAAAACAATGTAGGAAAGAAAATCCATTCACCCTTCGACCCTTCAAACCCAAACTTGATTATTGAGCGTTCCAGTATTTTCCGAGGTTAAGCAATGTACCGCGTTCGAGTTGATTCCCCACTGGATTATTTTCATATTTATCCCCTATTATCGTTCATTCGTGGATCATCGTAATCCAGAAAAAGCCAGAAGGACGTAATTTTAAAAGCTCTGTTCAAAATTATCCACTCATTCATCCTATCGTTTTATTTTAATCGTCAAATGACTTTAATCAACGCAATTTTTTTTTTTTTATACATATTTTCATCCTCATAGGTGCAGTTTGAACTTTCATCTGCAGTTTTTTTTCTCAAATATCGTTTATTAATACTATTCTTAATCGTCTGGTCTACACCTGGGTCACCAGTGACCCGACGACACTGTCATCTATTTCAACGTGGCCACAGAAAATGGTGTAGACCAGCGGTTTAATAATAATAATAATAATATTAATATATTTTACTAAAAATAATAATTATTATTATTATTATTTCTGCAATAATAATAATCCGTTTATAATTTACGACGAGCGAGTCTCCTTGAGAGTTATCGATAGATAAAAATAGTGCATACCGTGTTTGCGTAATGCGTATATGTACCGAACGGTAAACGGGCTGGTATATAGAGAGGATTGGCTCCTCGTCATGTTCTCACCGCGGAAGCTGCTTTAGTTGGTCCTGTCGTTAACATTGCCACGCAACACACACAAACGCTCTCGATTTATACACGAGAGGAGCATATACATTTGTGTGTGTATATATATATATATATATATATATATATATACAAATACATATATACAATACATACATACATATATACATGTATACATACATACATACATACAGATATATATATATATATATATATATATATACAAATACATATATACAATACATACATACATATATACAGATATATATATATATATGTGTGTGGATGTGTATATGGATCAGATGCACACACATACTCTGGGAGGAGATACGCTTCAACACGCGCCCTCTTGGCAGTCTCACGGCGAAGCTTAGTTTTCCATTAAAGCTTCCGTCTTGTTGAAGCATCCATGACGATGTTCGTAGTTTGCTTTTCGCGAAGGCGCAACCATCATGAGGATAAGCCTCACGTTATTGCAAGCCATATATGTGAGATTTCGTATGTCTTCCCCCCCCCCCCCCCTACTCTTCTCATCCTTTTTGTTGCAACGACACACATAATATCTATATCTATATCTTCTTTTACACGTGCAATTTTCTCCGATTACTCGCACCTATATATATATATCTAGCATATTTCGTACAAACAGATGGAGGAAGAATTTATTACGTGAAAATTACGAACTTTGTAGCGATCATACGCGTGAAAAAAAAAAATTACGACAGTCAAACATCTGGTGGATAAATATGCGAAATGGAATTTAGCAGAATAATTCCTATTATCAATATTAATTAAGAGTTCGTCATGCCATACGAAAAAGTACATCAATAGGCACTAAATTTGGTCGAACGAATATTTATTCTTAGCTAATTCTAGAAATATAAACGACAATTTTTTGAGGAAATCAAATTTTGTTCGTAGATATGAATTATTATTATTTTAAAAGTTGTTCGCACTCTATAAAAAAGACTAAATGTGTTGAAAACTGAAAATATAAAATGAAAATTGCTTGTATAAATTGTTTCGTACAAACAGATGGAGGAAGAATTTATTACGTGAAAATTGCGACCTTTGTAGCGATCATACGCGTGAGAAAAAAAAATTACGAATAATCCCAAATAAATTATCAAAATAAATTCATTTCGGGCAAATATAGAATTTTTTTCCCAATCTGCCTGTATAAAATTTAATTTTTAGCATTTTTTTTACCCTCCTTTGTGACCGAAATTCTCCTCAAATGAATTTAAGAAGAATAAAAAGTAGAATAAAAAAATTTGTCAATATAATTAATGAACTTTGTTTATTTATTGTTCCCAGGAGTCCGACAGTCTGGCAGTGTTCTCGGAGTTGCTCATGTGCACGAGCGTACGAGAGTTGAGTCTGTGCAATGCCCGTCTGCATCTTGCCGTCCACGAGGGTCCACTCTCGCGATTGGGTCGACGAGACGACGCCGGCGCCGAGCTCCTTAGGGCCGCACCACCCCCGGCATGTCCCACAATCGTCTTTCTCAGGCTGGCAGGTTTTCAAGTAAGCATTCAACAACTCTTCCGACAAACGCGGTTATCTGAATACATACAACTCTCCCTTCCTCTTCACCCCCCCCCCCGGCCCCTCACCCCCCACCACCTCACCAAAACCAGTGAATGACATCTCGCTGCGGTCATTAAAGTGGCCTTGTGGTGTATTTCAAGAGTACGATGGAAAATACCATTTTCTCTGAACTTAAACAAAATTAGATCCCTCATATTTTAGTATTGCCCCTTTGAGAGCTAATTTTGCTATTTTAACAATAGAAAGAACAAAAGTATGTATATGAGAATATGGAAAATATCATTGAACTATCTTGAAAATAGTAAATAATAATATTAAAAAATAGTTATTCGTCAAAGTTATAATGTTGTAATTTTTCTGAATCGTATCGATGCAATTAATCATTATTTTTTAATCCCTCTGATTTTTAATGAGACACTTGATTTGTAAAAAAAATAAACAAATGATTAAATCATTTAATGAAAATGATTGAATTGACGATTAAATTATTTAAATAAAGGTAAAATTCATTGAACAAATACATCAGAGATAATCCGGCAAAAGGTGGAAACAGAATCTCGTAACTACGAATATTGGCCTTGTGCCACACTCTGTTTTGTCGAATTTCCTGTTTCGATAATACTGATAACAATAGGATAGTATTCACCAGGCGATACTATACAAAAGCATAATAATTATTAGACGATCGTGTACCGGGATTTCGAAGAATTGGGACACAACATGGATAATCCTCGAGGCACCGAGCTAGCTATATAGCTATTAAGTTTATCCTCAATTCTGTACATACAGCGTGTAATTTTCGATAGAGATATTTGTTAATACCAGTTGGTCCACGAGCGAATGCAGAATTTATATATATATATTATTTGCATTGCAGCATTGCTGGTGTTGTACACGTAACGAAACGCTGGTATCGTACTCCATGCTCACAGAGGTCATTCAGCGATGACGTGAAAGATTGCCTCTTCGAAAGATTCAAGTTTCACGATGAGGCTTTATTAAATCCTTTCAAATTAATTTGTAACACGATGGGTATTGCTCTGTAGCACATATATAAAATTTATTTCGTCGGAAAATCATAGAGAAACGCGTTTAGCATTAAATTTTAATCAAATTTGACTAGCTCCGGTTAATGAAAATAGAAAAATAGTGATCGAATTATTCATCAATCATTGAGGATTCACATTTTTATCCCTTATTCGAGATGGAAATGTAATTTTGTGATTATTGAATTTTAAAAAATTATTAGATATGAATCTCATGGGACACATACACATTTATTCATAGTATATAATAATTCAATATTACACCTCAATATAAATAGTGGCAGTTTGATCCAGTTTTTTTCATCATTAAATTCGTTCGTAAAAGCCATAAATTTCGAGACACTTTGTACAGTATATCGCTGACCTAAATAACCCGAGGGTTTTGCTGAGCGCTGATCCCCTCGTGGGAAATCAAATGAATATAAACAGTTCTGACCAAGTCCGACATCCTCGCATCGTGTTTCTTTCTCGAGATACATACACATAAATCGCTATATACGAACCGTAATGACATACCTGTAAATTTCCATAAATCTCTCAAGTCTCCAGGATCGAGGAAAAACTGACGAAGCATTTCTTCGTGTAAAGAATAATTCAAACAATCTTTGAACTAATATTTATCCTTTGTTCCAGGTGACTGTGAATGACAGACCTGCATTGCGAGGACCTCTATTGCTGCCTTTCCTCGCTGGTTTTACGTCACTGAGCGAGCTTGATCTCTCGCTCGATAAATCAGAAATAGGTGGCAGCAGCAGTTCTCTTCTATTCATCGACGACAAGATTCTTCAGAATTTCTTCTCGTGTTTTTCGACTAATTTTCGTAATTTGCAATCACTTCGAATAAATTACTGGCGTGTCAGTCTTGAGGACAGCGAACGTACGATGAGACAAATATCAAAAAATTTGAAACTTTGCAATCTCAGTTTTCTCAAAGCGAATGGTCTTATTGTTACCGACAGTGCTAAGAAAGTACAAATGGAGCACGTATTTTTGCAAACTGTACTCGCTAATTTGCAAAATCTCACTTGGCTCTGTCTAGATGGTGTAAAACTCACCGAGAGTCAAGGCGCGAGTGTCGGTAAGTGTATCAGAGATCGTTATCCTGGCACTAGTTTCGAGATAAGCGCCAAGGACATACACGTTAAGTCGATAAAATCTCTCGTATCCGCTGTCGAGGAAGCCGGGAGAGCCGAGGTAGTTTATACCGGCGGCTCGAGTTGCCGACTGAAGATAACAAAAATTCAGAAAAATGGCAAAGGAAAGAAAAAATGAACCGAACCCGTGGGAAAAATGAGTATGAAAAGTGACGCAAAAAATATGAGTCATGATGACTCCGCCTTGTTTTCGAAGGAAAAGAAAAAGGATTTGAAAAGTCCTGAAAGAAAAAAGGGCTCAGTCGGTACAATTCTGCTTACCGATGAGTTTGGAGCCTCCCGCATCCAGGGAAATTCGAATATCATACGATTTTAGCAGATATGGAGCTAAATTATTTTTTTTTGATCACATTAAATTGAAGAAAAAAATAGTATTTTTTCCTGCCTCCTTATAAAGATTAGTTGTCATTTGTTCGATAATTAACATCGTCTTGAAGCATTAAAATGTTACTCTGTATTTTTTTTAATTCCATTTCGGCAAATTAAGATTGCAATTGTCTTAAAGTAGTTGGAAGATTACATTTTTCCCCATATTCTAGAAATTTGAGATTTTTAACTCGGAATTAATTGAATCAATGATGGTAGGAGATGGAAATTGCAATTTTATCTCGATGAAATGTGACCAAGACACATAACCGAATAATACTCGAAGAGGCTGTTGCAAATATAGGTACGTATTGTTGTTAGATTGAATTGTAAAATACAATTGAAATGAAAACGAAGAGAGCGAGAGAGAGAGATTAATATATGAATATTATTATCATTATTATTATTATTATTATATAGAGATTAACGAGAATAATTCAAAAAATAATTGAATAAAGGATGGCTTTGCCTGTGGCGTTGTTGGAGACTTTAAAATTTTATGAAACGCTTAAAAAAAAAACGATACTTTGAGTGATCGAAGCAAACACCTTGAGTGAACAGACCTGAATAAAATATTCAATGATATGAAAAACGAAAAAATATTATTCAGAAATTATCTTGAAATAATTTCTGTGAATATTTATTCCTTTTCAATCGGATGGAAGAAAAATAAAATGAAGAAGTAAAGAAAAAGAAAATAGCCATTCGTAATAGCACAAAAAAGGAAACGTGAGATTTTATTGTAAAAAAAAAAAAAATGTTATAAAGTACCTCATAAAATTGACTGCCAAACGAAAACGCATTAGATGATAGATTTTTTTTCGTCGGATATCGTAAAAAATCGATATTGAATAAGCGAATTCGTCATTACACATAGTATAAAATGGTTCAAGAATGTTTCTATTACGCGTAATATCAAGCTTGATGATAAAAAAAAAAAAATTGATGAGCTACGATCAATTTCACATGTTCGTCCACAGCGTCGATTTTTTTTTTCCATTCTATTACGCTCGTAAGGAACAATGAAAAATAAATTGCGATCTTTGCATATCTTTCGAGGATCGGGAACGTTTTGGGTGAGAAAAATTTCGCGATCTCTTCGGAATTGTATTACACCGGCAATGATATATATATATATATATATACATATAAGTGAATAAATACAAAAATAAATTAAAAAATATAATAATAGCGTCCAACACGATTCGCTCTGCCATTCGTCAGAGAGCTCGAGAAGAAATATAAAACGTGTATTAGAAATTAATTTAAAGGATTTGAAGTTTTAGGTACGAAACATTTTACGATTTACGGGTGTTTGTCGAATTTTTTTATATTTGATAGTTTGCTATGTAAATAAATTTAGGGGCGATTGAAAGTCTTGATCAAAACGAGACTATTAAAACGAAAAAAAAAACAATTAATAATAAAAAGAAAAATGCGGTCTGTTATATAACTATATATATATATATATATATATATATATATATATATATATATATATATATATATACATATGGAAGTTTGGTGTATGAGAGAAAAGAGAATCGATGTTTATGGAGAGAAAAAAAAGAATTTTAAGAAAAAAAAAAACGCGCCAGCCAATCTACACTGAAAGGGAACTTGAGATAATTACACTTAGGAGCGTTTTGTGTCGCCTCGAGTGCTTTTATCATAAAATATTTATGTATTTATATGTGTGCACATATCCTCGAAATAAATGTAATATGTGTTTGAATTTGGTGAATATTTTTTCCCGCCTAAATTCCAAACACCTCCAATATTTTCCTCATCTGACACAAATCCATGAACAATTCAAATGAACAGCGATTCAAAATTCATTTATTGCAAAATTCACCAGTGCAGTTCGCAAAAAAAGTTGATCCAAATAAACCTGAGTCTCAATTTTTTCTTGTTCATTAAATCATATCAAATATTGAATTGCCTTTTTGAATTTTGAACATTTTTACATTAATTACGATTTTTTTTTTTTTTCAACATCTACATATCTAATGACTTTTTGATTTTTTTATCAGCCATTTTCACTTGCCCACAATGACTGTGAATATTAATTTAAAAAAAAATCACCATTATAAGTTCTTTTTTTTTATTATTATCGGTATTAATATTATCATTAATGTATGTACACACTTGGTATTTGCGAGATTTATCGCACATTCGCTCATTTTTCTTATTCTTTTCATATACATATTTCATCAAATATAGTAAGAATTCTTCATAAAACATAACATTTTTCGTATAATTCATCACACGCACGCTATATCCTTATTTCGTCTATTACAAATTGACCCAGACATCTCTAAATACATTATGCTATATAGTATATAATGTGTCTAGTGTCGATGTAATAATTGCAATTGCATAATTAATTCTTTATTTCCCATTTGTTTTTTTTTTTTTTTTTTTTTGGGCCCTCAGGCACGCCCTCGAACTGCATTTCGTCATAATTACATTTTATCATTTACAGATGATTTTTTTCCTTCATTTCTGCCCCCACCCTACCCCCCATCCTTTTCAATAATGACTATCGGCAATGTACCTTTGACCTTGTAAACGTGATCGTAATTATTGATGATGATTTTTGTCTCTTACGAGAATATTATTATACAGAGATCGACGAGTCTCCAAGTCGTACATGGAATGTTCACAATCGCTACACATCTATTATTTATGGCCGATATTTCTCATAGTTCACTAAAACTGGGAATTGAAGTTGAAAAAAAGCAAAAAAAAAAAAAACGATAAGAAAATTTTCATTCTCCCTTGTCTATTAGCACGTTTCCGGGTCACGCCGATAAATCTCGACAAATTTTGTAAAATTCGTCATCGGCTTACGTGGAATTATTGATTCATTTTCCTATGAGCTTGGAAATTTTTCACCTACGATGATATATCGTTCTTTTTGTTTTTTTTTTTAAAAACCGAATTTCTGTTCTCTTTTTCACATAGCACATGTTGGAGGTTTCTATAGCCTATTTTTTTTTTTCCTTCATCGAAGATACTTGGTAGACCGGTAGACGAAACGTTGATGGACGATGATAAATTTAATCGTGATATTTAATTCGGTTTACTCTGCTGGTGAGGGAAGCGAATTTTTTGTTTTTTTTTTTAAGGACAAAGTACACCAAATTAAATACAAACATATATACGTGTGTGTGTGTGTGTGTGTATGTATAAATATATGCATTGCCTCTCAGGATCTCCACGAGGAGATGCACCAGTAAAAAAGTAAAAATCTTTAACAAAATTTCGCTCCTATATGGTAGACATTTTTTTTTTTTTGTTTTCACGAGGACACAGACGTGTTTTTGCGATAGGCGAGTTTTTTTCTCGCTTCCTGTCCAACATTTTTCCAATGACTTTCCAAAGGAATGTTACGACGAGACAAACTCGACAGAGTCGATCGAATTTTTGTTTATTTTGTTTTTCAAACAAACGCGAGCGTTTCAATCGTTCCAATTGAATTTTAGTATTAGAAAAAAAAAACGTTGTAATCGAAAGGGGTAAATCGAACTTTTCGAATTCCCTCGAGCTAAGCATTGTTTGATTCACTGAGAAAACGATTGAACTCAATTAAATTATCTCGAGGGCAGATCATTAAATATTGAATTGATTGAAGGAATATTTCGCTGATTAAATTTTTTTAGCTCTGACAAAAATTTGCCTAAATCAACGAAATATTTAAGTATCCGTCCACGATGATAGATTCATCCGAATTTACGAAATCTTTCACTTAGCCCAATAAACACAATTTTCTTAAGATCCTCAACGAGTAGTACGAGAAAGATTTTTTTTTTTCTTCAATTATTCTAATAAATACTATCGGCTAAAAAAGAAAAAAAAAATCATCCTCTTTTTCAACAACAAAAATATTTTTTTCTTTCCATCAAGACCTTCTCGTACGTTTTCGATCGAGTTTGAATCGCTCCACAAAATTCGATCAAACTGCTGCCATTCAACAACGAGACATCAGCAAAGTTTCGTAGCCAAAAAAAAATGGTGTTATAATAGCTAAATTACATTTTCATTGTTTTTTTCTCACCTTCAGCACAAAGAGGGTCACGAAAAAAAAAAAAAAATCGTCACAAAATCGTCTCATCACATGAAAAAAAAAAAAAAAAAAAAAATCTTCAATAATCTAAGAAATTCGTGGCTCACAATGGCGCATAATCCAATTGTACAGTGAGTTGTCTAACACCAGCAGCTTGAAATATCATTTGTGTGTGAGCAACGACGTATTTTGGATCGACAGTCCGAGCTACTTCGAGTTTCAAACAGCCGACATAAACGTCCGAGCACAAAGTCCAAAAATGTGGCTCCTGAACTGTATAAACACCAGCGAGCTGTGTTACTTTGTTGTAACACTGTGGTAAAACATGATCGAGGGCAACTGGTTGTCTCTGCATGAGAACAACTCCCGAATCTTTGATGAGAGATAATACGCTGAGTATGATGAGAAGAGCGATGAACATTGAGCATATTGGATCAGCAATCATCCAGCCAAACATTTGCATTAATACGGCGGATATAATGACACCGACTGAGCCAAGAGTATCAGCAAGTATATGAAGAAAAACGCCTTTCATGATAATTTGGGTATTTCCAGTGCCAAGTCCATTATCAACGTCGATATCATGATGATCGTGACTGTGACCATGATTGTGGGAATGTCCATGACTTGCAGTTCCACCACCATGAGAATGTCCATGTCCACCACCACCACCACCTCCATGGCTGTGTCCATGGCCATGCTGAAAGGCATAAATTCCCACCAAATTCACCAAAAGACCCAGCACGGAAACGACAAAGAGACGCTCGTGCTTGACTTCCGGTGGCTCGATCGCTCGCTCAACCGCCTCGGACATGATGAAAAATGCGATAAACAGAAGAAATAGTCCATTTACAAAACCAGCCAATACTTCAGCTCTAACGTAACCGTAAGAATAACGCTCGTTGGCACGCCATCTTGTTATTACCGATGCCGCAACACCAGCAACGAGACCCGTACAATCGAAAAACATGTGAAAACTATCGGATATCAGACCAAGACTGTTTGTCCACATTCCGTATGTCAGCTCGACAAATGCGAATGACAAATTTAACAATAAAAATAAAAACATATTTCGTGAATTTGGATCGGAGAATATGAGGATTTTCCAATTTAGTATGTACTCCTTCAAACGACGTCCAAGACTCGCTGAATCCTTGTGCGATAGTGGCAGCATTTTGAGATGTTTCGTGATTTTGTTGTTTCTTTTCTTTTTGTTTGTTTATTAACTGATGACGAAATCCTGGAATTAGACAGAGAGAGAGAAAAACAAAATGTTTGAATGAGAATTTTGTGAGCAAACGTAGAGATTAATTAATGCAATGTGAAATGATTTTTTGGGCTTTTGAATTGTTTGAATAATTCAATTTTTATTTTTTAATAATAATTAACTAACATGTCTAATTAAACCCATCAAGGATATTAACGTTATATCGAGGAAAAAATGTTTGCCCCTCTGCTGGCATTGACACCATATGGTTGACATTGGTTATTTTGCAACTTTGTTGTAGAATTTTTTGTTTTTTCACTTATTTTCAACTGGTTCATAAAAATGCTTAAAAATTTTGTTCTTGTTTACTCAGGAATAATCCGTAAAATTCTGTCTGCAGTTGAAAGAGTTCATTTTTTTATTGCAATTATCGATCATGATAATTGATTATTTTAAATATGGAAATTATCGATGAATAAGTTATGTAAAATTATATTAGAAGAATCAATTTAATAAAAATTGGCCAGGTCTGTTGAAAAGCGAGCTAGACATTTCTGGTGCCGACAGTTGTTCAAATTATCATTTTACCTCAAAATCTAACAGTCTACTTAAGATAATGCAAAACAGGCTGGAGTCTGTGCCCAAAATTCCTAAAAATCTAACAAAACTCAGACTCAAATTTAATGAAAATTCTTCCAGCTTACCGAAAATTTTGAGACAGCAAATATAATAAAAATGATGCATTTGGAATATTAAAATGTAGGAGGCAATCAAATGCTAGCAATATTTTAATGTAATAAATAATAATAATAGCAAAATGATTATAATCACATTTGAAGCATTAATCATTTTATACCCATATGGATATAATCAAATGTGAATTATATTTGTATATAAGTGTCAAAAAGTTGAATTATCCAAATATATTTTTTAATATCTCAAAAACATATTTTGTATTTCCATTTTGACTTTTTTGGATGCACACATTCTGCTCTTTATACAAATATTATTATTATTATTTATTGCCTCATGGAATACAAAATTCTTGTGGTATTCATAAAAATGTTCTTATCAGTGATTGCTAATTAATTTTATTAAAAATAAATATATTTGCAAGGAAATTAGCAAAGTGAAGAAGGAAATAAATCATTTATATAAAAAATATATTTATTGCAAGACAGTCAAAATTTTTACATGAAAGCGAAGTAGAGACGATAAAAATTTGGAATAGTGTGGTAATTCATCGCAGAGATTTGTCAGTGACAATTATGACAATTTTATCACGATAAAATGATAATCAATAATATTAAAAATAATCATTAAATAATCAAAGATTTAATTAAGGTATCATAGCTGCCTTATGGAACAGAAACTCACGTGCTACTGACGCAAATATTCTTATCGTTTATTGCATCTTTTGTTCAATGAGAAAAAAAACAAAAAAATACAACGAGGTCACGACATCAGTGAAAAAAAAACGTTTGACCAAGTTAACGACAATACGCGATGTCTCAATAATCGTGGTGGTTTAAAAAAAAAATCGTACATGTGTTAAAGCCAAATATGACACGTCTACGATGTTGAAAGGTTATGAATGCAATTTTGCGTCAAAAAACTCACCGTTCTCACTTTTATTTTGGCCTCATGTGATGTATGAAAAAAAAAACGAAAAAAATAAATCCACACCGTTTGACAAAATACTTTTACACTAAATTATATACATTTTGTTTCTAATAACAACAACCTAAACCCAACAAATTCAGACGCCTATAGAGAAGCGTATTCCTCATATTCCCTATCCCTGGCTTAAAGGCGAGAGAATTCGAGGGTTCCAGTTTAGTAATCGCCCCCGTTACAAGAGGCGCTGTAATCACGGTGAGAATGTGTTGCTCACGAACAATTGAGTTTAGTTATGTCTCCAGCTGTAAGCGGCGCTGTGGTCGCGGTACGAATGTGTTGCTCACGCGGACGCAATCTACATTTTGGCGGGAACAAAATGAGCTCGTGACAGCAAAGCACATGCTATCTTTCCTATTCCTGAGCCAGCCCCAAGCACATATAATAATAATAATACGTCCTTCCTGCTTAGTACATACTTCTCTCTGTCCATCTATCTCTCTCCCGGCTCAAAACGCACATGTTTTTAAAAGGCTCACGTCAGTTCGAGCCGGGCACGTGTGCTATCTCTTGACGAATATAGGAGGATGAATATAGCGAGAGAGAGAGCGTGCCATTACCCCAACTGCCAAAGCGAGTGGAATGGCATAATTACCCCAACTCAGTATGCGGAGCCAACGGAGTACAGTCACTTGATCATGTCAGTCCACACAGACTGAATGAATGCAAAATTGAAATATTTCAGTGGAATGCACCATGCAAAGGCGGCACTAGCGACATCTTACCACTGGGATAGAAAACTTTTCACGCGCATAGGTTTTGTGCTCCTGTAGACCTCTGTCTTCGTTTATTCTAACCACGCACGGCAATTCTATTAGTCGCGCGACTAATAAAATCGCGCCCGTTCAATGCGCGGATACTTAAAACTCTGTAGGTTACATAGCCGCGACTAGTCGCGCTGATAAAAAAGTCGCTGTGCGAGGCTATCCTAATTGGTATACACCACGGTCTTATCCGTGGTATATACTTACATGTAGCATGTGTTTACCTTTAATTACATATATACAGCATAATATATATAAGAAGCTATTAAATAGACTTGTATGTATAGACGAGTGCGCACTAACGCGTTGCAGTTGAATCCCACATGAATCCAGAGTGTACAACGTTATTTTTTTTTTCTTTTCCTTTTTTTTTCTCACCGTGATAATCGTGGCGGCACGAAACAATATATAGTTGAAAAAACAGAAAAAAACGCGCACTATCAGCCGAAGTGCCCTACGCGTTTTGCCATTGCGTAATATATGTATAATACGAAATCTCGGTGAATATCGTGCGGTGATAATTATGAGTACACCGAGCGTTGATGAGAGGCTCGATGAGGTTCTGAGACTCTTTCTCACACCAAGTTATAATGTCTCATCACCCACCTATCTCGATCTACTGCTGACTCACATTTCCGAAAAACCTAACGAGAGTAAGAAACCAGTTTTTTCTTTTTCGTATAATTTTTTAAATTTTACACGTAAATTATCGTTCACGGCAGTCGCGAGAATAGTGTACTTAACCTCAAAGCGTCATGTCTTTAATTTTGTTTACCAACGTATATGCGATTGTAACGAACGAAATTTATTCATACGATACACGATGCCAAATGTAAATGAATGCATTGTCAATTAGTTTGCCCACTGGCAAGTGGCAAGGCGTCTGTGAATGCAAATTAATGACGATATTGTCGTCGATACAAATCGATATTAAGCGTTCCTGTGGAGTAATGGGGATCACGGGGCAATGGCGGTCAATGCGAAAATTACATGACCGTAAAAACTTTTAGATACCGCGAAAAAAATATCTCAATATTCCATGAAAATTGTCTTTCATTCGATTTTTTCGTGGATGTGGATTGAAACGTCGATTCTTTGGTCAGTTTTGTATATCCGTATGTCCTGATAAAATAAATTTGGTGTAAATAATATATATATTACATATTATTGCATCATAATGCGTGATACTCTCATGTGGCGTCACCGGGTAATAAGGGTCAAAATACTTAAAACTTTTCAAAAATTGCCATTAAAACTGTAACCTCGTTCTTCGATATTGAATAAAAAACGATAATGAACAACAATAAATAAATAAATGCATTTATTGAGCGGCTGCATCAATTAATTAATCTATTCATTTATTTATATAATTATTGTTTTTTATTGTATTACAGGATGAATTTTTTTGGTACAATTCATATCAGAGGGCCATGATAAAAATTTAAAATCGACCATCCCTCACTGAGAAACCTTCATTTTATCATAGATATACCACCATTTTCTTAAATGCTTTCATCACTGGAAAAAGATTTATTTTAACCGAAATGTACGAATTCTCCCTTAAGTGACCCGTATTACCCCTCGAGACAGAAAGCCGCAATTTTATATTTTTCATGATTCACGAATAGTCTGGGAAAATTAATGCAATTGGTGCAATGTCCATTTCAGCGGATCTCTTGAATTCCCAGCACATCGCAACATACACAAAATGGTTAACTGAAGCTTCAAGAGTCTGGTCGGTAAACAACAAACCGTGTCAGCCAGTAATCGTTTTTACGCTAAAGCTCGTGGGTGTAATCGGTCGCGAGGAGGAACGTTTTCAACGTCTCAAACAGGAAAATGTCGTCGACAATCTCTGCAAAGTTTTAGATTTGCGCAGGGATGATGTGGCGGCCTCCATCAAAATGGCTTTTACGGTCATGCTGATCGATTTTGTCAATCACGAAACCGGAAGAACATGGATAAGGGAGACTGGTGAGAATTTAATTTAAACAAAAAAAATGTATCCATCCAATTTTTAAACTTAATATTTATTATCTTTTATTTCCATTATTCAAAAATTATTCATACGCAAATTTAAGATTCATCGAATGATAAGCAAATATTTGTAAATCAATAATTCTAATAATAATAATAACAATTTCAGGTATTTGGAAAGATACCGTAAAATTTGCTCATCACAATCACACGCTCTACGTGACCCGTGAGAGTCAGCGTTTTCTCAGCTCATTGCTGCTCTCTGAATCTCAAAATCGAGAATTTTGCTCAGAGATGATAATTCACATTGCCGAGCCACTGATGAAAACGGCGATCAACGGTCAGACTCATCGATCCCTCGAGGATCTTTATATGCATCAGAATAAGCATTTATGCAACTCGTTGAATCTCATAGCGAGCATACTCGAGGATACGTTATTTTCATCACTCGACAATACGATACCCGATATGTTTGAGAGTCTCACGAATCTCGAGGCAAACGTTAAAGCTTTATTTCAGGCTTGCATAAGTACACAATTTTTTCAACACATTCACAAATTGTGGATTCTTCTCAACATAAGGATACTGAAGCAAGGCTTGACCCCAAACTCGGATATTCTCGATATGGAAATTTTTCACATATTTCGTCAGGGTTTATGCTTTGCACAGCTGTTACTCTTGTCGAAGAAATTGATCATCGAACTGGCCAAAACGCACAAAATGTCTTTGGTATATTGGACAAAGCTTCAGACTATTCACAAATTTACAGTTCCTATTGACCACAAATTTGAGCATCAAATTATAGCGTTACTGGTAAGATATGTTTTTACCGATTTCACAACCAGTAACTGATTTCATTCGAATTAAAAAAAAAGACAAGCAAAAGATTCCATCGAAACGAGGATAAAAGATTGATGTTCATATCTGATAGAAAATTGTTAAAAGAGACTAGAGAAAATTAATACAGTATTATTCCATCATTAGATAACACCTCTGTGCGTTTGCATAAGATCGAGCTACACGAAAGATCATGATTTCTTTGAGATGTTTGTCGACAAGCTTTTCGACGTAACTTGCTACCCGGTCCAGCGAATGGTTTATAATACAAAAGCTGTTATGTGGGGATCAGACGATTTGCCCCTTGATCAAATATGTAAAGCAACAATAGACACGATGATGGAGCTCAAAGACATTATGGCCAGGGTAAATATTGCAAAAATTTCCATCGAGAATAAGTATCAAAAAAAAAGAAAACGAAATTTTTCAATTAATCTGCAAAATTGTTTTTTTTTTAATCCAGGATTTGGCAGTAATTGCATTTCAAATGATGTGTCACGTATTGAAAAATTACATTCCGGAAACATGTAAATACTCAACGGAACCCGAGCCTCAACCAATGCCACAGGATCAACAAATCAGGCCCTTGCGAAAGTCAATCCTCGACGGTGATCCGATCGTCGAAGTTCCCGTTTTATTGTCCGCTTTGCTCAACAGT
The DNA here is from genome assembly GCA_963669185.1 of Dyspetes luteomarginatus. Lineage (NCBI taxonomy): Eukaryota > Metazoa > Arthropoda > Insecta > Hymenoptera > Ichneumonidae > Dyspetes > Dyspetes luteomarginatus. The sequence continues at coordinate 12,124,388 of OY769911.1, read as the reverse complement.
ATCGCTCTCATGGCTGAAAAATTCAAATTTAAATGGAAAGAGTGCGTCGAAACGACCTGCGTGTTGTTTCTTGCTGAAGGAATATTGAAACATCCTGGTGTACAACCAAACGTAAGATTTGTTAGAAAAGAAGCAAAAAATAAGATTTTTTTTTTTAAACTTGCAAAAAGGAATATATGCTCGTTTTCCCCTTACCCAAAAACCCATCAATCAGTACTTTTCTCAATTTTGACTTGCTCATAGAGGAAATGAGTGAAAATTACGAGAAAGCAAAGTGAAAATTTCAATTTGCGAGCGTTTCCCTCCATTTTAATTAGATAGCTGTTCTTCTATTTGATAGATTTTCAAATTTTTCAAAAAAATTAAAAATTCCATAAAATGAAATGCTGAAACACACTCGATATGCCCCTTTAACACTTTAGGTCATCGATATAATTAAATCCTGGTCTTACTTTCATTCAGATTTGCGTTCAAGCTCTGAAACTCTGCAAATTGGCAATTCAAGATTTCATGCCACCAAATCTGGCGCTGCTTATCGATTGCGACAGTCACATGAGCGGAATTGGCCCGACCCTCTACAAAAGACTTCACGATCCCAATTGGGAAGTTCGCGATAGTGTTTTTGAAACTCTCAACACAATAGCAACGATTTCCGAAGACAGTGAGTTACCCCTTAATTTTCATAGTATCGAATATAATCGATTTGAATAATAAATTTTTATTTTTTTCCTTTAGAATATCCAGCCTTTCAAGATTTCCTTATAGCCAATCAATTTCTACAAATTGCCACGGATATTGCGGTGACCGACGGCGAGAGTTACGTTCGTGCATCGGCTCTCGTATTCATCTCGACGGCTGTCCGTATAAACAAACTTTGGGATGAAAAATTGTCACAGCTTGATTTGCCAGTGAGTTGAAGAAAAAAAATCTTTCGATAATATTTTTTTCATATATTACGATATTTTTCATATTGAGTAAAAAAAAAATGTTTTCTCGTTATCGTTAATCAGGGTAAAGCCATTAGTTTGCTCAACGAAGAGAGCGAAGGTATTGTTCGAAGAGAAGCTGTAATGTTGATCAACGAATTGTACTTGCACAGAAAATGGCCGTAAGTATTAACGATTTTAGTTTTATGAGTAATATTTAGTCTTGTTGATGAAATTAAATTGAAATTTTATCAATCTTTCATATTTTATAAAATTTTGTATTTTTTTTTTTTTACATTCTCAAATCCCCAGATTGAAAAATCTTAAAAAATTCGTGAAAATTCTCTGCTATTATAAAATTTCTATGCCACACCAAAAAATGGGCCAACTGACTTTTTTCCAACTAAAAAACAATTTATTGTTTTTTAAGATATGAAATTTTTTATATCCACCACGTTCGACAACAGTCATTACGATCCATTACACATTGATTATATCCCATTTCCTAGCAAAACAACAATTGACTCGATGAGTCGCGTAATGGCTGAAGCGGCAGTTTTGGATCTTCATTGGGAGGTCAAAGTTAATGCTCTTCACTACTGGAAGGCGTTCATAAGATCACATTTTACCGATCAGGGTATGCTGGACGGTGCCTTTCCAAACGTGACATTTTCAAAGGAACATCGAAAAATAGTTGCCCTGAATGAATCTGAGATAAAGCGTCGTTGTAACAAAGCACTCGATGAATTGGCAAAGCAAGGCTGTCTAGGTGTGCTTCTCACTACCCTTGAGGATGATAGTGATTTTGAGGTATCAAAAACATCCGCGGAATTAATCATGAAGTTAAAGAATTTTTTGTTAAAATATAAAATTAACGAGCCACAAGCGCCATATCGATCTGCAAAAGATAGCGCGATAATGGACACTGCATATGTGAAAGAGAATTCAAGTAATTCAAACGAGGAGACTAGCAGCATGACCGAAAATTCGTCAAGCGTCATTGACGAGATTGTCGACGCCAATGATGCAAATCTTTTGGTCTCGCTCTACAAAAATTCCATGAAAATGGACGGTGATAATAAAAGCACGAAAAAAATGACTCTGAGCTATATATCGCGAGTTACCAAGGAAGATTTCTTACGTTCGATCCTCAACACCGACATAGAAGCTTACATAGAGGAGCGAAAACGTTGGTTGAAAACTTACACGTGTAGCTTTGAATCAATTCTCGAGGATATTATCACAGCTCACACCTCTGAAGATGTAAATTCAATGGATTGTTATTGACTTTTTTTTTTTTTTTTTTTTTTTTCAATCATAATCACGATTATTCTTATTTCGGTTATTTTTGTTTTTTTTTTTTTACACAAAAACCCAAAAAGGACACGAGTGTATAAAGTAGGCTATCTCATAATTTCGTGGCTGAATTATTTTTTAATATCACAAAATACAAGTATCACGTTAAGAAGCAGCAATAAAATCGTAAGAAAAAATTAAAAAAATGTTCGCTTCCTTTTTTTTTTCACCGACCAAGTTAAAACAAAAAGAAAATCATCGAAAAAGACATTCAGTCTCAAGGTCGAGTTGAAAAAGGTAAGTTTCGATAAACTTCCTTCTCTTTGATGGGAAAAGCATAATGTGAGATACTTAAAAAATAAAAGTAAAAAAATTATCATCTTAATTATCGAGTATCATTGGCATATTTAATGCTAGTTGTTAATGCTAATAGAAGAAAATTAAGCTTTGATATCAATTTTCCCTCTCAACGTTTAGAAAATACGATGTTTGGGCTTTTTTTGCCTTTGTACTGTTAATGTGGCACGTAACGATTGGGAGCCAATCTGGTTCTTCTTGGACGCAGTGTAAAAAAGATTTCTGGTGTATTTTCTTCGTCGTCTAGTGAAGTTTCGTGCACCTCCGATTGTGAAGAAGGTGATACCTCATGAGGCATATATTCTCGATCAATCGACGTATTTTCTGGTTCATGTGGTGTATAATCTCGATTGATCGACGTATTTTCTGGATCATGCGGTGTATCATCTGAATCGATCGACAAACTTTCTGGATCGTTCAACGTATTTTCTGGATCTGGCTTATAATCTGGAAGATTTGGCCTATCTTCTGGATCGTTCGGCACATCTTTCTTATCATTCGGCATATCTCCTTGATCATCGAGCATATCTCCCTGGTCATTCGGTATATCTTTTCGATCAGTCGACTTCTCTTCTTGGTCGTCGACCATATTTCCTTGGTCAATTGGCAAATCTTCTCGATCATTCCGCATATCTTCTTGGCCATTCGGCATACCTCCTGGATGATTTGGCATATCTTTTTGATCGCTCGGCATGTTTTTTTGATGATTCGCTATATCTTCTCGTTCATTCGGCATATTCTCTTGATTTAATGTCAATGGCAAAGTATCATAAAACATTGAATTCTCGTACTCGTCAGTGTAATTCTCAACTTCCGGTGTATCATATTCGACAATCGTGTATTCCTGCTCACTGTGAGAATCATCATCGTCGTCGACATCGTCATCATTATTGTACGTCGAATCATCCTCAAGATCGAACGAAGCCCAGACTAGCTGATGAGCAACAGGATCAAAAACGAGAACTGTGCGTTCGTCCATGTTTTCCGGATAGAGAGGAAAAGTTTTGGCTTGATCAAAAGCAGCAATGTTTGATTCCATCCTTTGTGGATTATTTTCAGAATTGTCACAGATTTCATAGGAATTACGATCGACGTAAACCTCATCGGGGACTTTAGGTTTCTCAATTTCTTCATTCTCTTGAGACATTTCTTCCGGATCATTTTCCCTGTCTGATTCAACTGACCGCATCTTTGCCAGCTTTTTCGGAGCTTTTATAGGCTCACGACAAGTGACGCTGGTTTCAGTTAATTTTTTATGCTTCTCTGGCTCATCTTTGTTCTCTAAATCGTTGATTTCGACATCTTGAGCAATGTCTTCCTCATTATCCTCGTTATCCGATTTTAGTGTCTCAGAACTCTTACCAGGAATATCGATAATTCTACGATAGCAGAGTTTTTTTATACTTTCAGGCTTATTATTCTCCAGTCCTGTTACAATCATTTCCGGTGTGCCCATTTCTTCATTCAATCCAACCATTACTTTTTGATGATCCTCGTTATCAGATGCAATTTCCGGTGTCTTTGCTGACTTTTCAGTAACGTTGTCTGGCTTCAAAGTGATAAACTTGCTTCTGGTCGATCTTGTACATTTTGCTGGCAATTCTTCAATCCCCAAATCGTTGATTTCGATATTTTGAGCAATTTCTTGTTGATTATTGTCGTCATCGTCTGCAATATTCACTCTTTCAACTTTTCCTCTCTTTCCACGAGCTCTGGGAGATTTCGGCCGGAAACGTTTTTTTTTACTTGCAGCCTTATGTCTTGCTGTTTTCCTTAGTTTCGTTCGAGGATTCGAGAATCTGATTTTTCCATTCTTTCCAACGATTTTTTCTTCGCGTTCCTCGATATCTAATTCAATATTCAGCATTTCTGCTGTCTTTTCAGCCTCTGTAGCTTTGCTCTGCAAGTACTTTTTTTCAATTGCAAATTTGCTTTTCACCGGTAATATCATTTCGTTTCCGGGAATCAAAACATTTTCTTCATTTTCTTCCATCGTTTCTTCTCGATCGTCCTCGTCATCTGATGCAATTTCAAGTGTACTTCCAGGATTTTTGGGACCTTTTGGGCACTTGGAAGGGCTGGGCTTGCTTTCGGTTGATTTTTCACACTGTGCAGGTATTTTTTCTGCACGTCTCGAGACATCGATGTCTTCAGCGACTTCTCCTCGATTTTCCTCGTTATTCAATGTATTATTGAGTATCGCGACTCTTTTTTCAGGATCCTCTATAATTTCGTCCTGGAAGAGCTCTGTATCGCCATTTATCGTTATTTCCGTTTCCGAAATCAAAAAGTTTCCTTCTTCATTTGCTCCAACTATTTCTACTCCATGATCCTCGCCATCCAACGCAATTACCCGCATCTCCACTTGCTTTTTCCGCATCTTCGTATCCTTGAGAAGTGAAGTCTGGCTTCTGGTTACTTTCTTACGCTTCACCGAAATGTCTTCAATCTCTGAATCGTGGTCTCCTACATCTAGAAAAGCTTCTTTCTTGTCCTCAACTTCCAGCATCTTTAATCTCTCCTCTGTATATTTTGCAGTGTTGCGAGCTACTTTTTTCTCAATCGCATCATTTTCCTCAAACTCTCCACCAATTTTTATACTCATTTCTTCACGATCATCCCGTACACCCTTCAAACTTGTCTTAACCATTTTGTTCTTTTTCCCCTTTCGAGATCGGATCAATTTCCTTTTGGTTCTCCTCTTCTTAACAATTTTCTGCTTGTCACCCTCAACCACAGTATCTTTTATCTGCGGATCATTCTCAGCACCATCTTGTACATCCTCACTTTCCGAAGCAGCTGAATTTATTTCGAGCTGCTGGTGCAAAATGTTGCAACTTAGATCTAAAACTTCACAGTCACAACGCTTGAAGTTTTTTTCGATCGTTTGTTCTTGATCGGCACCCGATAATTCGATTGATGAACCTTGAGCATCTTCAGTGCCAGAATTATCATTCCCCACCACATAATCAAGGGGAACAATGCGATCAAAATTGTTGTTTCCATCATTTAAGAGGATCGACGAGCAGGTGTAAAGATTTGAAAGATTTTGAGGGCTGCGCAGCCAAGAACCAAGATAATGTGTCTCGACATTAGTTTCATTTCTGTTTAGAAAAGTATTACGAAGTACTATTGACGAGAGGGATAATTCTTCGGGTGTATGACGATATGTCTGATGACGATGTAGATCAGCTAGTGTGGCAATGTGAACCCGACAAACAACGCATTCGTATTTCCCTGTTGAAATCGACGGTGGGAATTCCTGCACGGCATAGAGAATTTTTTTTTTTTTTGATCTTTCATTTTATTACGATCGTTCTGTCTGTTTATTACGATCATTTTGAGATATTTAGATATATCTTTGTGTCATTTATGTTACTCGTTTCAATCAAATATTTTGAAACAAACGCGAATTATTTCACTGTAAATGTAAAAACTGAAAAAGAAAAAAAGAAACATACCATTGTAGAGAATTATTCGTCACATCGATGAGCAGTTTTTTGTTTTGGATACGAGAGACTCTGACAAACGGTACGGAAAAAATTAGCCGATTCAGGTTATGATGATAAAGTTCGAGCTGCATGCACACGTGAACGCACCGATGTCTTTTCAACTTCCGAAAGCGCGCTTTTGTAATGGGAATCTTTAAACAACCACGAGGTAAAAAGTTTTTTCGTATCGATGGACATCTACAACACAGCCACAGCACAGATGAACTACTACAAACAGGATACTAATATTTAGCAATTAGCATTTAATCAGCGAGGCATTTTTTTCACGACTAACGATAAGTTTACGCAATTTGTACACAAAAAAAACCGTACACAGCCAAAAAAACGCAAGCGACCAACGGTCAAATTTTTCGAATTGCGATGCGCGCGCCCTCGTGAGCAAAAGTTCCATCGCAAGCTGCAATGGGGGCGCCACGTATTACTGTTCACGCGCAGTGTGGTGGCCAAGTCGTGGGTCGCGGGCGAAATAATTTTCAGTTTCAGTTCAGTATCGCATCAACGTTCGGCACGCGACAATGTTTACACACGTTCTCGTCTGTTAGTCTGAAAAACAATCGCGATTACAGGCAAAAACAAGCGAATATTTTAGAAGAAGATTCTTGCAATCTTTTCAAAAAGTGATAAAACTTATTGTTACGTTTGTTTGTAAAGTTTTTACTTTGTCTCAAGAGAGATTAAAATAATTTAAAAAAAAAACGAAAGTGAACACGTGAGAATTTAATTTATAACTCGTTTCGCGCATTTGTTCGTAGAGTAATATATACACAAGTGTATATAAATATAAGGAGAAATCGTGAATTGAGAAGAATATCCGAGTCGCTCGAAGTGCGACACGTTATAACGCGCGGCTCGGAAATTATAATATATAATGTCATTTTATTTTCGCGAAAAGCCGAGATTCGGCGATAAATTGCGTGGCAACAAATCTCGTGATGAATTGATGCAAGAGTTTAAGCAACAATTTGACGATAACAGCAAATCTTTCTTTGAGCCTGCAACTACAAGAGTAACTAGGGATCCCTTCGAGCGCCATACCGGCTTTTCAAGGGTGAGTTTATACTATTTGCGATTTTATGCATACTATATAATAACGATGATAATAATAATACTCTTCCCACGAACAAAAAAACGGGAATAATACATAACAAGTTTTCAAGTAGCTACAATTTGCTGTTGCCACAAAATTACTGAATTATTTTCAGCCCTTTTCAGTTCTGCAATTTTGTGGCTGGATATACGAGTTATGTCACGGAATTAGCAATAGTTATTGGCTGTATAATTACGAAACTGTTTTATCGTCGAAACGATCGGTAATCATATAACGAGGATACAAAATGTACATATACCGAAAGTTCGATTTTTTTCCACAAAATAACAAAATTATTTCCAGCCCTTAAATTCTGCATTTTTGTGGCTGGATATATGACAGTATGGCATGAAATTAGTAGTCATAGAGTAATTACGAATTTTATCATCAAAATGATCGATAATGGTATAACGAGAATACAAAATGTACATACCGAAAGTTCGATCTCTCGCAATCGATTTTCCTCGATTTTGGCAACTCGATGTGCTCGAATATCGATTCGAAAAAAACGTGTGAATCGAAAAAAACGAGGTTATGACAAATCGAGGTCGAGGAAAATCGTAATTGCTGGAATCGAGGCTGTAATCTAATTTGCGCGTGTTTGGGATCCTCAAGGAAATTACTTTTATTTTTTTTTGTCTTCACCTATCGTACTATTTTATCGTTCCTCTCGCTATAATTGTCACTATGAATGGTCGGCTTGTCGAATGCACGAAGTGATTAATTAGTAACTGTAAGTATACATATATATATCGATGATCTGTGTGAGGCCTGAAAGGCGTATAAGCGTAGCTTATAATTATCCGATACGCCATTTTAACTGAGATATAGATATAGTTATATCTGTACTACGTCGATATATAGTCATCTATTTCCTTTTTATAATGTATCTGCATTTTCTATATATATATATATATTCTATTTTACATTGGATTACTGGACAAGCTTTTCATAAGCTCCACGACTTGTGAAAAATTAAATTTATCAACGCTCATCTCTCTAGTGACTCGAATCTGATAAAACTTGGTCGTAATCACACAGAGTGATTCTTTGTTCGTCTAGCTCGAAGTCATACACGACTTATATTTCTATCCTATTTTCTACGTGGTACAAATTGAGAGACGATTTTCTTTTTTTTTCTTCATGAGAATCATCCTTGCTCGTCCATTTTTTCCCCCGCAATTTCCGACGACGATCGTCTTTTTATTCATCCGAGCCCTATATTATACATATACATATACATATACATATACATACACATATATACATGTGTATAGAAACGATCAACAACAAAGAGTCTCATTTCCGTAAAGGATGAAACGCGAAACGTCGCAGTACAAGGGAACTCGAATGAAAAAGATCACGGGCTTTTCCGCATCGGACACGACGCAATATCGATCCAATCTTCGTGTCTTCTATCATTTACAATGCTGGAGCGCACAAAAAAAAAAAAATGCTGAATTTTTGTTGTTATTTTCCTGGAAAAAAAAAAAGTTCACGCCACATTAACACGTAACGTCGAACTTTATTTTTCTCGAACTTATTTTTGTATTTAAATTTTTTTCTCGGATGATGAGATACTTGGATACTTTTTGCCAAACAAAACCATCATTTATATCGGTTGCTTCGATATATATATATATATATATATGTATACCCAACTGTAATAATACACGAAGCGATGGCCAATTTAACATTTTTTTCACATATATGCAACATTAATCGACGTTTCTCGATTGTGTGCGACAAAGGAAAATACCTCGTGAAAACTTTCGATGCTATATATATATGTATATGGCATTGGAAGTTTTCATGAGGTATTTTCCTTTATATATATATATATATATATATGGGTCAATCCAACCCAACTCGACCAGCGTCGAATCGCCTTAAAAGTATTTACGCGTAATTTTCTCTACGTCGTAGACGAGATGAGAGAAAATGGAGCATCGCATGCTCGGCGAGAAATATCCATCAACATTGGAGAGTGGAGAGAAAAGAGAGAGAGAGAGGCAACCCTCTTCCTAACATCCAATGTTGACGAGGTAGAAGGGGCGAATCTTCACCCTCGAGAAAGGCGCCCGATCGAGTAATACGCAGTTAAAACTACCCCATGGCTCGATTGAGTGTCCTGACAGAACAGACACGACACCCGGTACAGATCCCACACACAAGCTGTGAGCAATAGCAATTTGACCAAAAATACAAAAGGCAAACCCTCACGATTATTCTCATCTATATTATACTATTCTCTTCGTGTATCACAAAACGTTGCAACGTAACGACAAAAATTTCCCAATTGTACGACTCAAAATATCACATAAAAATGGCCGAAATACCCGAGGGATGCGATCAATCCAAGGGTGGAAGCCACAAACTGCATCATCGATAAAAGAAATTTTATTATCCGAACGAAAACATTTTCTGTTTTGTAACATGGAATTGTACAGAGAATTTCGTATTTTTATTTGTAGCGTCACTAACGATCGTACGTTCGGTTTTGATTTTTCATGAAATTTTGGAGAATCGTACTGTGATTGTTAATGCGAGGACACATTACGCGGGAATATCATTTAAATAATTAAAAATGGCGGATTTTTAAGCCATTTAATAAGGCAGCAATATTTTTTTTTTTTTCATTTAAAAAAACTTAAAGCTACGAGAGAAAATTCACTTTAGTCTTTTGTTCAATTATGTCTCTGAGGGTGTAATTATTTTTTAAAAATATATGTTCATATAATTACTATGTATAACGAGAGAGTTTAGACCTTGAGTACATTAGATTCTCGTTCTCGTGTGCCACTTGCTTCTGCCAAATGAAAAAGCAGGACACTGATATTCAACATATGCTATAATACACATTTACATATACATACATACGTATATATATATTTAAATTTCGACTCATATACTTACACACGATTATTTACGGATGTGTCTCTACATTTCTCTGAATCTTTTGATTCGAAACTGTGCTCGTGTACTGAATACAACGTTGAATCTCTCGTCCACCTCTTATATATATTATTTAAAATGGAATTCACGACGAAGGGGTCGAGTATATAGGAGATATGGCAGAGTCAGAGAAGGAGAATATATATATATATATATATATTAGTTAAAAGCGAACAGCACTTTATTTCTTCGCGAAAGAGGCCACAGCAGAGTAAATTGTCGAGAGTGGGAGGCCAGGCAAAAATAGTGACGTTTCGAAAAAAGTGGAACGTGGAATGATTTTCACGTGTGCGAGAGAGAGAGAGAGAGAGAGAGAGATGGAAAAAAAATATCTCGCGTCACAATCAAGATGACGATTCTCGCGAAAATTCAACTCGTATACTATTTCATACTGGAATCGTCAATTATAAGTTTAACGTCGATCTATTTACGTTGTAAATACTATTTTTGGCAGATTTCAAGGTTATCGCACTCTCTAAATGTCAATTGTTGCATCCATTTATATTATCCACTAATTGACAATAAATAAATATGTTAATTGCATATATATATATATATAATTATACTATATTGTAAAAATAATATAGTGTAAAAATACGTTATATTTTTTATTAATTCTCATATAATTTTCAAATAGCTCTCTTGGCATTTTCAAATTTACTTATTCACTGTGCTATTCGGGATTTAGAACAGTGGAAATCTTTACGTGGGACTCAGACACAGATAATAATTAATAATTGTCATATATAACGCATATAAAATTATATACACAATTTTTTTAATCCTTTGCACACAATATACAAATGTTTTTCTTCGATAGTTTTCTGAAATTAAAATATGGTGACTCGAAAAAGAAAAAAAAAGAAAAACAACAGAGCGTCTCCTGAACGATTGGATTAAAAACTGTGAAATAATTCACAGAAAGTTCTTCCAAAAAGATGAATTGGCAAAGTTTTCAGAATCGATTAAAATCGGTTTAAATTTCGTGCGCAGACATTTTTTATTCACTATACAGTGTACAGTGTATTTCAAAGTCTTTTTTTTTTCTTTTTTGAGAAAAAATTCCCCATGATGTTTGCCCTCTATTTATACATAAATATAGGCCGTTAGAAAGGATTAATAAATTTTCACAATGCATTTTCACCCTTCCCACTTTTGGCTCTCTGCGTTGTTCTGCAGGAAACACATAGAAGACGAACGAGAGACAGGAACGTTCTCGACGTCGACGACGAGGTCGTCGAGTCCGTCCCCGTGGGCTTTCTCCCCCCCCCCCCTCTCCCTCTCTCTCTCTCCCTCCCTCTAACCGAGAGAGCGAGAGAGTCCAAAACTCTCAAAATAGCAGCCATTGATCCTCTCCACTTCTTCAAGCACACCATTCCCCTGATGTGAAGAGCTCTTCGATCTCAAATAATATTCATGATATCTCCACTTGTATTTTCATCACCATTAGAAAAATGGTTCGAAATTAATAACCCTTAAGAAAAAATAATAATAATAATAATGGCGCTTCACAAGTGATTGGGAAAAAGTTGCCTTGCCATTTCCGGAATGTTAATAATGACATCATTTTATCTGATAGAAAAATCATAGTCGCACCCAATTTTCGCGTGTTCACCCTCGATTTTTATCAAACTTCGTCGAACCTTTGAAAGTTTTCTTATCTAGATATATATATATACGATATAGAAATCTTGAAGAAAGTTTCTGAAGATTTGACTGAGGTTGAATATATATATATATATATAGGGTAGTTTACGAGAGTCGGAAATGAGTCGAGAAAGCAATGTTCCTGAGTGATTTGACCTTTCATGGCTATTTTTAAATCGTCCCACTGTTGACTCGAGTATAGCGGTAATTAACGAGTCAGTTTACTATTTTTGGACGACAGTGTCGATTCAATGCAATCGCAACGATATTTGTAATATCTGTTAATAATGTTCTATCAACGAAAAAAACTTGACGAAATTTTAATTATTTTCAATAATTTTAGACGAGACACAGTAAATCCAAAAGTCCTTCGAATAAATATATCCTGGCGGTGGAAAACGATTTTTCTCCCCTATCTCAGGGAGATGAAGAAATATTTTTATATGAGGAAGAATCTCATGTCTCGCCCATCGTGTCAATATTAACTCGAGCCTGGCGATATTGAAGGGAACGAGCACTCGATTTTATCACCCTTTTCGATCGTCTCTGGTCTTTGGAATAGTTTTTTTTTTTTTTCATGCTTCGGCCTCGAATAAATGAACGTCCAACGCGTACTTTATTATTGGCAAGTTCGATTTTCATGGAAATATTTAATTATGAATGTTCCATGGAATTATGTGGGATTTGATGTCATGGAAAAGGTTTTGCTTGAATCGATCAAAATTTGTCAAGCAGAAATTGAATTTGAAAGATTTTAATTGTCGTTAATGCATTTGTTGTTTAGTTTATAATCAAAAAGCTTTATATTTGAATAAAATTCAATCAATCCACGTATAAAGATTTAATTATTTAAAAAAATATGAATTAATCAACAGTAAAATAGCCTTGATTTAAATTAAATTCATTAAATGTGACGATAAATAAATTAAATACATTTCTATATTCTTATCAAATGAAAATGGCAAATGGGCATCGGTCATCGGGATGAAAGAAATTTATTTTTTCAATAACGGAAAATTTGTCTTATATTCAAAGGATTAACTAAGTATTTTTTTTTTTCAATTTAAATGTGACTGTTACAAAATTACGAAGAAAACTAATGTAATTCGTGCTCTAATCGTTTTGGATATTTCAATTTTATTAATTAAATTTCATTATATATAAAAATTTAAAATGTTCAAAATTTTAATCATCAACTCATTTCTGACTAAAAACTCCTTATGTTTGATAGGCTGTTGCAAGTCCCACTGACGATGAGCCAAACGAACTCGGCTATTAGCTTTGCGATGCAAAGATAAAAAGAAACGTCACACAGTTTGCCATTATCAATTGGCCCTCAAAGGGTTAAATCGATATCTTTTCTGAACTTTAATAAAATTATAAAATTACGAGAAAAAATGTAAATCGAGTTCTAATAAATTTGAATATATTTTATCGTCATATAAATAGATAAAAATATTCAAAATTTTCTTCAGCAATGAATTATTGGCTGGAAACTCTTTATTGTCCTCGAGACGAATAACTTCGATTTTGACTGACGATGAGCCAAACGAACTCGGCTATTAGCTTTGCGATGCAAAGATAAAAAGAAACGTCACACAGTTTGCCATTAACAAGTGGCTACTAATTACGCAGAGCTGAATACTTTCAAGCGAGCTTATAGGTGGATCTTTGTCTCGTCAAGACTATTATGATAATTACGTGGGACTTCTCGACGAGAAAACAAGATCACATTCAAGTTAAATAAGCAAAGATCTCAACGATGCTAATGTGAAAAACAAAAAAATTCCCTTTTTTTTTTTACTCTCACGCTGCAATAATATCGGGATTCATTAATGTTATATAATTTTTGCGAGTAGTAAAAACGATTTCGTCACTTTAACGAGATTTTTCTTTCGACCTTTCGGCGAATGCAGCTTCGTTGTGATTATACACGTAATATCTCACGCTCGCGTCGGATATTTTACAGTAATATACACACACAGACACACACATATATATATATCTATATTGGATACCTGCCGAGGTATCTTCTTCGCGATTTTACGCAATCGCTTGGGAATGCAACCAACTTGAGAATGTTGACTTTCCCGCGAGATAGTCTCGTGCGAACCCGGAATAATGAGAAAATGCCAGTAGAACATCAAAATATTATTAACTAATGGCACTTTGCAACTTTTTACTTTTCTTTAATTTTATTCGTTTTAGTTTAACGAATTCTGATGTAATTAGAATAAAACCTTATCGATGTAGAGATTTATATAGGGTATCTTAATAGGCCAAAATACCAAATGAGTTATTTTATATACGGGCAACTCCCACCTTTCCCGTGACCCTGGACACTCCTTGATATTTCCGTTACGACGTATTTATAGTGTGATCTATGGGCCTTTTCAGGCCAAATCGACGACACTCTCGTGGTTACAACTTTTTTTTATTTTATTTGTTCCCTTTTAGTATGTTTTAAGGCAAGACCAAAAAAAGCTTCACATTTTTCACATTTTTAGAGTTAATCGTTTCGTCTCATTATTAATTAAATTCCGAATTAACACAAACGTAAATTATGTTTGAAAAATATTTTTACCGTAAATTCTATGTAGGAGGTACCAAAAAAAAATATGTTAAATCGTTAAAATTGTTTGTTTGCATTTTTTTAAATATTTTTACATCAACCAATTTATTTTCATTCTAATAATTTTGCAATTAAATAGTCCTCATCGTCAAGATTCTTATTATTTTTTTGAAATATAAAAAATTCAAATATTATATAAAAGAACAAAACGCTTCGATGAAATATTTTATGGTTTCGTTATTCCTTTGTAGCGCTTATAATAGAATCGTATGCTCGGTGAGGAGAAATTGTAAAATTTTATTTTTTTCATTAAGAATTTTTCGTACAAATTTTGCATTGGAATTTTTCTCTCGTGTTGCCTTACAAAATACAAAAAATGGAGAAAAAAAACCTCGAGAATCATGAGCCTCTGAAAAGTAAAATGTATATTTATAAATGGGTGGACATTAATATTTCTATTCAAGTATTTAATTTGTTTACACATCGATTGAATGGAGTCCAAAAATTTAATCTACATCTAAATTATGTTTGAAAAATATTTTTACCGTAAATTCTATGTAGGAGGTACAAAAAAAATGTTAAATCGTTAAAATTGTTTGTTTGCATTTTTTTTAAATAATTTTACATCAACCAATTTATTTTCATTCTAATAATTTTGCAATTAAATAGTCCTCATCGTCAAGATTCTTATTATTTTTTTGAAATATAAAAAATTCAAATATTATATAAAAGAACAAAACGCTTCGATGAAATATTTTATGGTTTCGTTATTCCTTTGTAGCACCTATAATAGAATCCTATGTTCGGTGAGGAGAAATTGTAAAATTTTATTTTTTTCATTAAGAATTTTTCGTACAAATTTTGCATTGGAATTTTTCTCTCGTGTTGCCTTACAAAATACAAAAAATGGAGAAAAAAAACCTCGAGAATCATGAGCCTCTGAAAAGTAAAATGTATATTTACAAATGGGTGGACATTAATAATTCAAGCATTTAATTTTTTTACACATCGATTGAATGGAGTCCAAAAATTTAATTTGTCAAATCTCGACAAAACTATTCGATATATGTTCTCATCGTTTCTACTATAATAATATAATTTCTCTTTTACAAAAAAACAAACATTACTAGAATATTTTTGTCTCAATATCCAGTGACAAAAATATAAATGTAACACGCTATGCCCGCGAGTTTTTTCGCAAGTTCGCGTCTCGGAAAAAAAAGTACTGAAAGAAACGATTTCTTTTGAATTCCTGGAGGTGCCAAAGCCTGTTTCTCATTCAGTCGTTTCACTCGATAACGTGCCATGGATTTGTTTCTTCCGCGAATGTCTCTGAACTCGTATATGCATAAGCAAAAGATATTGCCAAGAAGAGGCGGTACGACATTCGAATGGAAAGTACTGGCTCGATTGTCGCGCCACTAACTCGTCTCTCGACCGGTGATTCCCCTATTAGATCTTTCGTGACGTCACGACGAGTTAACTCTCGCGCCTCTCACTGCGAGCCTCGTGTCGCTACAGTCGCTTACTGCGACGGTAAAACGTGCGATCGTTCAAAAAGAGCTCTTCGTGTCTCGTGGGCTCCTGATACTGGTATCGATCAGCGTAGATCATCGATCGTCATTATCGATCATTCGACGATCCCCACGAACGGTGAAAATGTTTCCATTGGATCGAGAGATCTTTTCCTCAACGCCTCGATTTATAGATCGAGTCCGATTTTTTTTATTTATTTATTTTTAATTCGAATTAAGTGATCTGCCTCAAAATGGCGACGTGATATTTTTTTTTTTAAATAACAAAAATGCCGTTTTTTATTATTCTCTAATATTTTATTTTTCCTCTTTACTTAAAAAAAATCTTAACTATGATTAATTAAACACAAAATGTTTATTTGAAAAAATGTGAATACTAAAATTGTTCTATATTTGAAAATTGAGTTTCAGATGCTCCGTCGTACAGTTTAGTCGCAATAAAAAAATCTGTCTAGAGCAGGTCAACTAATCGTATCGAATTAAATCTCACGTTCGTCAAGATTAGTTCAATTTGGTGAAATTCTCAATCTCTATTGAATTCGTTACGGCAAAGGTCAATTATAAGCCCGATTTACCAAGAGCTTTTGTTGTCTTATTCACGTCAGCAGTGTCTTAGACCAAAAAATATAAAGATATAGTGGTGAATGTGCTCGGGCTGTTTAATTTCTCCGTCAAAAAGGTCAGCGTCGCGTGTTAGTTTGCAAATATAAACACATATATAGCTATATATAAACACTTTAGATCGTTAGATACATATAAAGAAGCAAAGAGAGTTCTACGTAGACGTCGGATCGATTAAACGAACTGGCATAAGTGGGCCATAGCTCGGAGAGCTCCACCATCATGTCCCCTTAAGGTGGCACGCCCACTTAGATCGAAATAAAGATGGAAAGTTGCATTTATTATCATACGATTCGCACTTTATATTCAAATCAGTGTCAAATTTAAAATAATCATTTTATCAATTTTTCAAACGAGCTATTTTGATCAGATTTGAGGTCCGTATTCATAGTCGTGCTATGCCATTTAAACTCAAAAGATAAGGAAGCCTTACATGCCCCTTTTGAAGGGCCAGAAGTAAAACTTATGAGAATGCGGATATGAGAGATCGACGTGTGTCAACTCTTTGGGTTAAAAATGAACTCGAATGAAAAACTTATTTTTTTTTCGTTTTTAGTTTTTTTTTAAGAGTATCTGAGGAGCGTTTCATATATTTTTAATAATTTTATTTCTCGATCCAAAATATTTTTTAGTCTCCAAATGGTCTTATTTACTATCAGTGCAAACTGTTTATTGTTTTTTTTTTTCAAATGAGATGTTCCTTCATTATTTTTATCATAAAGCGAGAACGCCCTTAAGGACGTAACTCACGGGCCGTTCCTCGTTCTCTCCGTAGCTCTCTCCATATTATATGCTGCGACCTTGCAAACATTGTCTTCAACCTGCACAAAATGCACCTTGCGGTGATCCGCGAACGCAAAGGAGAATGCCCTTGAAGCGCCAATCTGGGACGCCCCAAAAGAGATACGATCTTTTTTTTTTTCTACCTTATTTTTTTTTATGGTCGATGATATTTCTCCACTTTGGGACGCATGACCGGCAACAATTCTCGACAAGTCGACAATTCTCTTTTATTCCACATTGCAATTCGCCGAAAAATAATTAAAAATCATAAGGGCGTACCTATACTCATACACACGCGTTTTAGACACCCGATACATATATTCGCGATATATATATATATATATCAATATTATAGAGGAAAAGAATTTTTTTATTTTATCGATCGAACGAGCCCTACGCGTTGCTCCCCAGTCACAATAAAACTGACCTTGCTTTCTCTACTTTGCTAATAAGCTTATACACACACACACACTACACATTATATGCATCTCGTATAAAATAATAAAGTCTCGTGAGCGTAATAGATGCTGAGAAAACATTAAGCCTGGGTAAATTGCCAATATAACTGTCGTAATTGCGATTTGAATTTTAACACGTGTCCGACCAATAGTTTTGCCGGATGTGCTCGGAGAATTTCCTGAAGTCAGGGCGAGCAACTGATGCATTTGGATTCAGGCCAGAATGTTGAGTGACCAGTATTTGAAGTTTGTATTGGTTTGTTGGGTTCAGAAAGTACCGAAAATGCAAGATTTGAAAATAAATTCATCGAACTCTCCATCTTGTTTTTTCATCGATAAATTTATATAATAATAAAATATATCAATATTGATTGACATAATTGAAAAAATCGATTCGTATTAACGATTGAATGGCAAAAATTGATTTTTTACGATCGATGAGTGAAATAGACGTCCTTCGCAATAAAAAAAAATACAAAGAGATTTAAAAAGACGATTTTAGCGTCGAAAAGACGAAAAAAAAAATGTTTGCATTGCGCGTCCCTGTAATATTTTTGACCGGGTCGCGTGCGAAGGGAAACGCGTTTGCTATAAATGGTTCGTAAGTCGATTCGAGCGAGCTTTGTACACGGTCGTGGCGAGATGCAACGATCGCAGTAAAACAACCTTGTGCGAGTCATCGGTCGCGAGTCTCAAAAGAATCGAGATAAAAAGAAAACAAAATCGAAAGAGAGAATATTAAATCAAATTGAAAAACTTTTGTGATCCACAGTCATTTTGTCTCCAATAATTACTTCTTCTGCATTTTTATCAATTATTATAATTATTCATCTATTTATTCATTCATTAATTATTGTAGCTCGATGTAGTATTTTCTCAAAACGAAAAAAAAATGCAAATTTTCCACTTTCCGTTCTCATTTGATACCTTACTTATTTTTTTAACACAATTTACAATTGCACAGGATAATTTTGCAAACGTATGTACGAAAAGCGAGAAATGGACTTGTTTAGCAAAACCCTGAATAGGTCTAAAATTCAAGTGATCATAATCTTGCTTCCCTTTTACTGATTTAGCGACATTTTTTATATGCATCAGCTCGAAAGGACCATGAAAACTGTGAACAAAGGGTGCTGATTCAAAAATTACAAAAAGTCGATTATCCAGCTTTAAAAACGTTTAATAATAAATAAGTAAAAATATCCTATTTGATACCTTACTTATTTTTTTAACACAATTTACAATTGCACAGGATAATTTTGCAAACGTATGTACGAAAAGCGAGAAATGGTATTTTTTAGCAGAATTCTTAATGGGTCTAAAATTCAAGTGATCATAATCTTGCTTCCCTTTTACTGATTTAGCGACATTTTTTTATATGCATCAGCTCGAAAGGATCTTGAAAACTGTGAACAAAGGGTGGTGATTCAAAAGTACAAAAAGTCGATTATCCAGCTTTAAAAAAGTCTAATAATAAATAAATAAAAATAACCCATTTGATACCTTACTTATTTTTTTAACACAATTTACAATTGCACAGGATAATTTTGCAAACGTATGTACGAAAAGCGAGAAATGGTATTTTTTAGCAGAATTCTTAATGGGTCTAAAATTCAAGTGATCATAATCTTGCTTCCCTTTTACTGATTTAGCGACATTTTTTTATATGCATCAGCTCGAAAGGACCTTGAAAACTGTGAACAAAGGGTGGTGATTCAAAAATTATAAAAAGTCGATTATCCAGCTTTAAAAACGTTTAATAATAAATAAGTAAAAATATCCTATTTGATACCTTACTTATTTTTTTAACACAATTTACAATTGCACAGGATAATTTTGCAAACGTATGTACGAAAAGCGAGAAATGGTATTTTTTAGCAGAATTCTTAATGGGTCTAAAATTCAAGTGATCATAATCTTGCTTCCCTTTTACTGATTTAGCGACATTTTTTATATGCATCAGCTCGAAAGGACCTTGAAAACTGTGAACAAAGGGTGGTGATTCCAAAATTACAAAAAGTCGATTATCCAGCTTTAAAAAAGTCTAATAATAAATAAGTAAAAATATCGTAGCCTCATAAAAATGTACTAGCATTTCGAAATTATCCGTTTGATCTACACCTGGGAGTGACCCGACAGCACTGTGTATCTCAACGTGGCGACAGAAAATGGTGTTGAGCAGCGGGAAGAAAATGAGCGCAAAATTCACTCCCAGTTCCATCAGGAAGCAAAGTTACAACTATTTTAATGACCCTGGTGATTTTAGAAAAAAAAAAAAATCATAAAGTTTGTTTACCACCTTGTATCGATGTTTTCCCGCCCATAACGAGCGACTCCCTACATTCTCGTAACCTCAAAAAGTTTCTATAAAAAAACCCTCCAAAGTGTGTTATTTTCACAGGCGAAATCCTTAAAAGGAGTCTATTATAACAAAAACATAGGCAGTATCCTCTCATTCACCCCGCAATTTCCCCCATCTTTGATAGAGGTACAGTTGAAATCGCTCCATCAATTTCTAGAATCTCCTAGATCAACATTACTGTACATCTGTATAGTATTCGAGAAGTTTCTCGCTTATTCGTGGCGCCCACACTCGGAAATATTCGTGACTGTGTCCATGTGTGTGTGTGTCGTGTGTCGCTGGCTGGCTCTGAATGTGTGCGTCACGTTGGTTCCTTAGGCGCATGCGCACCTGGCGTCCCACCTCTCGTATATGAATTGGTTGGTAGTGTGCGCGGACCGCGGACTGTCAGTAACGCCATCGCCATCGTCAGAGAAGGACATTACGTGATAAAAGTGAGACGAATCTCCCATATTCGCAAATTATATTTCAATTACGGGCAAGAAAATAATTACAAATTAATCAAATTGGCATAACAAGGTATACATAAAAAAGAAGTGAATATAAATTAGTATTGTTGATTAATAAATCTCGTCGATCGGACTGCGAGAGTCTCGTGGTCGCGTTGTGCGCGCGCATGTTACTTTCAATGTTTTCGCTTGTGTGTTACGCCATTACGTAAGAAGAGCACGAACGTTTTGAACGAGAAAAGTGTCAGAGTTTGGGACAGAAACATCAGAAGTCATATATAATACGACACGAAGAGTACACACACGATATTTCACTTGGGTAACTGACACGTTGAATTCTTAAATAAATAAATTAAATTTACAAAAGAAAAAAGAGAGAAAGAGCGAGAGCGAGATCCTTTAGTGTGTGTGGCATTCCTCTTGTGTGTTGCATTTTCCAAACGCGCGTTCAAGATTAAACTTTTTTTCTTTTTTTTTTTTTTTTCAATAAAAAAAAATCGTTAAATTTGCTACCGGCTAATTACATAGCGCGCTTTATTTCTTTATTTCTGCTCGCCGGCATTGGCTTTCATCACAAAACACACACATACATATACACGCATATATACATATATAGATATACGTATATATCTATATATAAACAAAATACTTTGTGATACACGTGCCACTACACATATATATACATACAGGCGCGGAAAATAAATAAAAAAGAAAAGGGTGGGCGCTGTTCGTGTATAATTAAAAAAATATATTAAATAAAAAACTGACGGGCTTATAATTATGGACTCTCCTGTCATCTTGGACACCGCATCTGAATTTGGACGAGGAATCGATCTGGATCGCGCATTCCCTGTAAGTCCTTTTTTTTTTCGTATTATCCCCCTTATAAAACTTTTCTCCTCAATTCTTTCGTCCAATTCTCATGAGATGAAATTAGCAATTCGATTATGTCGTAAAAAACGTGCAATAAAAGTGGCAATGATAATAATATTTGAGAATGGGGAGGATGTATTGAAGAATTATGAATATTAATAGCCAGACCTTTATTCGAGTATCGTTTTTTTTTCCTGACGAATCTTTCGATGCTTCGAGAATATTCGAGAAGCAGCTTCCACAAGAGCACGTTGGGCGCCGCTATTTAAGAGCGCCACCTCATTCTGCTATATATATAGGCGAATGAGGTGGGATATATATATATATATATATATATATACTTATATATTATATTCCCCTTCTGTTATGGCGCTGCACGTTTGCACCTTGTCCTTGCTTCTACTTTTTCACTGTGTTATAAATTACAATGTGAAAATTGGAAGCCTCTTTGCTGCAATTAAAATTGTTTTGTAATTTTTTAAGCCAATATTTATTATTATTATTATTATTATATTATCATTTTTTATCGATATTGAGTAGCTGCTTTTTATTTCGTAGGATTATCTCTTTCATCTATAAACTGGATAACACTTGTACGTAATTTATTTATTTTTTTCTATCTATCTAAATATTTACCTATGTTAGTATAAATTGTCTTTTGCACTCAAAAGCTTTGCTCCCTTCTTCTGTATAGTATGCAGTGCTAAGTACTATATCGCCTTATCTTCGGCTATGTCTTTGCATATGCTTGCTTCTTGTCCCTGCTTCTCCTTTTTCTCTCTAGTTTAAATTACAATTATAAAATCAGGAGTCTCTTTGTTGCAATTATAATTTTCTTGAAATTTTTTCTAGCCAAAATTTATTCATTTATTTCAAATTGATACGCGGTGATTACTTTTTATTTTGTAAGATTATTATTAAATCGCCATTTGCACCTTTATTCAAAAGCTTTGCTCCATTCTTCTGTATAGTACGCAGTGCTAAGTACAATATCGCCTTATCTTCGGCTATGTCTTTGCATATGCTTGCTTCTTGTCCTTGCTTCTCCTTTTTCTCTCTATTTTAAATTACAATTATAAAATCAGGAGTCTCTTTGTTGCAATTATAATTTTCTTGAAATTTTTTCTAGCCAAAATTTATTCATTTATTTCAAATTGATACGCGGTGATTACTTTTTATTTTGTAAGATTATTCCATTTAATACACAAACTTATATATTAAGTTATACCTTAATTAAATTATTAATTTATTCATCTAGATTTATCAAAGTTTCGAGTATTTGAACGTTGAAAAATAAAAGTTAGCATAGAGTGTGAAAAAATTACACTCACGTAGCACATAGAAAGACTAGCATGCTAATAATAATCCAGAAGTCTAAGCGCGTAGCAAGAGCACACCAGCAGCAGAGAAATTCTCATCGTCATCGTGAGCTGTGCGTGCTCTGATGCTGCGACTGGTGCTCGTGTACGCGTCGAGGACGTGTGTGTAGGGGCTCGAAAACAGAATATATATATATATATATTAATGTAATATATATGCGTGTTTTCTCTGAATTAAATTGTCAATTTAATCGATTAAAATAATCGGTCGAATCCAATAAAAATATTATTCTAATTGATTATTTGCATATTATCTCATAATAAATTTAACACTTTATTAACAATTTAGATAATGACATTCAATATTATTCAAGTTGATTGTAATAACGATATCTTTTTACATTCGTCGAACTACTCTTCATTTTTTTTTTCTTCTCAATTTATCACTAAAATCAATTCTAAAAAACGATTAAAACCGATGAAAGATTTATTCTATTGACTATTTTGAATATTTAATTATTGAATAATAAATTTGTAAATTTATTAAAATTTTTAATATATTAATTCGTATTTGAAAAAAAAAAAAAAACAAGTTATTCAATCGAGTTAATATAATTTTTTCCCCAATTCGTTGAATTCCCCTGTTTTTCTAGTATAAGTATTACACGAGAAAATTTAAAAAAAAGTATATATATATATAAATAAGGTATTCCACGCCAACGTGGCTAACGATTGACCTTCTTTGACTTAATCCATTATTTTTTCTATTATTTTACGAAGAAAATGGAATCTGAAAAAATAGTGCTTGACCCGCTCCACGCCTTATAAAGTTGTTTCAAAATATCTTAAAATAAGTGTGGCAGGTTGACAAAAAGAGCCGCGTTAAATAGAAATTATTATTATTATTATTTCTGATTTGAAAAAGGAACTTCTATTATGTATTAAGGCTGAAACCTTTTAATTTAAATTGAACCATTTTGGTGAATTGAAACAAAATTACATATATATATATATATATATATATATGAAAAAGGGTGTTTTGTTTTTGGACAGAAAAGTTTACCAATTTTTTTTTCCACGTAGAGGATTGATTGGTCCGAAAAATCTTTTAAAAAATTGAGCGTTGATTTTTTCATTATTAAAATGATATGAAAAATAATGAAACAAATTGACGAGGATAACGGTCGGACGTTAGCCGAGCCAGTTTATACGTCATACGTATTTTTTATTATTCTATTTATCAGGAAAATCAATCCTCGTAAACGCGATCGCGTTCAATAAAAAATTTATTTCAATGACAATATTGAAAAATTAATTATCAAATCCCAAATTTTACACTTCATGACCAATTAATACAATTTTTCCTAAGTTTTATTCGCATTAAATAATCATTTAATTCAGTGGATTAAAATTCCTTTTTTTTTTCTATTTCAACGACTTCTCTTTTTTTTTTTCTCTTGTCGCATTGTGAAT
This sequence comes from Dyspetes luteomarginatus, assembly GCA_963669185.1. Classification (NCBI taxonomy): domain Eukaryota; kingdom Metazoa; phylum Arthropoda; class Insecta; order Hymenoptera; family Ichneumonidae; genus Dyspetes; species Dyspetes luteomarginatus. The sequence continues at coordinate 12,100,163 of OY769911.1, read as the reverse complement.
TGTAATTTTTTTCCATATAAGGTGAAAATTTTTGTTACGACTTATATATGTTTGCAATAGAAATACCTCCGTGTGGCAAATAATGAGTAACGATAAAGAGAGAGTGAGAGAAAGACTCGCGCATTTTACATTTTTTTTTTTTTTTCCAGGTAATGTCGATAACGTTTTATCGTTTCGTGTTAATATATTTTCGTTGATGATCCAATCGAGTCTCTCTCTCTCTCTCTCTCTCTCTCGTCGCTCACTCGTTCCTCTCGCGGCTGCTCGTGCTATCTCTCTCGGCGCGAGCGACCGACAAAAAAACAGCAAAAGCAATATTCAAACATTCATATATATATATATATATATATATATATATATATATATATATATATATATATATATATATATATATATATATATATATATATACACATATACATAGATGTACGACATATATTGCTTAGACATATATAGTACATAGTAGACGTGCGAAAATACAAAACCGGTTTTGGTAATAAAAGAAACAGACCGAACCGCACGGTAACAAACTCGTCGTCGTCGTGTCGTCGTCGTCGTCGTCGATGACGACTACACGCGTCGTCGGGACATAAGCGAGAATTGACAGTTGTCACGTGGGCGGAGGAGAGAACTTTATCTATGCCAAAATATATACATACATTTTAATATATATGTAGTTTCTCTCACTGTACATAATATAATAGTTGGAGAAATGAGATATGAGTTGTTATATATGATGCATATAAGACTATAAAATACATATTATTATTATTAATAATACTAATAATAATAATAATAACAATAATAATAATAGTTTCTACAAGTTTATTTAAGAAAAAAAATCGACTTTCGGCGGACTTTTGAATTTTTCAACACTTTGTGAAGCGAACTCTAAATATTTTTTCTCCGTCTAAGATAAATATCCCAGTGGTCGGACGTCCATGAAAAATTGCATTTGTGTATTTTTTTTTGTACGCACGCTCCGTTCAGGAACCCTGCGCGAGCATTATTTTTTTAATAGAGAGAAACATATTTCTGGTTGATGCTAAAAAAATAAAATAAAAAAAAAAAACAAGGTTGAAATATTGTCCCTCTTGGAGAAACAATATGTCATGTATATGTATGTATATAATCTATATATATATATACATTACACATGATATATTGTACATTATATATTGTTTGAAAGCCTATATAAAATTTAATTATGCGTACATATTATGTATATATACATATATAATGTCTGGGCGTCTAGAAATGAATAAATAAATGCCTAAAACTGTCTGCGGTGAGATTATCCACTTCCGCGTTCGAACGTTCTTTTGTCCACTCGAGAACAACAAAAAAAAAAAACAAAAAAAAAACCCTCCAAGCTTTCCAATCAAAGAGTTTAAGGTGATGTGCTATAGACATAGGTGCGAGAGAGATGGCATTAGTGGTGCTCATGGACAGAGCGAGAGAGATACACAAAGAATCGATAACACATCAAGTTAACTCAATTACGTAAGCACGATGCAATTTTTTTTTTTTTTTTACCTTTTTTGCGAGATTAGGAATATTAAAGATTCACTCGACAATTTTTTTTGAGGTGAGGGGAAACTCATGATTGGAGAGAAAAATAATCTAAAAATTGAGTTTGATAAGTGGAGCCTGAAATTGTCCCGCAGTAAGATTATGTTCATTTCCATGTTCGAACGTTCTTTTGTCCATTTTGACAAAAAAAAAAAAAAAAAATCTCCCAGCTCTCCCAATTGAAGAGTTTGACGCAAGTACATACATTATCACGAGGTACTATTTTTTTTTTGTTTTTTTCCTTTTTTGCGAGATTAGGAATATTAAAGATTCACTCGACAATTTTTTTGGGATATCGTTTGAGTTTTTTTTTCACTTTGTTTTTTTTTTTTTTTTGTCTTTTTTTTTATCGATGATTTTATCGATAATTATATTAAACATAAAATATTGTCATAGAGGGAGGGGAAACTCATGATTGGAGAGAAAAATAATCTAGAAATTGAGTTTGATAAGTGCAGCCCGAAATTGTCCCGCAGTAAGATTATGTTCATTTCCATGTTCGAACGTTCTTTTGTCCATTTTGAGAACAAGAAAAAAAAAATCTCCCAGCTCTCCCAATTGAAGAGTTTGACGCAAGTACATACATAATCACGAGGTACTATTTTTTTTTTTTTTTTGTTTTTTTTTTCCTTTTTTTGCGAGAATGCAAATTTTCGAGATTCATTCGACCATCTTTTTTTTTTGGTGTGGCGGGGGGGCGTATCGTTTTATTCATTTTATGCGTTTTTTTAATTTATTTATCGAAGTTGCGAGGGGCAGAGGAGAGAGTCTGCCAACGGGGCATATTGTCGTTAACCGAGGAGGGGAAGGGTAATGTGTTGGAAGTTTTAACGAGAGGAATCGACGACGTTGTGCCAAAAATAGGAAACTCGAATAGCGGCGTAGGCCTATATATGTAAATGTGTGTGTGTGTATATATATATATATATAGATGTGTGTGATTTTTGAAAATAAATATAAATATATATAGTTCAGCTGAAATAATAATAATAACTGCATTGATTCATTTTATCGAAGCGTATCAAGAGATGCGACAGCGTCTCGACGCCGAGTAATTAAAGACGTTAAAAGTATCCTGACCCTCATTACCCCGCCCTGACCGCAGAAAAAAAACCGACTTCTACCGCACTCTTATGTATTCCAACATGGCGCACTAGTTAGATATATTAATAGCAAAGGAATTATGTCGCAAGTATATTTTATTCATGAAGCAATTTTGTATAATAAAATCAATAACTCATTTCTTTGCACGTTGAAGTATCCTTGGAATTATTTTTGATGATCGCATTGTCGCACTTTTTTAATTTGCAATTATTTTGAAAACAAGAAATTATACGAAATTTGAAAAATAATTAACTTTGAATCTTAAAACAAAATATATATTATATTGTTTAAAAATTAAAAAAAAAAAAGAAGATTTATTTTATCGAAGTTTATCAAGCGACAGGGTCTCAATGCCGAGTAATTAAAATTTACAAATGAAAAGTATCCTGACCCTCATTACCCCGAAACACTCGCGCGAGATCAAATGCTGCCACACTTATTCACTACAATGTGGCGCAATCGCTAGAGATATATATATATATATATATATATATAGCAGGAGTTATGTCGCAAGTATATTATGTATTCATGAAGTCATTAATAAAATCGATCACTCATTGTTTACACAATCAAATATCCTTGAAATCATTTTTGATCATCACAGTGTCAACTTGTTTTATTTTCAATTATTGCACAAATAAAAAAAAATATATATACAATACAAAGACAAAATTATTGACCTCGGAAATTCTATTAAAAAAAAAACTCTACTGGTTCAATTATCTAAAAGAATCAGATTTTTTGATAAATTTGTTAAATTGCGAAAAAAAAAAATTGTCAAATAAAATGAAAAAATGAACAATATATCTGCGAGCCCAAACAAAATAGAGCGTGCGGCATTTTTCGCGAATTAACGCTAGAGGGCGCAGCTGGACTCTTATAGTCGTCACATGGTGCTCTGATAATATATATAGATCACTAATTTACGAAAAATTGAAATAAAAATTTAAAAAAACGATAAAACTCTCCAGCTGCTCAAAGAGCGAGAGAATGATCGACATTATAAGTATTGGATTAATATTCGATACTCGTGCTAATGCGTCAGTCATCGATTTATAAATAACGATGAGCCCGTGAGAAAAGAGCGCACCGATTAAGTTGAATGGCCGTTCTGCTCTTTTCTCGAGCCTGGCTCCTCAGATACGGAAGTTTAATGCCAAAAAGAAAAATTGCATCAATAAATTTCCAAGTGAAATAATAATAATCGATATGTTTTGTATTTAAAAAATAAATTCAGTAAAAAAAAAATTAATAAGTCAATTCGTAAATAAAATAAGCATAGAATGATAAATTGTCGTATTTCGCTCTACCGATAAATTCATAATGTGTCCTTGACCTAATAAGGTAATTTATGCGAAACAAGTAAAATTTCTCAAGTCTCGAGTATTTTTTTTTAATTAAAAGAAAAGAAAAAAAAATTAAACGGATTAAGCGTTTGTCGGTGATTCGATCTTCGATATCTCCCGTTTGATTATGTCGCCGACATGTATAATAATCATTTGTCGACCGTTTGCTGTCTATCTCAAGAAACTATAATTATCAGAGACTCTCGTTGTGGCGATAACCGGTTAGACAGAGCTTGCGTTTGTAACAGCTCGTGCAACCCCCTCGTTGTCGTCATTTTGTATTATTTTGCCTCTCGATTTGCAACCCGTCGCGAACGAGGAACCGTTCGTGTGGACTTATATGGGCTGTGTTGTACCACGCGAGATCGCGTTTGCTCTCCAGTTTGTTATATATATATATATTACTCACATGCTACTGGTAATAATTCTGCTTTATGCGCTGCACCCAAGTCTCACTTTGTCATGAACAAAAGTCACATAGCACGACTTGAGCAGATATTGAAAAAGTTTTAAATGATTTTTTTGTTTTTTTTTTACTGAGATTACCGTTTTACGAAAAATACCGCGAATTTAGATGCTATAAAAAAAAAAACAATTTATATAAATAACTCATAGAATTTATGAATTAATTTAAAAAAAATTATATATTAAAAATATATTTGAATAATCAACAATAAATTAAGAAGAAATATTTTTTTTCATGAATAATGATTGGATAATATGAATTAATTAAATCATAGATTGGATAAAGAAATTAACTAAAAAATAATCTGTCAATAAATTTTTATGCCAAGACAATTTTCATTTCTGCACTTCAGTGTGTGATTTTAAAATTGCGCTATAGCTGCTAGCTAGGAATTAAAAACTGAACAAATCATCGTGATCAAAGAATCGACTAAATTGGTGGAGCAAATGACTTGAATTAAAATTTAAATGAGGAGAAGATGTTGAAAAAGTACAGATTATGCATATTCTGCACGTTCGAGCCATGACCTGAATTTTCGGCCATCCGACAAGAACGATGTTTGGGATTTAATTCAACGCGACATTCACCCATTTTTTTGTACGCGTGATTTTCAGCCTTTGATACATTATTTATATACCATATAAATTTCCGCGTCGCGCGATCTATTTCGAATTTTATTTCCCTCAAACTCATAAGCCCAAAAAAAAATTAAATCTTTTTGTATAAAAATAATTGTTAATTATAATTTTAATTGCTCTTTGGAAAATGTTCAAGCAGTGCAGTGAAACTTTTTTCAAATTATCAAAATGAACAATCGTAATTTCTCTTGAGTAACTAAAAACATCAATTGTGGGAAATTTAAAAAATTAAATAAAATAAGAAAAAAAATTGTTACCAAGCACTCAATTACAACACATAATATTTAAATGGTTAACAATCGTATCGGGTAACTCAACTACGATCGTTACGTAAAAGTTGCATCGACTATAGTTACGTTCGGTGAATCGTACAATTCCAAAACTCCCACGCGCCGCATCGGAAATATACTAACTATATATATATATATACATATAGTATTCTCTGGGGGTCTACGTCATCCTCGTGGAGTATATGACGATGGGAAAAAAAGGGACGCGTGGCGAGCTCGCGACGTCTTCGTCGGAGAGATCTCACAGACGAGAGGAGAGAAAGAGAGCGAGAGAGAGAGAATATAAAATCGAGGAAATCCTCATAAAAGGCGAGGTGACCCGATGGAATGTAACGCTTACCGGGCGTCAGGAAACTTTTTAATCGTCTCGACATAAATGCAATAAAGTCTGATGCATTCATTTTTTTTTTCTTTTTTTTTTCCGCGAGTCTCATACCAAGAAGGATAGACGACAGAATAAATTTATGAAACTATATAATTGCATATGTACTTGTATTGAAAAAAAAAAAAAATAATAATGAAAAAGAGAAAAAAAAACCAAGTTTACGATGACGAATAATCGTGCCAGATGTGTACCGAGAAATCGATCATTTACATCGAATACCAGACATACCAGACTGAGACACACTTTGCAGAATTTTTCTTTTTTTTTTGTCCTTCCATTTTTATCACTATGTCTGTATATAGAGGACCTACCGTAATTTTTAAGCTAGTGTGTCTCATCCGGAGCCCCCGAGAGTTGTATCTACTTATTTGGCCATGTCGGAATATAGGCAGATCCCATATTTATATACGCCTCTATAACGTATAATGGTAAAAAAAATATATATATATATACGCCTCTATAACGTATAGATATATATATATATATATGTATATATATACAATGAAAAAATTACAAATTGGATCTCAGAAAAAAAAGATCGAAGAGTGCATTTTTTTATCCTTGAAAGAAAAAAATAAAAACGCACATTTTTAACACCGAGGCGTTTCAGTCGCAACATTCAGAGAGAGAGAGAGAGAGAGAGAGAGAGAGAGAGAGAGTCACGAATTCTTGAATGATTCATGTATTTCTGTTTGTACTTCGCGTTGTTTAACAAGCAAAGTGACAAATTTTATCATTTGGCCGTGAAATAATTTTACGCTTATTCTGTTCAATATGAAACATTCGTATTATTAAATATATTTTTATGTATATTTAAATATATATTTTATGATGAAAATTGTGAATAATTATGAGACTTTAGTTGGCCATAAATGTAGCGAAATTTCAAGAATTTCTAGAGACAGAGAGAGAGAATGAATTACAAAATTTGTCCGTCTCGTGGGAGAGCTTTTTGAGACAACTATTATAGACCGGTGAGGTTTCGTGACGTAGCGGAAGAGTCTCGAAGAAAAACTGTATATATGTAAAATCCTCAGTTGCTTCTAAAAGATCGAGAAAAAAAAAGAGAGAGAGAGCTTACGAGGTCGTGACGTTGAACAAGCGTATATAAGTTCGCCCACTCGCTCTTAATATTATATCTACGAATAAACTCGACGTATCTCTTCGGTATGTTGACCACTGCCACTGCTTTCAGTTGCTGCTACTCCGTTTTTTTCTTTTTGATCCTATCGATACAATTTCATTCTCTGTGCCAAAAATTCTAGCCTACATATTTTTATTGAACTAGAAATATTCAAAGTTTGATGAAAATCGTGTAATTTGTGAATTTTCCACATAGAGACCGTCCACAAATTAATTATTTCCATAACAAGTGAAAAACGGCACCTGATCCATACCCAACATTAGTCTATAGAGTTTGACGATTTTTTTTCCTTATTCAAAGTGGTTCCCAAAAATCCTTAAAAATTTGTAAATATACTTTGAATTTTTCAGAATAAATGTCTCATTTCATTTTGGAAAAAAATTTAGTATAATGATGCTATTTTTTTAAAAATAATTAAATGTAATTATCGAAGAATAATCAATAATTGTGGAGATGAATTAATTCGACCTGACACGAAAGACCCATATTTGTATGGAAAAGGTTAAAGATAAAATAGAAATATTTTTCAAAATTGTCAACGATCTCACTTTGTACGACATCTTTTAGAAATTTGTCTAGGGTTTAATTTGGTATTTCGTGTTTATTCGTAACTATATTGATATATCGCGAATACTACTAACTCTTACATCGACCAAAAAAAAATACAAATACAAATAATAATAATAATAATAATAATAATGTATTAAAATCAATATATAAACTTTTTTTTTGCTCTCTATCTCGTTTCAGGGTTTCCCATTTGACGACGTTGAGGGTTTTGGCCGTCGTGGCAGCGACATAAGATCACATCTCGACGATTTGGCGACACGTCATCCCGAGTTTGCCGATCATTTATTGGGCTCAGCCTGGGGCGATATTCCAGCTTTTCACAATACTGGAAGTCTGCGAAATCGCCGTCGTCGTGGTTCAGGCAGTTCTTCCTCCTATCAGGGCCATCCTGACGAGGACGCGCGCAGTCAAACAAGCGGAAGTAGCGGTAACAGCGCCGCGAGCGGAGCAAGCGGCGTAAGTTCCCACGGCGAGCCGCCAAATCCTTCAAATTCAAAATACAGCAACGAAAAACAGCATCAAGAATCATCGACAAAACAACAAACTCCAACAACACGTAGAAATCCCATACCCCAGTACGGCTTGCGAAATACCCTTGACATTGGCCAGCATCGTCACGACATGGAGAATCCTGAAAAAACAACTGAAAATCGTGGCCAAAGATCAATGTCAGCGCCACCTGAAAATCGTCAACAAAATGATATTCCACAATTCACACAGCAAGATAATCAACAGCAAAATCCTACAAATCAACGATTTGTATCACGAGTCGACATTACCCCACAATTTGTTCAACCTCCGTCCGCTGAAAAAGTAGCCGCTGCAACGAAAACTCAGCAGCAGCCTCAGCAACAGAGCAATGTCAGGCACATACCAATATTTGTCGAGGGTCGTGATGAGCCAGTTGTGCCAAAAAATGTTGAGACCGATCAGACCGATTCTTCCTGGTCATATGCAAAACCACAAAGCACAACGTTACCCCCACAATTTCAACAAAACCCCCAATTTTCAACACCCCCACAATTCCACAGACCGTCACACTTTAATCAACATTACGCTGGCCGAGCAAAAGACTGGCTGCCCAGTTTTGAGGAAGAATTTTACAATCCTCAGGCAAGTTTTCAACAGCCTGGACCACGCAGAAATCATCAACAACAGTCGCCATTTGCTGCGCACAGCCCTCCTCGTCATGCGTCACAATTTCGTCAGGCGCAGACAGAAAATAACAACAGGGCGCAGCCTCAACGTCAACATAACGAAAATAATTATTTTCCTCAACAATCTCATCCACAAAATTCAACTCCTACCCAGCAGCATCAGCAGCAGCAGCATCAACAACAGCCGCAACAGCAGTCACAGCAGCAGCAACAAGAAGAAATTCCCGTTGAAACGCCGAGAAAACAAACACAGCCGAAAGATCCGCTGGAAAAAGTTGCCGATGTCCAGAAAGAAGTTGATTCTCTCAACGAACAAGTCATGCTATGGAGTGGAAAATCACGCAAGGACAAGGATTACATGTATCTCGATGAGATGCTGACAAGAGAATTGATTAAACTCGATGATATCGAGACCGAGGGCAAGGACAATGTTCGACAAGCGAGAAAAAATGCTATCAAGAGTATACAAGATTCGATAAGTTTGCTGGAATCAAGAGCTCCGTTGAATGATCAATCGGGGAAAGTACAAGCGATGGATGTTCAGCAGGACATACCGGAAGTGGAGAGAGAACAGGAGAATACCGAAGCAGGAGCAAAGAATGATGAGAAACCGGAAGTAACCGGTCAAAGTGGAACGAATGAGCAACAAGCGCCAATTCCACTTCCACCTGCACCATCATCGCCTACCAAAGAGCCAATTTCTACCCTGCCGGAAATTCAACATACGAAAGAGCAGCCTCAGAATGAGGCTGTTGATCAAATCAATTCAGCTAGTCAGGAAATTGCCGAAGCTCCGATTGACCCGACACCAGTGACGAAAGTTTCATCTGTAGATTCAATGGAGATTCAGGCTGCACCGGAAATTAAACAAAAACCGGAAGTCAAGATTAATGAAACAAATCCGGCGACTTCGATGGATGTACAAGTTTCAAAATCATCACCGAAAACAGCGAAAAAAATTCGTAAAACGAAGAAACAACAGGAGCAACAACAAACACCGATTTGCGATAATCCAATTCCACTTCCGGCACCGGAACATCAAAATAATCTCGCCAATTAGGCGATGTTTTTTTTTTTTTTTTCCACTTTTTCCGATGCTAAGATTCGACGAGTCTGCTATTTGTATTTTTATTTTCTTTTACAATCGTCGCTTCGATGATAATTTTAAAAGAATAAAAGAGGATATTAAAAAAAAGACCGCGAATTGCGAAAAGCTATCTGACGGAGCTTCCAACGACGATTATACGTTTAGAGTAAGCCTCGCCTCGACGAAAATGGATGCCTAGACGGAAAAAAAAATATTCAGAGTTTAGTCTGGTACGAAACAAAATTTTTAAAACTTTCGCATTAAATTGCGAGCATTTCTTTTTTCTTGAATTTTTGTCGCAATGACGATCTTTTCTCTGATTAAAAAAAAAAAAAATCTCCAGGACTTGCTGAACTCGAGAATAAATGCTCGTTTCGTACCAGAACATTTTTCATCGAATATTCGTTCATTCTGAATTCAAAACATTTATGAATTTTTTTCGCTGGAGTGAAAAAAACAATGTAGCAATTTTTTTCACTCCAGCGACCCAGATGTCGTCGGACTGAAGTAGCTTTTATCATGATCAAATGTGAGTCCGACGACGATGGATGATGAAAAGAAAAAAAAAAACAATGTGTAATAACGCAAAATGTATAATTTAAATATAATAATTATGATTCTTGTTTTATTATTTTTTTCTTAATTTATTTTATATGCGCGTGTTGAGTGTATAATCTACAGCGTAGTTGTAAAACGTCTACGAAATGGTGTAAATATGTTTTTCTTTCCATTCATTTTGCTTTCACATAGATTAAGCTTTTTTTTTTTTCCTTTCTGCGATCAGAAACTCAATTGTTTCCTTATTGAGATGATTTTTTTTCTTTTTTTTTCTCCAGGTTGTAAAAACCGATAATATATGTAGAGGCCATTAATGACTTCAAATCAACTGTAATTTTGTATTCGCCATTTTGTTTCAGCCTCGTTGGAAAATTTGTAAATATTTTCGAAAGAAGATTGAAGCGATCTTTGCATTCATAGTAATACAATATTTATTGTGAATTTTTATTCGAACTTTAAGAGATTTTAAGAAAATTTAAAGCCCTTCTTAATTTCTCAACTTTTCAGGCCTCTCTCTTCGGCTCGTCTAGTCGTTGTAGTTGATACTCTTTGTACATGTTTTTGCTTGGCAACGAAAGCACAGCTGCCTAGAAACTCCTCTGGCTCGCTTGCCAAACGAAACCATTTACTCAATTTTTTCCTTCTTTTCTCGGCATAAATAAAAAACAAAAATGAATTTCATCTGAGCATTTTAGGAATGTTTCAACGTCCAGTAATACTTTGCCGGAAAATTCGGCCATTGGCACTGAAAATTTTCCTGCGAATTATTTCGATTTATTACAATCTTGATATCCCTTGCCAAAATTTCAGCCCACCTTTTTTTCCTCTGTACCCTCTGTGGTCGATGAAATAGGCAAATCTCATTACTCTCTACGCTCAAGGCGTAGAAACGGAAATTGCATAATTCATAATTCAGAAGCGTGAAAAGTCGGAAAACTCAACTTGCACCGTGGAAATTATCACGTTAATTACGCACTCGCTATGCAGAGTTAAATATAGGACGAATTTATAGTTTCTCACTTTTGTAGCTCATGTAAAATTTATGTCAAAGCATCTCGCTGATTCAATGAAAAATCTGATGAAAATTATTTTTATGAACAGATTAGATTTTAGACGAAAAAAAAATGTCCAATTAAATTTTATTTCAAACATTTTGCTGATTCAAAATAAAATTGAAGAAAAATTATTTTCACGTACACATCAGATTTTAGTTGATGATGAAATTTTTGTTATTGCAACAACAAAAAAAAAACTAATTTCTTGGATTCAATTTTGAATAGAGTGAATTGAATTTTTCGTCACTTTTTGTTACTAACCGAGCTCAGTTTCATCGAATTCTTTTGCAAATGTGAAATAGAAGTAGTTTGAAAGTTTAAGAGGTAACTAAGAGTTGGCACGGTTCGGCGGTGTAACGAGAGAGAGATCTATAAATAAGTCCGAGGAGAGTAGAGAGAAAGAGAGGAAAGGGAGAAAATATTCCGCTAGCGCTTGGTGTCGGCAATCGGGCGACGGGGGTGTAAACGTTTTTGCGTCGCGACGTCGACGTTGCGTCTCTGGGGAAACCCAGAAACGCGACGCCTTCAAAACGGAGCTTATCATCGACAAAGACACACAAAAAAATCGATGAATCATGAAATAATTTTCGTGATACAAATTTGAATCCTATTACATTTTTTTCCGTATGGCGTACTGGCGTATGTTAGTGCCAGTAAATTTTGAACAAATCAATTTTTTTTATTTTCATTTTATTCTAATTTTAGAGAAATCTGTCGCGATGAAGATTATCGAATTAAAATATGCACCGATTCTATAATTTGCTCAAATAAATTCGTTGGACCGGATGTACGTTTTGAGCCGTGAGAAAACAAGGAATTTAGTTTTTTTTTTAAATTTATAATTCCACATTTATCAGTCACAAGATCGCATTTGAAATCTGGATTTAAAAAATTGTGCAGCCTAAATTTCTATCGATTGCGGGATAATTGTTGATCTCAGAGACCCCACGTCCACTTTTAGTGTGCAACGTGGAGGTGGTGAGGCAATTTTTTTACCCCACAATGCCAGTTTTACAATCTTGCCAGGCCCCTCAGTAACGGATGAAATTTTCGCCGGGTCTGAGAAACCCTATGTGTGTGTGTGTGTGCTAAACTCAATGATGGAAAGGATGTAAGAAGAAAGAACGAACAATTAGCGAACAACGAGTAAAAAATATATTGACAAATAGCCTGTAAAAGCTTCGTACACCGATAAATTGACAATGTGCTATGGAAATTACAATTGTTGAAGCACGTGCAGCCGATAATTCGAAACGATGCTGAGTTAAACTCTTAATGCTAAAAATTAAAAAAATTTACGAAAATCTTCATTTTTAAGACGGATACCGAATTTTTAATCGGGTGTTGCCATTTTTGTATGCTTGAAAGGCACCGTTTTGTGCTTTCCCATCTCGAAATCGTCATGATTGTCCTGAAAACAAACTTCGCAGTAAAGATCACCGGTACAGCCCAAGCAACGAACGAGATGAGCTGTTTGCTCGCACATACAACAAGAAGGCTCGTCGTCCGAGCTCGCCGGTCCGGCCTGCAATAATCGAAGATATACAAAAATTAACAATCAATGATCGAGAAGCGTTTATGTAGAAAAAAAAAAAAAAAAATACCTCAACTTCCATTTCTTCCAATTCCTCGACCTCGTATTTCGCCTCCAGGGCAGCCTCGGCCAAAGCTTTTTTGATTATTCTCTTAGTTGCTGATTCCTCATCGTCATCATCATCACCATTCGAAGGTACCGTCGAATATTGCTTCGTTGGATCGAAACCCTTCAAAGAATTGAGTCTCGTCTCTATCTCCTTTGCTGGATCACTTCCTGAGGATAATTCGAGTGTCTCCAAATACTGTCTTATAAGATCGTCTTCCTTTTGCTGATCTGTTCTCGTGTCCGTTTGATGAATCTTGGAAAATACCAAATCAGATTTATTCAGGTAGTTATTATTCCAATGAAAAATCACTTAAAATCATCTTACAATAAAAATATATATATATTCTGAGTTATATACTTATTGCAAAAAATAAAAGTACTTACTTTTATTATTATTTATTTATTTATGTATTCATTTTTTTTATTATTTTTTTAAAATTATTTCTATTTCATATTTATATTGTAAGATGATGATTAATGATTAATTACCATTTGAAAATAATTTAACTGATTTTAAGATATCATTTAAGTTTTCTTTCTACAATAATTGATAATTCCAAGTACTGTCAAAATATCAAAATTATGAGTTTTTTTCCAATTGTCCAATAATTATTATTCTGTGTCGAAAATTTAATTATTTTTAATATCTATATCTATTTAGTCCGAAAGTGCGATATTTGACTTCTCATTCTAATTGATTTTCTGGATAAATTGCAAAAAAACGTTAATAATGCTAAAAAGAAAAAAAAATTATGAATGTTAAAAAATACATTTATAGAATGTTGACTAGAATCAGGATCCTGATCTTTGAGTATAGCTAATCTGCGCCTTATCTCTTCCGTACTGGGTGGAGGTCCTTGCTTATCACTGTCCTTGAGCTTTTTCAAACGATCCACAATAACTTGATCCGCAGGCTCGAGACCTGCTTTAAAGTTCTCCCAACGTCCGCCAGGTTTGTAAATAACTATTGGAGGCTTGGCAGGATTTTCTAATGCCTCTAGTCTGCAAACAAAAATATTTTACATTCATGAAAGAAAAGCCGACAAAATTTTCACAAAAGGCAATTTAATTAAATAAATTGTTTTTTTTTCGTCTAACTTGTTGGCAATGTCAACGGGCGCAAGAGACTGCTCGTTGGCCTCTGGCGATGACAATTCCGACGAATCAGCTGATGAATTTTTAGCTGTCATTGTTAATTTGTTGTAACACGGACCGCAAACTTTTTTTCCCTTTTCGCTCGACAGATTGCACTTATACTTCAGACATTTGCTACAGTAAGAAAAGCCACAATTTGGACATCCGTTCTGAAGAGCGTGAACAACCAAAAAAATGATGAAAAATAATAATAATTACGCCTCGAAATATTTGACACCTCTCGCGTATATAACCTTGAATTTTTGCTCAAAGCGAAATATCGACTTACCTCACGGGTGAAAAACGTAAATTTTGATTGACAAGTGTTACATGACATTTTTGTGTACTATGACAGCATTTAATTTAGAAACAAAATACGATATTATCCTTTTTTTTCCGCGAATTATTTAGCTGTCAAATTCGAGTATGTATGAGATTAAACGGTTAGTTGCGCGTAAAGTCGCTCAGGGGGCGCCAGCTCTCGGGCAGAGATTGCGTAGGTGGTGCTGCTGTCGCATTTGCTTCAAAACGTTCAATTTCCAGATACAATTTTTGTATAGTTTTCCTGTTCGTAATTTTCACAAAAGAAAAGTGCCAAACGAGTGTCATATGCGATATAATTTGATATAATGAGGTGTGTCGAGTACACAGAGGTGAACGAGAACATGGGTAAGTGAATGCTGCATCATTATTTACATCGTTGATACGAGCCGATAATGGAATAAAAATTTTAGAACCACAAAACCTTTTGATTGCGATAATGAATCTTGATCTTTGGATACTGATAAACGTTGGACGATGGGCGAGAAAAATCATGAAACTATTGAAATCAATCCTGCAAACAGCGATTGTGATGAGCATCGGAGCTGGTAAAAATCTTTTTAGGTTTTTCCCTTTGGCCTTTCGCTCTGATCGAGCGTTTTTAACCGTGTCCCAACACAGAATTCTTTTGTGTTTTCCTTCATTTTATTACAATTCGACCATTTCCGGCAGTCGAATAAATATAATATTTAACGTAAATTAGGTTTATTATCAATTTACGTGCTGCCGCAATGGAAACTCCGTTTAACATCGTACGACGATGAGTACTCACGTGGAACGATGAAATCATCTAAAGACGCTCTCATTGGAATTACCGATGCATCAAATATTATAAACAGTCCAGAACTCGAGCGAAAAATCAATCATTTGAAGAACAAAGCGCTGAGCCTCGAGATGGCGCTTCGAAGAATGGTCATTTAATTTCCGTTTTTTTCCCCTTTTAAACGAGACGATATTTTTAAAAAATTTACTTTAATTGGCAGAATTCACAACTGCGTACATTTCACATGCGAGACCGTTTTAAAGGTACATTTTGAATTTGATTATGAACTAAAATTTAGCGTTCTGTAATGTAGAAAAAAAAAATGGCGTCATATTTAATTAATTTCATAGAAGAGGAACTGGCGGATTTCGCTTCCGAAGCGGCTGGTGGCCTTGTCCTTGAAACTCCAGATACTGAATCTTATCACGAGACGAAAGAAAATCATTTAACGTTGTTTGGAATTCCTCTTTGCAAAAGAAATTATTTAACACCACGAAAAGTAATTCAGCCCTGGGGCGAAGCCGGCGAATGTTGGGCTTTTCGCGGTGATCGAGGAAATGTAAAAATTGAATTGGCCTACGTGACTATTATCGAGCAAGTTACTTTAGAGCACATCTCGTCGACGGCTTCGTTGACGGGAAAAATCGATTCTGCACCACGAGAATTTCGAATTACCGTGAGTTTGTGCCTTAGGAAAGATAAAACTTTACCATAATTATTACCGACTAAAATACAATATTTTTATTCAGGCACTGACTCATGATGGTTTGATAAATTCTGGAACTTTCGTTTATAATCAGTACGGCTCAACGTCGCAGACTTTTCAAATAATGGTACGTTTTTCTTCAATCAGCCTAAAAAATCTCGATAATAATTTTAATTGTACCGAAATTAGTTTGCATGCAAAAACATTTTTTTTTAGAAAGAAAACTTCAAAAAGACGCCAATAAAGATAGTGATACTCGAGATTCTTTCAAACTGGGGCAATCCGAGCTACACGTGCATATACCGATTCAAAGTTCATGGTAGAATGTTCTCATGATCGCGTTTTTTATTTTTCCCAATAGAATTTTTGAAAAGGTAATAAAGAAAATGAATAAACTGCAATGTTTTTTTTTTGTCGTTCACTTTATTACAATGTTCGTACAAAGTGTCGCCGCGATACTCTCAAGGAGAACGAAATTACGTCCATTTGTCGCTGGCTGGACCACCCCAGCTTTGAGCAGCGGGTGCAGGTGGCGTTGCTGACCAATCTTCCTGTACCTGAGACGCCCAATCGCCGGGTGCGGCGAAAGGAGCAGCTGCAGGAGCAACAGGAGCGACCGGAGCAGCAGCTGCAGCGGCGGCCGGTTGTTCCTCGCTCCAATTTTCTGTCGGTGCAGGAGCTCCAGCCTCGGCCTCTGTTGCCCAGCTGGGCTCAACCGCGGGTGCTGGCTCGGCAGCGCTCGTAAATTCCTTTGGTGGCGGTGCAATTTCCTTTGCCGCCTGTTCCTCTTTCTCAGCCTGTTAATCCAAAATCGAAACAAATCTTAAATCCACCCACAACATTTATCTTTTGAACTTTCGATAATTCGATGTATTTTCAGAAAAGATTAAGCCATATGTACCAACATATTTATATTCTGGACATAAGTTGTATCATCACTATAAAAATTTGAAAAAAACGTACAGAGAAAGCGATTTGTATAAGGCTAAGATGCTAATTTTGTGACATTTAGATTAAATTTGTTTCGAGCCACAATTTGAAATTACAATTGTACTTTTGTTAAAGATCGGATACTGGGGGAAAAAAACAAAAAAACTGTTAATAGAGGGACAAATGTGTATACCTCTTCAGGATCTCTGTAGAAGAAAAGATCGACGACAACGTCCCACTTGGTCTCACGTGCAATTGCTCCACGAAGACGAAGAACTTCACGGGCGAGAAGCCACCACATGAGTCCAATGCTGTGAAGACTCTTGGTGTTGCACGGGATCGCGATATCGACGAAACGAAGAGGAGAATCGGTGTTACAGAATGCAATTACCGGGATATTAACATAACTGGCCTCGGTGATTGGCTGATGATCGGATGCCGGATCAGTCACGATCAACAGACGAGGTTCGCGGAAAGCGGCCTAAAAATATAAATTAGAAAAAAAATAGATCAATTTCCATTCACTCAACAATATTCTGCAGATTTAATGGCCAATTTTTTGAGAATATTTCAGAAAAGATTAAGCCATAATAATCAACATATATTGATTCAGGATGTAATTTATCATCATCTAACAGTGGTACATTTTTTTTTTGGCCGAAACTCTAATGAGAGCCGAGTTGAGGGCGCCACGAGTACTAAATGAACTAAATTTGGTAACTGTCATGGTGGCTTACACTTTTAGACACAATCATGATGCCATGCAAACTTGACTGACCAAAAGTAGTTTCATTTGCAATCGCTAGAGGGATGAGCCCATCGGATCCCAATAAAAATTGAAAATGGTTGTGAATCGGGGTGAAAAAAAAACTTCATACCTGAATCTGATTGGTAAATGCACCGGGGGTGAAACGTCCGGCAATGGGAGTAGCTCCGGTGTGAGCAGCGAATTTCAGGACTGCTCTCTGTCCATGAGGACGACAACTGATGACGAAAACCTCACTAGGATGCTCGATCGCAACGATCGCACGAGCGGCCAATAACAGCTTCTCCCAGGTACGACGGAGATTGATCACACTCACTCCAGCACCTTAAAAATGAGAACGAATGATTGAATTCTTTTTATCTTTACCATGGCCAGGCAGATGAGCTACATTTTGTACAACATGATGAAAATACTAGTAGCAAGATATTGCACAGAACACGCCATTTTATTTATCGTTCATTTTTCAAATAGCACAACAAAAATTGAAGATTTAAAATTGCAAATAGATTCTTCATCATTTTGACCAATCTACAAAATGGTCTCTGTGAGAAGTGGCTTTATGAATTTTGGTTTTCTCCTGAGAGAAAAGTTTAACTAAATTGAATATCGAATATTTATGAGATAGAATTTTGAGTATAATCATAAGATCGAAATGTCGAGTTAACTCACCATCCACGCGAGACTTGTAGACATACTGCTCCATTTGAAAATTAACATTTTCACTGCCGAGATGAGTGCAGGCAGCCAACATCTTGGTAACATCCTCCTCCTTGAGGGCTAACGCGTCTAATCCTCCCGACATCTTAACGTTGTGGTTGAATTACGATTCAACCTAAAAGAATAAACAAAACAAACGTTCGTAACGATAATTCTATCGTATGAATCGGGCGTGGATTTTCCATCTTCGCCCGGCCACGTGTGAAATGAGGTTAGTTTTTTCGACGCCCAAAATACGTTGAAAATACGAATTTTCATTGAAATTCAACATTACAGACGGTAAATTGAGTTTTTTAAATTTATCAACTCGTCACTGAATTCTCTTTATTATCGGTATGACACAATTAATAAATGACGAAAAAGTGCTATCTTACGTTGTACGATGCCACTTAGGAGACTTCCAATGTGGAAAGGAAGTCGGCCATGAGATGCCCTCGTCGCTTGAAACACATCGTGATTCAAAACGATTACTCTTAGTATAAAAACTTACCGAACGTCGGTATATTTTCCATACACGCCACTTCCGGTTCATAGAGCGCGCTGTTTGTATATAGACAGATTTTCCGCGAGTCAACAAAACACAAGTTTACCGAATTTTTCAAATTGCCGAATATATTTAAAGAATAAATACAGATAACGATCCTCTAAACGTTAGAATTTTGTATATACTCGCAATAATCGCCACGATGAGCTCATTGTTTTTGCAAAAGATTTCTTAACAATGATAATCACCGGTAAACAAGTGTATTCGAAAACAACAACATAACCAACAAAAAAGAACGCATCGTGTCAACGTTTACTCCCAGTAGAACGATATAAAATGTGATACAAAAAAAATAATATGTATCCGGGAAATCATAAAACTGTTTTCGTCCTCGATCATACGCCTTATTTTGGTATCTCGAGCGAGAGCCCATTGGAATTTGAGTGTCTCAAGAGTCGTGGACAAAATCACATACCACTTGCACCCATTTGCAAATCACTATGGACAACAAGTGTAGAATCGTCAATGGAATATTGTCGTATAGTCTGGGATTTGTTTCCTACGGGGAAATTGGTATATTTTCTTTATTTTCCCATCCATATAATCAAAAAAATAATCATTTTTAAAAATAATTAAATAGTTTATCATTTATTTTAGGTCCGTTTTGTTGTGAGCGACCATGCAGCTCATATTTTAAACACATGGAGTCCACTCCAACAAAATTTGGCTCATGTAAGTCATAATAAAGTATTTTGCGTATATTTTCCCTAGAAATATAATTTTTGTATATTTTTTCCAAAAACATATTTTGCTTTTATTTCCTCCATGAATTTATTTTTCATATTTTTTCTCCAGAAATGTATTTGATATAATTTTTTTTTTCTTCAGATAATGAACGGTATGGCAATAATTGGTGTTCCATCGCGAACTCATCAACCAGGAGTTGATTTTTCGGTAATTCATGGCCTCAGAGTGGCCATTGAGGCTCTGACCGAATGCTCGGAAATTCAACACGAAAAACGCACGTCGCTGACGGAAAATGCATCAAAAATTCTCAACAGAGGCAGAGTCATTTGTATCACCAGTGCCAGAGACAATATCAATATGAAGAGTCTTGAAAATATATTTCTCAGCCAGTTGACTCAACAGAACAAAATCGCACTTGCCTCTGATCAGTAAGTTTTTCAAGCTTTTCTTTTTTCTGTGAAATGGGAGAGTAATATGATAACCGTATTGTTTTTTTTTTTTTTTTTTTGCAGCTTAATGCCAATACATCATTGTCATCTGGTTATTCTTAATATTTTCCCTATTAATATCGAATCTCAAGTTACTAGTAGGAGTGCACAAGAGGTAAGGGGGAAATTCTCTTAATTCAGTTTATTATTGATTTTCATTTATTTCGTATAATAATTAACTTTCTACTGTACTAATTAGTATAATTTTTTTATGGTATATCTTGCGATATCTTACTATAACTATATATATATCATATTATGTTGTAGTAAATTATACTAAATATATATTATTTTTAATTCAAAGATATCGCCTCTACTGACGATGGAAGTTCACTCTATGAAAGCGAATACACTGCACTCGAAGCTTTCCCATTTAATTTTGTCTCATTACGATCTCGCGAGTACCACAGTAACGGGAATACCGATGAAGGAGGAGCAAAATGCGAGTTCATCGGCGAATTACGATGTCGAGATATTTCACTCGTCAAACGCACACTCGGCTATTTTGAGTGGTAATCCACAAGACTCAACTCTCGTGAAAACTTTCAGACGTTTTGAGGAGGGCTCGGAGTACGAGACAGTAACATTGAAATGGTGCACACCACGAGGTTGCAGCGCCTCGGAAATGCAAAATTGCACGGCAATGCATAGAATAACGCCAGTTGACGTTAACAGCCGACCATCATCGTGCCTGATAAATTTTCTTCTGAACGGACGATCGGTTATGCTGGAAATGGCACGAAAAAGTGGCGGCAAGGCAATATCCCATCTTCTTGCATCGCACGGTGGTGAAATTTTCGTTCACACCCTATCGACAGCGAGAAGCGTTCTTGAAGATCCACCGTCGATAAGCGAAGGTTGCGGTGGTCGAGTCACGGATTATCGAATAACGGTTAGTAAAAAAACAACCCCAAAGGCCTTTTTAAATTAATTATATTTAGGTTTTAAAAAAAGTTATTTAAATATTATTTTCGAAATAATATTTTGGATATAAATAACAATCGAAGCATAAGTCGAAGCAATTAAAATAGTATTTTCTTTTTTTTTTTTCTCAATGCAGGATTTTGGTACTCTGATGAGAAATAATATTCTGGTACCGTTAAAACGTCCTAGCGTGGACGAGGCCGATGGTCCAGCTGCAAAAATGCGCTCAAGGCTCGAGCGTCACACCAGATATTGGCCGATAACGATATCTAGTACTCTGATGTTTAATCTGCGACAGATAATAGATCCGTTGCCGGAATTGATGGTCAAAGAAGAATTAACAAAGGACGAAGTCGTCAAGTGTAAACAATTGATATTTAGTCTTTTGCATCTTGAGTCGAAACATGAGACACTCTCGCTTCCTTCGCTCGGGGGTGGCCGTGGTGGAAAGGCTGGTGTACGCCGGGAGGAACATTATCGCTTATTGTGGGAAGAGCTGGAGACTTTTCTCAAAGCTCATGCCAATAATTCGGCGGTACATGCTGAAGTTTTAAATTGTCTTCTTGAGGTTCGGCTGGTGAGGAATAAAGACGACAAGGAAAAGGTCGAGCTCGATCAAGCGTTGCGTGAACTTGATGGGTAAATTTCATAAATACATGTTTTTTTGTTTTTTTTTTTCAATATTCAAAATATTTAAAATATTTTCTTATTTTTACAATTCTTAAAAATATTTTCAGGCTGGGCAAAGAGGACGGAACAGCTCGCGCCTCTGTAATAAGAGCAACAACCGACTCTCCAATGTCGCCTCCCTCCTGTCCGCCAACTTCTCTCGCGAAACAGTTGCAAAAATCTCAGCCAATTGTATCGGCAAAAAGTCTGCTGGACATTTGGCTACAGAGAAGCGCGCCAAAGGACAAAAAGCCCGAATTTCATGGTAGAATCAATAGCGACGGTCCAAAGGTAAAATTATATCCAAATTTCAAAGACAACACGGGCAGGGAGCCACGCGAGCCAATACTCGACGGGTGAACGAGTTTTCTCAACAACAAAAATCAAAAACAAAAAAAAACAAAAAAAACTTCTCCAAGTAAGTGAGCGAATATTTTTTTTTAACTTTTTTTTTTTTTTTTCAATCAACGACAAACATGAAACTCTAAAAAAAATCCTCACATTATAGCCCCACATTTCTTATCTTGTACATATGAATATTTTTTAAATAGAAAAATTCTATTAATATCCCAAATTACAAATTATGACTCAGGGTCGAAGAACAAAAAGGTGGTATGAAAAAAAAAAGTATCATTTCGCTCACACAAGGCTCGAGAGGTTGATGGACCTTGGTTGAAAACGTGCGTTATCTCACTCTCGTCTACCGGCTGTCTACGTTGTATTCTGATTACATATACCATTGGAAGGGAGAGGGGGTTAGAAAAGGAGATAATGAGGGAGAGAGAGAGAGAGAGAGCGAGAGGCGAGAAAAAAAAATACAATAGTCCATATACGCATGGTCGTAGTAATCATCTATAAATAGATATATAACGTAAAACGAGCTCTTACGTTCATCGATGGAATGTTATGTTTCCCTCCTCGCCCCTTCGTATTCTCGACGGGTCTCGCTACTTTCAAAGAGACACGCGACTTAATCGATGTACACAAGAATGGCAGGAAGGCGTGTGTTGAGGTAGTACACGATTTATACATATATATATATACACATATATGTGTGTGTATGTATATATATATATATTATGTATATAATATATGCTTTGCAGTGTGTACGACATAATACGGGCACGTACCAAATGAAGGAATCGAGCGGGTGGTCGTCGAGGGGCAAGCAGAGAGAGAAAGAATGAGTGAGAAAGAGAGAGGATTGACCGAGACACGAAGAACATAGAGAATGAACGAGAAGCAGATTTATATATATATAGGATATATATATATATATATATATATATATATATATCCTCTCTTATATATGTATAAGAGCGAGAGAGAGAGAATCAGTGTGGCTGCTGCCTGTGCCTCGTAGCAGTTTGCGGAGAGGAAACGAAGAACGACTACGGCGTTGAGGGGGACGGCGGGGGTGTAAAACTGAGAGTGCAAGTGCGTGACGTAACGGTTCATTCATCCCGGGACAGACGATATCCCGGTCAATGGTAAGTATGTGTTAAACTTTCGTGTATCATACGTATAGCTGTACTATGCGTGTGTATATATATATATATATATATATATATATATATATATATATATATATGCATGCATATGTATATACAGCGTCATATATTTCTCACCGTTGTGTATATAAATGTTGGGTACACAATCGCACGGATAGGGTACATACTCTCTCTCTCTCTCCGCTGTGTTTGCGTCTATGTGTGTGTGCGTGTGTTGCTTTATGCGAACAGGTTGAACGATCGTTGGCTCTTATCGACATGTGTGCGTTATAACACATTCGATGAGTACATTTAAACGCTGGTAGGGATAGGGATGTAAACTCACACAGGAAGAAGCATCTCTCGATCCTCCCTCGGTGTCTCTCGATCCATTGTTGCGGAGCTATCCCTTCTTGATTTATAGTCCATCCTTTGAATTCCTTGGCCAAGTTTGTGTATCTCTCTGGTTTGGGAATCGACAAGCTTTCAAAGGGAGAAATTATACGAATATTGGAAATTGGAAAGATTTTTTTTTTTTTGTTTTTTACTACTTTTATTATTTTTATGCTGAATGTTGTTGTTGGTGTTCATTTGAAATTCATTTGAATGTTTTTACAATAATTTTTTAAAAATAATAATAATTATAAGTATAGTTCGAACAGTTAGCCCTCTTCACGCTCAATTTCAAAAATGTTCTCGGTTTAGCATGACTATCGTCCATTTTTTTTAACATAAATATAACATTTCTTTACGATTGTTAGTTTTCTGAAATTTAGAAGTCCACGATGAACTTGCTCGCATGATATCACTCGTGAAAAACGTTTTTCGGGCTCGAAGTGAACGCATTCGCGAGTTAAATGGTCCCTTAGTTATTAAAAAACTTGAGTGGTGGCGCTGATGTCACAATATGATGTATTAATAACAACATTACGTATGTCCGGTTTGACGGATATATTGGTATACCAAATCATCCATTCAAATCCTTGCGCTAAGTGCAAAAAATCGTCACTAGATGTCTCACGCAGTTTCTAGAGTTACCATGATTCAGCATTAGTGGTCTATCGCTCGTTTGATTTCTCATCGTCGTAAAATTCCGAGTAAATATCATGACGGGCATATTCGTCAACACATCCGCTAATATGATTTACTAGAAAAAAAAATTCTTCAATTCTTAAATGAAAAAACCAGATTTAACGCAACTGCATTCAGGCCACATAAAACAACGTCTTTCTAAGCAACCTCGAATTAGATAAAATAACACACTAAAAACATCGACCTTTATACACGATTAATATCGGATACGAGTGACAAAAATTAATGTGTTAATGAAGAAGCCTGACGATTTTACACGCAGCATAATGTTAGGATCGTCAACGATCAGTTGCATCGTGCAAGACTTTTATTCATTGCTATTGGAACGGGGGGGGGGGGGGGTAGTTCGTTGAACGCGAATGTAGCTTTATAACTTTGATCGATAAGTTCGTGGCGAAATGTAGAACCGTGATAAAAAAAAAACAGAGACAGAATGAGGAGTGAGAGTGCAGGTGCACCCCGGAGACTATCGGCTACTCATATATGTACACATATACATGTATACGTACAAAGATATATAATACGAACGTACATCCAGTGGACGAGAAGCTATTTAAAGCACCTGTCCATTACCTCTTACCGCGCAGCTGTCCGCTGTGGCTTTTCAGCAAACGGCAATGTTGAGAAAGAAAAAAAAAACTGCAAAACCGCGCAATTTTGCTTTCGTATTCTTTGCCAATATTTCGCAAAATACGATAAGCCAGAATTTTCCTAATTTACAGTTAATCATTACGTAAAACGAAAAGACCTTTTGTTTCCGCTGTAATTGCCCAGATACCCAGAACTTTTGTTTTAGAGAGAACTGCAGGCGCCATTGTCCCTAGAGATCAATTAACCTAAAAAAAAAATGAAACAATTCTCACGACCGGAAATTGTTGTCTTCGTGATTAAAGTGAGACAGAGAATATCGAACTGGAGCGTATAGTTCAGTTGTTGAGAACATCACGACGTTATAAAACTACATGGATAAATAATGTTGGTGTATTTGAACGACGATGACGACGTAACGGTAGGGCCTATATCGATAATGCATAATGCTCATCGATTCGGCAAACGCGGTCGCTTCTGCTTCTGCTGTTGCTGCTTACTAGCGTTGCTGCTCTGGGCACATATCGATCCAAAGACCCCCTACCGTGGAAGCCGTGCGGGGTTTTGCCCACAGGCTTGGCTCTGTACTCGTGGGGCTTGGCTCGTCATGTTGGCTCTTCGCCCCGCGTTACTGCTGTTGCTGGCTGCTGCTGCTGCTGGCTTCTGCTGTTTCGTTACCTATATGTCGCTTATATAGCCTCTGCTTCTGGCGCGAGCCTCTATATAATTCACCGACAGAGCCGCTTCTCACTTCCTCACGGTACTTGCAATGTTCCGATGCTATTCCGGAATATACAAGGGTGTTACTTCTCGCGTCAGATACAGAGATGTCGAGAGAGTTCCTAGTTCCGTATATCCGATTTGTCAGACGTTCCTACATTAATTGAAATAAAAAAAAATCAACTTACTTTATTTTCGCGAATTATTTTTATTAATCGGAAACTATAAATTAGTAATTCAAAAAATAATCAGTATCCTGAATTATCACTATTATTATTGTTATTATTATTTATTTGTAAAATTTATAGCTAGTAAAAATTCGTATTTTCAAAGCCAGTAGATAAACGAAGGGATCTGTGAGTTTGCAGAGGAAAAAAGTTGTGCTTGGCCGTGCGAGAAATGTGCCAGAAACAGCGGCAGGATTGAGCAGGATGAAAGGTATCGTGGAGAGTATATAGGCTGGGCGAGGGAATGCAGGGAAAATAATCCCCCAGCGGGAATCCCAGCCCCTCCGTAGTGCATATATATATATATCTCATTATAGAAGGCATGTACTGTATACAGAGCGAGCAGTTCGCCCGGTATAACCAAGAGGAAACGAAGCCTCACCATAGCCAGTAGAAGCCTCTTTGTTTCTCTCTCTTTGGTCGTTAGCGCGTTGGGGTGAAGATAGAGTTGAAAAAAGCCGTTCGTGAAGCCCACAGCTGCCGGGGCAACGCGCTCTGGCAGCGCCTCTCGCGTGGCCCCGGTACGGGGCGTTTCGAAGGCCTCGACAAAGGGGACCCTGACCCTCAACAGCGACGCTCGTTCTTCCAGAAACTTTATCGTATGTATATCTTTCTTTCCATCTCATTCCCTCTTTCATTCGTTCTTTCGTCAATCTTGATGAAACGACGTTAAATTTCCTGTTTAAAAATTCAGATTCCATCGCATTTAACGAGGCTCCTTTTTTTTTAGTACAGTAAAATATTTTTTGCTCTTCGTCCGGTACTAAATTTTTTTTAAAATATAAACGAATGCCCAAAGGATTATCGATTGGTTGGATCAAGACGATAAAATAGCTTTGATGAAAAAAAAAAAATATATATATATATATTCGAGGTAATACGTGAAATCGTGGTAGCACTATCACCGTGTTTAGTCATCGGTGTAATCGCGATGAGTGTAGCATTATTCTTAACCGCAGCATACGTAGGTTTGCTATAAGTAGCAGCGAATTTCGTACATTCTCCTAGCCGTGACCTCTTGTCCCACTTATCTGCTTGCTCCATACTCACGGATGCTTTTTTTAATCGCCTTTTTTCTCCTCCAGAGACAAGAAATCTCATTGCAATTATAACGATCCTTTTATCCTATTCACGTCCATGCATACAGTCGAATCTCTTTAAAAATTTCTAGTTTGGACTGTAGCGGAAGTAATTCTTAGAAATACGACTCCCCCCATCACTGTGAGTGGTGACATTGTGGGACTATTCGTTATAAACGTTTAGTAAACTTGATTGCCTTTCGTTGTTGATTTCGAGCGTTACACCAAAATATGTTGAGATTAATTAAAAAAAATTGTCGTATCTGTAGAATCCCGAACGTTCAATAAGCCTGCCTTGATCATTATTGAGAAAAAAAAATGAAAAATTTCAGCTTTTTAGCATACTGAGTCGTATGGCAGATCGTAAATTTTTCGATATTTCAAGATTGATCAGCTTACAAACTTATTATTTTCAATGATGAGCAAAATATCTTGAGGATTGCTCATGTGAAATTTAAAATCTATTCTCCTTTTCGCTTGTGAATTATTCGCTTGTGAATTGTTGCAAAATTCACTAGACGCTTATAACGAGATGTGCGCCCCAAAATTCGCGAACTCTTTAGAGTGGGGGAAGCTTCAGCGGTCGCAGAATAAAAACGAAAAAAATTACGTTTATAACGAGAACGCTTTTTTTTTTTTTTTAAATAAAAGCCACGTGCGTATTTTTTCCACTTGCAATGAGAATATTGGGGAAAAAAACGTTTGAAAAAAGGATACGAATACAGAGAGTAAAAGTGCACGAATCGAGAGGTTTGAAGGCACCGCAGGTACGCATTGGCAAATAATAGTAGGAGAAAAAGAGGTATATAAAAAAGAGAGAGAGAGAGAGAAAGGGAAAGTGAGTGAGATGGACGAAAGTCATTGGGTCACAGAGAGCCCAGTGAGAGAGAGCCAGAGAGGGAGATGCAAAGGACGAAAGGGCGGGTAGACGATCGAGGAGGGAAACGACCGTTTCGCTCGCGCCCTCTCTCGCGGGGGGAAAGAGAAAGGATTATCGAGGCGCGGCAGAGAGAACGTGAGAGAGAGATAAAGAGAGAAAGAGAGAGCGAGAGAGAGAACGACATAGAGAGGAAGATAGAAACAACGTTGAAACGGGGCAAAGTCTCGTGCACGACGTGCTACGTCACATCGCGTTTACAGATACCTATACCAAAACACACGCACACACAAAACCGCATTAGAGTATTGGACGAATGCTGTATAGATGTATGTGTATATATATATATATATAACATACTCTACGTAACCTTACTCGTGACCTTGCGTTTTCTATACATCTATATATACATATATATACTACGTTTCCCACCCTTGCGGCCCCTTTCCCTTCTCAACCACCCTCAACAAACTATACTCTCTCCCTCTTTCTCTCTCTCGCTGTTCCTGCGGTACGCTTTGCTCTTCCGTATTCTCTCTCTCTCTCTCTCTCTCTCTTTCTCTCTCTCTCTCTCTCTGTTTCGACGAGAAACGAGAGAGGACACAGAATCTCGCGACTACATCGCGTCCCCCGTCCCGCGGAACCCGGGATACCCCCTGCGTTCATTCCCCCCTAACCTCACTCCTCTCCTCGCTCTCCTCGTGGCAACCAGTTGTTCCGTCTGTGACGTAACACTCGGGAGAGTATCACACGACGGACCTGTCGTCGTGTAGTGCATACTATACATGCTTCTGTATATATATATATATATATATATATATATATATATATATAGTCGCCGGTGTAGAATATAGTACGCGCCTCCTCGGGCCAATCTTCCCCCCTCCCCCCTTCACTCTTCCCGCGCTCTTTATCTCGGTCATTCGCTCTTTTTTCATTCTATGAGTGTGTTTGTGTCTATCGGTTTGTTATATCTGCATCCTTGTCTTGCCTTTATTACGAACGAGTGCTTTTCCCCCCTCTACCCTGCACACTTTACTGTTTATACTCTCGTCTATCCGTGTCCGTTACGCGTGTCTTCCGCGTTCCGCTCTCTTCTCTGCATATACTTTAGCGTCGTTCATTTGTTTTCCCTGCTGTTCCCTCAAACTCGAGATTCTTCGCCATCTTCTTCTTCTTCTCCTTTCTTGTTTTCATTAAATTTATACAGCGAGGCGAAATACCAGTTACAAAGTACTATTGCCCTATATATGTTGTATTAGGTGTGTTAGTGTGTTGATAGAGCTGGCGGTAACAATAAACGCCTCCTTGGCTGTGACGCAACAGAAGTAGTTTCTTACGTTTCTGAGAGTATTTATCACGATTGTCGTTCTAGATACGATATTATTGGGTCAATGCCCCTCGCATAGCTTTTGCTCTGCGACAAATCTATATTGTATAATATGATAGGTAAAATGACTAAACGACGTGACGCTGGGACTCTATTCTGTAATAATGATAAAAGTTATACATTAATCGTAGCCAATGCGTGATAAGAGTTACGCAGAATAAAATTGTTGAGCCATAATGTATCAATCGTGTGGTGTCAAATTTTCACGTGTATTTACTAACTCGTGCGCGTATATTATATCATGACGAATGAGATTCTGCGTGCCAGTCGCGTGCATATAACGTAGTAAGAACAGCAGCGCATGGGAAAACGACGATAGTGGAGAGAGCAAGGAAACGTCTCTGAATCGCAGTAATTTTAGATCGTTTTCGAACAATTTCGAATTCTCTCAAAAATTACTTGGACGAAATTAAGAGGGGACAAGGGTTGAAATAATAAATTCCAAGAGCTGAGATTCTCATCGTGTAATTTCATTTATTTTTTAAATAATTATTCCTCTACAGTACATTTTGTTTGTTTTTTTTTCTTCTTTATATTTCACTCCGATAATTACAGTTGCGTTAACTTTTCTCTCGCGTCTAATTCATGTATATATCTTTTTTTTTTTCATCTTTTTCCTCGTATGTTTGTCACCGTGTGTTATTATACAGGTAATATGGAGACCACAAGCGTATAATATCGTCGATCTTTTATATAATCATTGATCATCATTTATCATCGTCATTAATTGTCAGCTCGTCATTTCTTAATCTTTGTTTTCTTTTTTTCACATTTCATCAATATAGTGTTGGCAATATTAGTAATAATAATAATAATAATAATGAATCGCAATCGTTGCGACCGTTTTCTATATCGAATACAGCTTATAGAGAATACAGCGTAATGCCGATTCACACTCTTTGTCTCTTTCTCTGTCGCTCTCGCTATCTCTCTGTCTCGTTCGTTCTTTTGCGAACGCAGCCACACGCACACACACACATGCATTTTTGCCGTCTTATTCCCCGTGTGTATTCTTTTGTGTACATATATATATATACACGTCCGATGAATTAATCGATTCTACTATTCCATAAAACCGGTTTGCGTGAATAATTGGATACTCGCTAATTCAACTAATTGAATAGTCCGTCGAACTAAAGTGTTTTCTCGTGATTCGGTTTTATTGTTTTTTTTTTTTAAGTATTATTTATTCTCAACTTCCGCTTGTATAAGGCCATAAGTGAAATATCTAATTTTTTTTTTGTCTTTTTTATTATTTTTTCTATTCTTTATCGTTTGTATTTAATATTCAGCGATATAGGATACTCGTGTGTGTGTGATTTTGTGTAATTCGCGTAAACAAGTTTCATTTTTTCGCCGCTTGCTCAAGCGCGCGCACACACACACACACACACACACGCAACACTGTCTTTGGCGCTTCGATCTGTGCCGAATTTGAAAATTATTTTCCGCGCTCTGTCAGACACGTTCTCGGATTATAGCGGTAAAAAGTGGAAGTGTTTATGTTTTTAGTTTTTAATCTCGGTTCATCCGTCATTCAGAGCAAAACTTTTTGTTTTCTTTGTTCGTTAATTCTCGTTGGCAAAAGTTATATATGACGAGAGACGGTGTCGAGTGGTGCACGACCTTGATGGCAGAGGACGCGGGGACATGCGTCAACGAGGCTCTTCCTTAATTGTCGAAAACTACGAGGAGGAAATTTAACTCGAAATTGGTAATTGCCGCCATTTTTATTATTGACAGAATTCGCGTACTCGCACTGATCAATATTCGAATGTCATCCCGTAAAATCGTCGTATTTTCACCGCGTATTTATGTATATGTGCGTCTGTGTGTGTGTGTTTGTGTCATCGTGGAATGTGTGCGAGTTTAATATTTATTAATTCTATTCGTCGAAAATGAAAGATAATTCCGGTTGATCGATATAGAACCGCGAATTTTTTAACGCCCTCTTGTGGTCGTATGTAATATATATTATACAGCCGTCCCTACCCACCTTTACCCCTAACTGTTTGCCTCGTCTCTCTCGTGCTGGATCGATCTCGCTCGGTATAAATTATATCGGCACTAAATAATGATCAATGATGAACTTTGTTTAAAATTACAATAGTGGTTTAATTATCTCGTCACTCTCTTTCTCTTCCTCTATCGAGTTCATTTGCATCATTATATCATATATATATATATATACATATATGTGTGTATTTATGAAACTTGAATGAATGCTCGCGATGTTGTCTACTTGCACGTTTTCTTCCTCTTTTTGACTCGATCAATTTATTGTGTCCTGTAATTTGGCTATATATTCGGTGTAAATGTGTCTGTTTGCGTTCTCCAATGTGTTTTTTTTTCTGTCCCTCATTTGTGTTTCTCGGTACGATCGCTATATATGCAAAAATACTAGTTAAATCCCTGTACATAAAAACATTTCAACATTCGGTTGTTTTTGTTGTTGTTGTTATTGTTATTGTTGTGTAGGTCATTCGTTCTGCCCACTCGTATCACGCACATTTATCTCGCAAATCGTTCACAGCATTTATCCTCGTCAGATGAACTTGAAAGCGTTACTTTTATTTGTTTCTAAAGTTTCTCATTTGTGTTGTTTTTTTTTTGTGTTTTTGCATTTTTCTTTTCATATATATTTGTTTTCGTCATACTTACAAGGTATTTGGTTTTTTTTCTCTCCATGCACGCACGCAACTCTGACCGACATGCAGGTTCTGGGGTAGGTATATAAATTATTGGTAATGATTCGGTATTACAATTATAATTATTATTTATCATTAATATTATCATACTCAGCATTTGCCGCATTTATTATTATTATTTTTTGTTCTTTACTGTTTTTTTTTCCTCTCATATCTCGACCACGCTCGCTTCGATCATTTCAATCCGGTATAATCGCCTCCTCTCATTAAATATATTTAATTAATAAATATTTCCCAACCTCGCACTTTTTTCCTCCGCAAAAAAAAAAGAAAAAAAAAAAAAAAAAAAAGAGAAAAAAAATGTCGCACTAACTCGTACAATTCTTGGCAATCAAACTCGCAGAATAAAGTTTTTCCTCTTTATTATCTCGTTTCTTTTTTCTTTCTATACTGCTTAAAAGGAGAAAAACATTAAAACAGAAAGTAACAGCGTTGATATTTCATAGTTTGTAATTGGGGAGAGTGTATCGAAGTTTTCTGGTATTAATTCATCAACGAATCACATTTTTCTTTCACCCAAGTGGCGGAGCAGAGATGGGGGGGGGGGGGGGTCGACGCAGGCGTCCTCGTTAATGCTGCGGGGATTCCCCACGCGCGTTAGCGGAAAACAAAAAAAAAAACGCGACGAGAAAGAGAAATGAGTTTTTGTGTACGTGTGTCCTGTGTTTGTATGATTCGAAACGACTGCGGGTGTGTTTTTTTTTTTTTAACGGTAATCGCGAGAGCCCCGAGTCTTTAATATTATCTTGTCTGCTGCTTGGTATTTTTGTTTGTTTCATGTTTACTGTTTGTTTGTTGTTCGTTTTGTTTGTTTGTTTGTTGTATTCTTAATAATATTTTTGCTTAATCCGGGCAGCTAGAAACGCCTTGCCGCAATGAGAGTCAGACTGGCGTTTGGTGTGAGACTGTTAACAGGTTTTAACGTTGTGTATTTATGGGGTCACTTCTTGCTCTTTTTGGTCGGTGGTTCTTGAGCGTCCTGCGAATCTTCGGTATCCTCACTATCAGTCGGACGTGGCGTTGTATTATTACAATCGTCATTATCATTCGTCGCGATACTGTCGTTCGTGTCTTCGCTCGCTACGGTCGCGGTTATCGGTGTTGCTGGCTTATCGAGGGAATCCTCGGTGAACGAGGTTGTCGTGCTGTTCTCATCAATTGCTGCTGGATCTATCGTCGATGGTTCTTTGCCGTTTACGACGGCAACAGTTGCTGGTTCTGGATTACTGTCGTCCGACGGCTCGGTTGCCTCGCCATTGCTCGACGGATGTGAATTGCCATTCTCCGTGCTTCCCGGTATACCGTTCAACAATTCGGGCTTCAATTCGGACGCTACGTAATGAGTCCAGAGTGCCAATTCTACCCTGTGTGGACTCCATGTTGTTCCGTTTGATGCTGAAACGATCATGGCGATCAAAAAAATTCGACAACATTTTAAACATTGAAAAAAAAAACAACAAAAAAATTACTACTCCTGCTGTAAATTCTTTTCAAACTTGAGAGACCAAATTTTTTTACTTGGAGTATTTAATTTCGGTTTGATGAAATTTTGAAGTATCTTTGCAGTAAGAAATTTATTATTCAAAATCGTATTTTTTTTTTATGAATTTTAAAATTATGTCAAACAGGATTGAGTCTGCACACGGCTGCGTTATATGGGCGGTCATCAAAGTGCGAGAAAATTATATAAACTTGTTTCACATCATCCTGACGGAGTGTGAAATTTTTTTTATACAATTATTCTCGGTGACCGTTCATATTTAAATGTTAGAGTACAAAAGTTAATTATTGTGAGACTTTATTTTTGGGTAGAACTGGTAAGCACCTTAAGTGAAAAATTATCGAAAAAAAAACTGGAGAGATCGCTCTGACATTTATACGTGTTTCGCCGCACATTGAGGTAAATCTGTAAATCGTTCTATATATTCGATTTTACATTTATTTTGCTAGATATCGGAAAGGACGATTTGTTAGAGTCAATTAGGCAAACAAAATAATAGAAGAAGCCCCCTCCCCCTCCCCCCTTTCTAGAAAATAAGAAAACAGTTAATGAATAACTCCAATTTTTGAAGAATTTTCAAAGGATTGACGACATTAAAATGTATCACAAAAAGTGCGGTCATTAATGAAAAACATGTCAAAGTTTAAAAACTTATTTCCCCATATTTTTGTTGGTAATTAATTACTATTAATATAGTTAAAGTTTCGGGATTTTTTATCTCTCGTTTATATTACACATTAATCCATTCTCGATAATACAATCTCTACATTCTTTTCAACATAAATCAATATATCCATCATGAAAGTGTTGCAGATATCGATTCATTGATGGTCATTAATTTTTTGTTACCTTTGAAAATTAGTTTGATGACGAAACGTATAAATTTATAACGTTATCAAATGATTACGAGAAATTATATCGTTTAATATTTCATGGATAAAAGTTTGCACTGACGAAAAAGCTCATTAGGCCAATCTATTTTTCCTAAAATCAACTTATCTTTAAAATATGACTATTGAAAAAGAAACTAATGAAAAAGATAATGTCAATGATTTCTCAATATATTTACTACGATCAATTATGGTTTTTGCGAAATTTCCATCCATGTACAAAATGATATTGGGAGCAAAGTTGACAGTTTTTTGCAGTATCTCAAGTTTGAAAGTTATAACCGCCATTTTGTGTATTTTGGGTCTCGACCGCTAGGTGTCGCATTTTTCGTTTCTTCTACTACGCTTTTTTGTCTAATGACACTCACGATTCACCGGGAGAGGCAGCACTGGTGGCAGGAAAAATATCGTTTTTATGACGTATAAATTATCTATAATACTTTTTTACTTGATTAAACAGATTTTATGTCAAAGCAAAAAAAAAAAAAAAAAAACTCTGAATGTAAAGAAAAATGCACTTAGCGGTAATCGATGGCACCATAAGCTAGGCTTTAATGCTAATAACGCAACTCTTTTGATAAATCGACACAAAAATAAAGTTAAATCACCACTAAATATATAATAACGAATAATTGCACGAGTTTTGTGAGACGCTAAATCAAATAATCATAATATTTGCAATATCCGATTGTCCTGGTTTAATATTTGCGTTACGATTACGTAACGCAAACATTTATTTTCCTTATTTAAAATTGATTAAAAAATTTTAAATAAGGAAAATATAAAAACTAAATGACAATGTAGTTTGGCCTTGGGTTGAGAAACACTTTGATCCGACTTGTAGTGAAAATGTCTATCGGTAATGAAGAGTAACTACTTAGATAAAAGATTTAACGATGCAACTTTTCCAATATCTCGGCACAAAAATAGAGTCAAATTAGCATAATAAAACGAGTAATTTTAGTGACAAAGAAATATATGAAAAAAGTTTATTACTTTTCAGAATATTCATTAATTCTATTCATATTTGTAAGCATTAAAGTCGCGATTATGTTGATGATTATTGCGTAACGACTACAGGACTGCCTCAATAATTTATATATTAACTCACTCTGTTTGTTGAGCCTCTCGACGGTGCGATCAATGTGCTGTACGAAATTGAGATATTCCTTGGTCGTGTAGTCGATACCCTCGATTTCCGGTATAGCCATTAGACACTCGTCGGCCATGAAAGGTGCGTTCTCAGGAGATGCAGCGGCCAAAAGTGCCGAAGCCATCGTCGTGCCAACACCCTTGAGATTCGACAGAGCCGTTATGGCCTGTTCCAGATTCGGTAGCTTCTTGAATGCCTTTCTCGTCTCTGCCATAACCGCACGTGGAGTATTGACTTTCACCAGGTACGAGAGTTGAGGATAAAATTTGCCGCGCTACGAAAAAAACAAAAAAAAAGATCCAACCGGAAATGGGTTAAAAAAATTATGTCAACGATTATATTAATAGGTAGTTAAATTTTCGTTCTTCTTTTTCTTCATCGTGGGAAATTGATTTTTTATTTAAAATATAATTTCATGATGATCTTTCAAGAAATGCCTTCAAGATCAAATTCATACTTGTACTCGAGCAAAAAATGTTACTTTATAAAGCTCAATCTAATTGTAGCTTTAACCCATTCGAGACGGCGATTTTTTTTCACACGGTCCCCAGGAGAGATTTTTTTTTTCTTTATAGTGTTCATATTTAATTATTGCACACACAGGGTGCAACCGGTCCTATAGCCTCGGAAATCAATTGCACACACGGTGTGCAACCGGTCTCGAATGGGTTAAACTAAAGTATAAACTTAAGTCTTTGCCTTGTCGTTGTCGTTAGGTTGGTACTTGAGTCAAATTTAATATTTAATTCAAGTTTTAGCGCGTTTTAACTTCACTCGTATCTCAAGTTTTAACTCAACCTGGAATTCGTGCTTTAGCTCAAGTCACTCGAAACAAAAATTCTTATTTTCGGTGCCGACTCAAATGCTAATGTGAATTCGTCAGTTTCATGCTACGTAAAGAATCTATTTGCGCCTCAAAATGTTTCGAATAGTCAGAGAAGTCGAGATGGCAATGTAAAATTTAGAATGTACTCACTGTCTGCTTCCATTTCATTGTTTGGACCAATTCCTCATGAATGAGATGAGCATCTTTGCCACGGGACTTAATCATCTTCGGCAGTTCATTCTGATACCTGAAAAAATTACAAACAGAACGAATGGCACGGTGAGAATGGAGAAAATTTCGCTTCGAATACTCTAAGTTTCGCAGCATCGATTATTCTTATCGCTATAAAAAGCATTTGAGACAAATTATTTGAATAAAAATTTCTTGCGTTTTGTTAAAAAAAAAAAAAATTCTACGCATTTCTAAATTATTTTTCGCGATCGAATAGTCGGCGTTTCCGTGGGTTGCCGACGGGAAACGAGGGGCTCTCTCTCTCTCTTTCCCGAGAGTGGCTGGCAACGCTGACGCGGCGGGTAGCGCAGCTCACTCGGGACCGCGCCGAGTATAGAGCGGCTGAGTGAGAGAGATAGAGAAGGCTCGAGTTTGCTTGGTTGCCGTCGCGTCCATTTTGAGACTCGTTCACGGCACGCAGCGCTCGGCTATGCCGGTTTATACTTTACTACTACACACTTTTACGAGGAGAAATAACAGCCTTGACACAATCGTAAGCTTGCACCGTTTTAATATTTTATTATTTTTTATTTTTTATATTAACAAAAATGATGTACAATCATCATTTTATTATTTCATCAGGCATTAAAAAGAGTCGTGATATACTACTATCATACTACTACTATACTAGAGTCGTGGTGTACTATGTAAAGATGGAAATCAATCATTGTATCATTATAGAATTATTACAATAGATCATCAGAAACGAAAATTCAAAATTGTTTGTTTTTTATATTTATCTATGCTAAATTGTTACACATTGAATGGAAGATATAACGTTATTTTTTTATTTTACGAGACCTTGAAAAATCTCACTCGCAGCCAGAAACAGCAAGATTTGTCTCGAATGTGACTCACGCGTCGGGCAAGTTATTTGAGTTTTTCAAATATCTCAAAGGGAGAGTAAAATAAAATTTTCGCTTGTTTACTTTTTTACTTGGGTGAAATTTGGCGAAATGTTATTTCGATCTCGTACCCACGAGACGTACTTAACGGCCCGACTCTCTTCGTCTCCCGAGACTTGTGTCAGGAGACCTATGACGGCGACGGGGGTTTCATAAATGTCAGAGCGCTGCCGACGTCGTTAGGACGCTCTCGTTTCTCGAAAAGTTACATGTAGCTGCTATACCTGTATACATACATGCCTATACCTGTACATATTCTGTGTCTCTACATATATATATATATATATATACACGATGTCAGAGAGACTCGAGCTGGCGGTATACGATCAATACATTTTTATATCGCCAGGCGGCTGATGAGTATCTAAGGTAGCAATTAAAACTTCGTTTGATATCATCGCTCGTTGCAAAGGCAACCGAGTTGACCATAAATGTGACGAGAAAAAAGGGGGAAACTAATTTTGTGGTGAAAAAAAAAAAGGAAACAAAATGCATGTGCATTTTAGATAAAAATCTAGTCTGAGCAGCCAGTTTTTTTTTTTTTTTCAAGAATCGCATTTTCGTTCTAAGAATAAAAAAAATTAGAGTAAAGTACAAAAGAATTATTATATTTATGAAAGGATAAAGAATGTACAGTGGACGAAAACTCAGACATGCCACGTGAGTTCGTTCTCTGTATGTTTTTATTCGTGGTGGTTAAAAAAAAAGTAATCGACGTACAGCCGATTCCTCCTACTCGTAGGATTCGTTACATACATACATATATATATATATATATATATATATATATATATATATCTACATAACGCTATGTATATCCGCGCTTGACACGTTTCGCGTTGATCGCGGGAATACGCGAAAATACGAAAAGTAAATAGAATGGTTCGCGCGTGTGTGTATGCGCGGCTCTCCTGTCCTGGGGGAGCGGATCGTTTTGCGCGCCCCCTACCTTTTCATGTCCCCGCGTCACAGAGTCTCAAAAAGTTTTCCCTGTACACGACAAAGACCGAAAAAAAAATGTCTCCCGAAATATCGGGTTAAAAAGAAACCTTGGAATTTTCCTATTAAACAAATTGAAAAAAATGTTTCGAACGAGGATTCTTCGTGTCTGGTCGGGAGCGATAACAAGTGTTGGTAAAACGTATCCGCTGCTGCTGGCCGAGGGTTCATTGTCCCGGTGTTATATGGCATATACAGTTTCGTCTATACTTTCGTGTCGCACAAAGTACATTAATTTCAACGAAATAAAATATCTCTATCGGCCCATAACGATTTTTTCCTGTCACACTTCCCATTTATCGACAATTTGAATTGATTCGCTATAGACATTTATTGCGGAAATCAGTACATTTGGGGTAAGACCGGCGGATTCCGAGGAGTTTCCAAACGAAGCAGACACACATACACACATATAGAGAGCAATTAACGATCAAGCAGAAATGTCAACTTA
The DNA here is from genome assembly GCA_963669185.1 of Dyspetes luteomarginatus. Taxonomy (NCBI): domain Eukaryota; kingdom Metazoa; phylum Arthropoda; class Insecta; order Hymenoptera; family Ichneumonidae; genus Dyspetes; species Dyspetes luteomarginatus. Next base: position 12,061,373 of record OY769911.1, on the reverse strand, counting down.
CCAATTGTCGAGCTTGATGAGCTCCTCCGGTTTCTTGACTTTTCTATCGGCCTTCAGTCTCAATGCTTGGGGATATAATTTTAGTACGTGATCGAATTGATTGGCGGTGCCCTCGGCGAAGAAAGTCGCCGTGTCTTTCACGGAAGCCATTGTGATAAAACTGAGAGCTTCGAGATACTGCCAACAAGGTGCAGCACTGGCGCGTCGCTCTCTGCTGCTGGCTTATACGAAGGGATGTGTGAGTGCCGCGCGATTGCGGCGATTGTTGGTAGTAGTGCGGGCCGATATGACGATGATGATGGTCGTCGAAGCGTCGAGCTAGCAAACTCCCTCGGTGTGTATTCACTTGCCTATATGTATATCTCTAGCTCTTTCACACTCACAGCTTTTCGCTACGATCTATTTCCGTTTCTCTCTCTCGACTTTTTTCTTTCTCTTTTTGTTTTTACACACTTTACCTTGTTCTCACCTCTTCACTTTTATCCCTCTATCGGACAAAAATTCGCACTCACACTATTGTACTCGCGCTTTCTCTCTCTCTCACGTTCTTTCCCCCGCGCGCTGTATAAACCACTCGAAAAGCGCTACTCGACCCTCTATATCAGCCCACGTCTGCTACGAGCACACTTGGTTACGCCGACGGCGCTGACACGAGGCGGGTCACACGAGTTGTATGTGTGAATCCCGTAATAAAATTCGCCGATTCACGAACAAAAAATCGCAAAATGTCCAAAACCAAAAAGAAAAAAAAAGTAAATAAAAATTACCAATAAACGGTAGTTTCAGTCTTTAAATTTTATGCCAGATGCGCTGAAATATTTGCATATATTTTATATATATATATATATATACATACGGATATTTTATCTATTGTACACTTTATCGTGTTTCTAGGGCCAAGCAAACAGGGCAGTCTTAAAACACCTTAATGATTTTTCACAGATACACAAAACATTTAACCACAATTATATTTTGCACCTAATAATTGTCTATCGCGAAATTTTCGCAATGTTTGCTTCGTTATTTCTATTTTTTTTCAATTATATCTTATATCACCCGTATTTTACAAAAATTGTCTAATACAGCTCTGTTCTGTTCTCTACCACGAACCCGACTGGTTCTCTCGTTGCTGCTGCTGCTGCTTGCTTGCTTCGCTTGCTCGCGCTGCGGCTGGTTGGGTAGCTCGCTCAGTGTTCGGCTTCTACACTCGGCTGTTCCTCGGCGATGATCGTTCCCTTCGATTGGCGGCCGCGAAACGACGAATCACCGACGGTGGCGAGAGAATCCTTTTTGTTTCGTACGACGAGGCAGCTTTCTCGTATCTTTTGTTTGTTGCAATAAATGTATTTCAGATATTTTTATATATACTTTTTTTTATACTTTGTATTATATATGTGTTCTTGTTATAATAACCGTGAGAGGGAGCGCGAGACGTTCGTGGGCAAATCGGCTTCTGGCTTTGCAAAAAAAATTCTCATATTGCTGTACAGAGAATGCCCTCTGTATCTCTCACTCTTTCCTGTCTCTTTGTGTGTGTGTGTGTGTGTGTGCGTTAAAACCCGTGGTTCACGAGGCTTCGCGAATTTCCCTTCGTACTGTTCGGTTGAGAGTGGGGATAAACACGAACGTGAAACTGACGCTAGAGAGCAGCACCTACGGGCCAACTATGTTTCACACAGCCTGTTCTTCAAACTCTCTTCCCCGCCGCGTGCTCCTACCGCCAATGCCATTTACCATCGCCACCGTGTCGCGTCGTCTATCTCCTCTTTCCCCTCTTTCGTCACTCTGCGTCTGGTCCTCACACGCACACACAATTTCACAAGCGAACGTGAGGAGAGAGCCAGCAAAGCGGATCGCGCACGTACACGAATTCACCAACACACATCCGCACACACAAGTATGAGAGCCACCTTGTATATATATATACGTGTACGAAAATTTCGACCGTGTCACTCTCGCGGCATTACTTGCCGCGTCGGTGCTCGACCATGAGGGTACGCTCTCTCGCTCTTTGTCGAAGACCTAATAACTCTTTTTTTGCCCGGCCAATTGCACAAATTTAGCGAAGACTTTTTTTGTCTCTTCTCCCAAAGAACACGCGAGAGTGTTCTCTTTCGCTGTGAGACTTTCCCATACGGCCTGTCGGCGGATATTTGTACTAAATTATTGTCGTAGAATTTTTATGATAGATATTATAGGTATATTATGTTGTCTCATTGACGTCACGTGTCCATTTTTCAAATTGGCTTTTTTTTTCCTCGGAACCCGCGCCCTTTTCATATCGAGTAAGAAACCGTGGCGACCCCTACGACCCTCCTGAGCCATGAACGACAAAGATTCGTACGAGAGAGAAATGTACACTATGGGCACTCTTGGCCGATTCGTATGGGTACCTCAGCCGTGCACAACAAGTTATATTACCCGCAGCGTTGTCATGATGCGCACAGCAGGCCTAAAAAAAAAATAACGAGAGGGAGCAAGAGAGAGCAAACAAAACACGGGCATATCGTCGCAAAGAGTTCTCAATTTTATTCGTGTATTGTCGATAGTTAAAGGAACGATCGACTGAGGGCAGCTCCTTCGCTCTCGGACGATTTTGATGTTTCTCTATACCCTCACTTATACCAGTGCACGCTTTCAATTATCATGGCATGGCCTCTGTAGCTCTCGCGCAACTCTGTTTGCTTTCTCTATCCCTCTCACTACCCCATCGTTTCGGGGCTGATGTGCGTTTCTCTCCATCTCTGTTAGACGTTATGCCGAGAGTCTGTAAACAATAGTTGTCCAAGTGCGACAATAATAGAGAACAAAAACAGCGATAAAATTCGAATTTCAGCTCATTTCATTTCTACGATTTTAAACCCTGTAGACGGGGCTCGCGGGCTTGTGGCTAGGGAGGAATCGTTCGATACGAACGCTCCCTAAAGCCGTATGGCTGGATCCCTTCGCTTGCCTGCAGGCTCGGCAGACTGGAAATCGATGGTAAAAGCCCCAACGAAGTAGGAGAGAGAGAAAGGAGAGTCGCACACACGCCAGGGCCGTACATACTGCATCCAAATCCTCGGTATATAAGGACTTTTCTCTCTCTACATATATATATATATATATATATATATATGTATAGCTGCAGGTTTGGAGCATTCGTGTGAGCGTCTCTCTGGCGCTTTTATGCTCCATGCCCCCTCATCCTGTACTCTCGCTCACCGAAAGCGCGACAGCACTAGACTGCGCATGCGTAGAATCAAAATTATCTCTCGCGGTGACGCGAGGTTTCGTATATATGTAGCATTTACAGCCGTGCTATCGGGGCACACACGTGCGCGCGCTCAGCGAACACAGTACGTGGCATAAAGTCGGGAGAGAGAGACCCGAGTAGTCGTTGCATGATGTTAAGGATATACATGATATTTCACACATGTATAGCTATTTCGTGTGTGTGTGTGCATTGAGCACAGAACTACAGTCCAGTCTCCCGTAGTTTGAAATTTCAGGACCGTGAATATTTTCATTACTTGTAAACTTTACAACCAAGTTTAACGCTTTTGACTATTGAGAAAGTATCAAAATTTATCTTTTACACTTTTTATACGTGTTTGTGCAAGGAGATTGAGCTGTATAAAGCGAGAGAAATTGTTAAGAAGAAAAGAGGCTAGATTAAGAAACGACATGCGCAGACCGTGTTGCCATCTAAATCTTGGTCACCAGTAGACCTTCGTCCTTTAATACGCTATACTTTGCACACGCAATGCTATAAAGTCCAGACTATACTTGATTATCATTCCGCTATATCATGCCGTAAAACGTACATGTGCCAGGCATATCTACCTTAACTATATACAGTAATCCTATATAGCGTCTATATATTGCGCGATCTCAAGCGACGCAAACGAGCTCACACATGCGCAAAGCTCGTATGCGCGCGCATCCTCCTCATCTCACTGCATGTTTATCGCGCATGCATGTTGTATATAGATATAACGATCTATTGTACAGTGTATGCATGTGAGTTGAAGAGCTCATCGAGTGTAAGCGGACGTCAGCATTCAGTCGTCCGTGGGATGTTGGTGGTGGTGGTGGTATCCGACCCGGGGCCAACTACGATGACGATGACGGTGGTGGCGCGAGAACGTGAGATCTCGCTTCCATGGCCGTCGCTTCGTTGTTCCCCCACTCTTATATCTCATAGCTTGAAACCCGCTCGTATACTGGTCTGCCAGCTTGCCTGACGCATGGATATATATAACGCTCGTCTAAAACCATAAAGGCGTATATTCTTTGCTTTTTACATAGCCCATACGCCTGTACGGTTTTAGTCGTGCGTTATATCTATATATACCTTTTCTACCCAGCATGCTATTCGGAGCCCTCTGCAGATCTCCGTTCGCTTGGTCGCTTGCCTCAGAGAACGAGAGGCCTACCAACACAGACCGTCGAGTCGAGCCCAGCATACCGATGGAAAGTGCCGAGAGCGAACGAGTGTTTCTTCCCTCTCTCCCTCTATCCATCGGTAACTTTCCATGCTCGCTATTATACCGTCCTACAATTCTCGCTCGAGGAAAATATTCATCGCTTAAAAAATATCCTACCTTTAAAATTGTGAATATTTTTTTTTCTTCTCACGATTGAAAACAAATTATGTACAATTTTTGCGAGATCAATATTTTATTTCATAACATGTCGTTATACAGGAATTCGGGCAGGTAAATAAAATTCAAATTGGAAATCCGACCACTCAGGTATATTACCCAGTATCGACCTCTATAAAATCCCTAACATAATCCCTATATAGCCTCGATTGTTGGGAAAAACTCCAGGTAAAGAGGCCTCGAGCACACCCTCCTCCTGTACCTCGTCCCTTATACTTGTTTATCCACGAAAAATTTAAATATCGACTTTTCCGTCATTGAGGGTAAATGATTTATGACCATTATACGAACAACAAGAAGTAGAGGGGGAAGAGGGAGAGAGAGAGAAAGATAAATCGGTACGAGGCGAGCGTGGCTGTGCCGCTGTGCGCCGAGTGTATTCCCAGGGACGATAAGCTATACGAACGAGCACACACCGGTGCTTCTGTGTCTGTTCATCTCTCTCTTTCGCATGCCCATTTCGTGGCTCGACGGTTTTCCACTTCGCTAAGAGACCTACACAGGCGCTTTTAAAACCTCTCTGTCCTCTTTTGTGCGAGCATGTTCGAGAAAGATAGAAAGAGCCGCCTACCAGCCGGCCATAATCCCCGCGGTAGTATCGCCCGGGCAACACGACTGCTAGGCGGCAGCAGCAGCAGCGGAGTTTCGTCGGCTGCGCACCGTTATGCTTGATGGCGCGGCGGCGCGCATCGATGGAACCCATGCTGCTATATAACGTACCTATACATGTATAGCTATACATTTTGTATATACGTGTACATATATATATATATATATATATATATATATATATATATATACTCGCTGCTGTTGGCTCTGTTGGAACCCTCGTCGTGCCTCGCTGCGTGGTGTTGGAACCCCTATAGAAAGAGGACCCTGAGAGAGCGCGAGACGAACATGTACCCGAAGGCTGAGCGAGAAACGCTCTCGCTCTACGCTTGTTCCCTTGGCATGAAGCGCTTTTGAAATTCAACCCCGCGCGCGTTCGAGAGCTCGGCGAAGTTTCACAGTGCCTCGTGTATACATATATATATGCTGTATGCCGAAGCAAGCAGGGTTGCCGGATCTCGTAGCCTCGTAACTAGCCACGACGAACGAGATATATAGATATACTTTTTCAACGTCATTCGCTGTACACGACCAGGCTCCGCCGTACAAAACTCTAGTATTTTTATGGTATATATAATATACACATACTATGTGTTATTATATATGTATATCTATATATATATATATACACTACAATACTATGTGTATATAATATACAGATATAATAATATATGTATGCATTTGGGCAGCATATAGGACAGAATTCACCGATGCGCAAGGAGCAACATGTCTCCGGTTCGTTGATAGTTACGATGTTTAGATACGATTTCCCAGCAACAGGTTAACTTATATATTTGTGGTATGTTACGGATTTGAGTGTGGCAGAAGACAGATGGTCTTTTATGCTTCTCATCAATTAATAACACAATAGAACGTTTTTATCGATAGGATTTATTTAGCGTCACTGTAAAAATTAACAATCAGCTTTTGAATTATTTTTAATATTCGTTTTTTTTTTATCGTTTATTCTTCAGTTACATTTCAAAAAGGGCTCGGTAAATTTCGAAGATTTTGGCTAGGTGCGCAAAAATCACGGTCACAAAATAGAAAATGGATTGCTGCTGAATAGTCGAAAAAAAATCAATGTATTATACAAATAGATCTCATACAGACAGCTGCTCGTGACGTCTGATATGAAAGACACCAAAACATCGAGTGTTTAGCCGCAATGCGCATGAACAGTTATCACTCGATGCTTCACATTTATTTTTGCGACCATCGCATCGCGTCAAAAATTCGTCAAGTTTCGGTTCATTGCGGCAAAATAATCGCGTCGCCCCACTCATAAAATCCTGTAGATTACATTGCCCCGCCACTATTTAATCGCCGCGCTAAAAAATTGTAGTGCACGTCTAGCCTTTTTTTTCTTGCAAAATCGCCGTGAGTGGCTCCGTGCATGACGCAGATGCGTGTCGCGCTGGCTGTCACAAGCTCTTCCTATCTCTCGATAGCGACTAATGTACAACCGTCGTGAACGAGAGGGAGGAGAGAGTTTGACTAAAAGATAGAAAGGAGAGTGTGAACACGTGGTGGTTGTTTGAGGTGCTTACAGAGGGCAGAGGCGAGCTCTCGTTTTAAACGACACACACGGCAGGCCGATCAACATTTACCTATACTACTTGCTTAGAGTGTGCTATATAGTTTATGTTCCGTAACCATTTGAATATATATATATATATATATATATGTATATGTGTATGAGTATGGAAAATTATTCTGAGCCATAGCGATCGGGATCGAGTGTCGACTCACATGGGAAAGGAGTGGACACTTTACGTACATATGTATATGCATTTACTTGCATATACGTATAGCACAATACATGTATAGGGCACTCCAGGCTAAACCGACAGAGCCTTGACCCTTTGTATTCGCGATTTTTCATTTCCGGTAGTATTTTGAAGGGTCATAATAAGACTTAACAGGAATTAAATAATAAATCGACTTGTTCGTTATCTATAAAATTTTAAATTATCACTAAGAAATATGTTTAATTTCCAAAGACGGACCGAGTATTATTCATAATGGATATATACTGAAAACATTTTTTAATCATCCAAAATTATTAATAATATTTTGGTTCGAAAATCATTTTACAGTTAGATGATTATGTAAAATTAAGTAGTGGCTATGATTCAAATTCTCATTCTCCATTTTGAATAAAAATTATTTGTAATTATTTTTTACGTAAAATCATGAAAATGTTTCTCAATATTTTTAATTCTCTTTCATTGGCACTCGTAATAAAACCACGAATATTTTTCGAAAAGTCTAAAATATTTTGTTTTTTTTTTCCCAAAGAATTCATCATAAACATTTCAGAAAAAAATCTATAACGGTTAAGCGTTGATTCTTCGTCGACAACGACCTCGCCGATTTTTTGTCACCTGGAAATTGGTCTCGCGTGTCTTTTGTTGTGTTGCCTCAGAAAATACTGAAGGAAAACAATAAAAAAGTGAGACTCAAGGCACTGCTGAGTTCGTCTGGAATTGCCCATATATATATATATATATATCATATTTTATATACATACATATATATATATATATATATATATATATATGTATGTATGTATATAAAATGTTCGTTACGCGTATGAGAATTGCGCGATTCATGTGAGCACAGCTGTATAGCGAGAGAGCCAATGGGAACTCGGTGACCTTGACGAATTCACCGAGACAGTCGAGTGTGCAAAATTCACGTATAAATATTGTACGTCTGTACATCGCATAACATGACATATATGTATTGTATAATGAAATCTAAAAGTCAACTGGCAAAAAAATTGTTTTTGCAGCGATGAAGAAAGTCTACCACTGCTCGCCAAGCGCTCCCTCGTGAGTTAGTTGGGTGTAACGAAATATTTAGGAAGTTCTTCTTTTTCTATTCGTGACTTCTGGCTTATATCATCAAGTGCCATTATTTAAAAAATTAATGACAATCGCTTCATCCTTAATTAACGATAAATTCAACCAGAGATCGCAGCAGTGCCTTGTGGGTACTCGGGTAAAGCTTGTCCATAACTCTCTGAAGTATAAATGACTGTGCTCTGTAGTAACCTTATCGGGAGCTGTCTTCAGTGCTGCTCTCTACTGGCAATCGCAGATAACATTTTCACAAGGCAAGAATTGCCAGTTCTCGTTGAGCTGAATTGGGGGACGTATGATTTCTTAGCCATCTCTTTAGAATAACTTTTTTAATTAATGTTTCTTGAAGCTTTTTTTCACTATAATTATTGTTATGATTATCGTCATTGATTTTATATATATATATATATATATATTTGTTTTCATGGAGTTGGAATGTTTAGATTTTTTTTAGTAGCCAATTTTTTGTATTAGTTTGAGGTAATTTTTTTTTATCGTCTGAACTTCCGGGCAATTTCTCCTGACGATGGCAATATTCGCCTTGCCGCTGTGTCAGTCTCACGAGCTCTGCGCTGGTAACGAAGTCCCAAGGCGACGTTATGGGCGGGGTCTCATCTCAGCCGGATCCAAACAAGATTGATTGCGAAACTCCTGTATGTTATATAGACTGTATATTATATTTATAAGATGCATGAAGACGTAAAATCGATATTTCTCATTACTGTCAGCAATGTCATATGATTTTAACAATTCGCGAGGTAATTAATAAATTTTTACATTTTTACATCGAGCATTATATTTTACGTAAATGACGCAAACAAAAAATTCATACGATTTGAAACAAAATAATAATAATAAAATTATTATTGAATTTCATCTTGGTTGATTTTATCAAAATTGATCGACCAATACAATTTACCTGCTAATTAATTAACCTTAAGTCCGACCGTTAATATTATTTTATCAATATTTCCATAAATCTTCACTAAAATGTCAACATAGGAAAATGGCAATTTTTTTTTCAAGCACTCGATCGTCATTCAAACTTTCTATGTTCCTCGATTAAATGTATGTTATTTTTAGCCACAGGAGGGAGCAGTAGCAGCAGTAGCAGGAGGAGCAGCGGTAACAAAACGCCGGTTCGACGAGTTGAATGAAAGTGGAGTACTACTCTTGTATAATATAGTGTAATCTCGGCTATACCATATACGTATATATATATATATATATATATATATATATATATATATATATATAATGTGTGTGTGTGTGTTTTGAAGGGCTTGGGTAGGTGTATAGGACGAGGAGAGAGGGAAAGCCCGATGGGGTCGAGGAAACGAGTGTCCCTCGCCCGTTGTCCCGTCGCTGTCCATCGCGTTCGACGTAACATCTATATATGTATACATTCATATGTATATGTACATTCGTATATATATGCATACATACCCTCTATACGTAAATTCCCCATCGTCAATGTGCCCAAAGGCCAACACGTGCTGGCTCGGTTAGCGGGAAAGAGAGAAAGAGAAAAAAAGAAATAGTGAGAGAGAGAGAGAGAGAGCGCTGCTCTCACCTTTTTCTATCTTCTCTCTGTCCTTTTTGTATTTTCCCGTCCTCGTCGAGCTCCCTCAATCGTGGACAACAACTATATCGCTCGAATTTCGCGCTCTTTTTATTCTGTAATCTCCCTCTCTAACAGACCCATGAATGAAATCAGCCAGAACGAAAAGTTCGTTGGACGGAATGATAAAATATATTTTATTTTTCTCGATTTATGCGGTAATTCTTTGGTAGAAATTTTTCTCTCGTTACTTCAGAGACTCCAGATGGTATCGAAGTAAATTAAAATATATGTCAAACGTTTCCCATCACTTCCGATTTGCACGTTATCTATATATATCTATAAAGATATTTAAAAAAATCCGAACTGACACATCAACGTCCAGCCCAAACTGTTTAACCTACAAACTTGAAATCTGAGGAGTAAATTTCTTCTACGCCGTGAACATCGACTAAGAAGGGAATTTTCGAAATTTAACCCTTAAAGGGAGGTAAAATGTAATAAATGGCCACAAAATCTAATTCAACACGTGCGAAGTTGCGGGCAGCAGCTATAGTTTCCAATACAACGTGGGAATAAATATTGGTATGTCTCTTATTTCTTATCCTGCAGTTCATGTAAATCTTATATCTAGTGGCTATTTTGCTGACAGATGCGTGGGTGGGGACGCGAACTGTCGAGCCCGAACCCACGTGGATGTTAAACGCCGTCGTGTAAACACAAAACTATTGGTAAGTATGAGCGAAAATTGAATTATCTATACTGCGACGATTACATCACAGTATACATTGAAGATCTGAGACTACAAGCCCATATATATATATATATATATATACGTCAAGAGGACTTTGAGTTACTACGTAAAACAATGAGCACGTGTGTTAGCGTATCGACGCGCTTGACAAAACATAGATAAGAATTTTATGAATGAGAATAGTAGCGATTCCTTCTCACTATAGTATTTCTCTCTCTAACTCGCTCTCTCTTTTATTCGCGAGCTGAAGGAGAAAGAGCATGAGAGAGATATAGAGAGAGACAGAGAATCAGAGAAAGAGACAGAGTTGGCTGGTGAGTGCGGCAAAGGGGGTGGGGGAGGACGAATAAATGCGTATGCCAACGCCACGTGCGCTGATGGCTTACGTGAATGAACGTGAAATTAATTACCTGACCATCGAGTCGCTCAACATATATATATATATATATATATATATATATATATATATACATACATATATATATATATATATACATATACATAAAGACGACACACGCATACAAGGGGGAGACAAATTGTGCGCCAGCGCGTACGATCCCGTAGAGAAATTCATCGTGTAAGCGCAATGTCGTTCTCGTTGCATTCACGAGTCAGTACCAGAACGAGTGAATTATTGAGACGCACAACTTGGGAAACGCACGTGGGTATGAATTTGTACGATTTTTACATATAGCACGTCAATGTTCAAAATTCAATAGGCAGCGCTCTCAGTGGCAAAGTATGGAAACATTGTATCTATGTACTTGGAAACGTTGTTTGCATAACTATCATACATGTGGATTCACAGAGCCACTTTTTTAAATTTCGCGCTGTAACGGTGCCACGGCTACAAAGTCTCCAAAATCGATCACGAGTGGCGCTGGTTAGTACGTTGATCACGAGGCAGCCCACATATGTAGTCTCATATATCATTAAATTATGTTGAAAAAAAGATAATTATGAATGAAGCACATTTTTTTACGAGCTTCTAATTTCTTCGAATCTGTTTAGCTGACTCGTCAGTGCCAATTAATCGCGCAATCGATTCCGCTCAATTTGGTCCTGATTCTACAGATCCGTGTTGAAAAAAAAATTGTATTAATATAATATAATTTTTTGATTACATTCATTCGAAAATTGGAATAATAGCGAATTTAACAATTCTCCACGTCATCGTGAGTCCGTAAAAAAACAAAATATTGGGCACAAAATCATAAATTTGTAGGTTAGCTTGTCATTATAATGTCTTCCTCGTATTAGCCGTGCTAACAGGGTAAGGCTACCTACTGTAGCAATTTCTCTCGCAGTAGAAAGTACGCAGATTTTATTCGACTCGCACCACGATATTACCGTCTTATCTCAACTGACCTCTCGCGAGTCAAAGTATAAAGACGTATATGCAGATTTATGTGGGACGTAAAACATGCGATGATGCATATTGCTCTCACAAAGAATTTACAGAAAGCCTGTGGGAGCGAGAGAGACGCGAATCATGGCGATCTCGTGTCAAGTTGAAAAGTTTGACAAAACTCTCCTACACGAGGAACAATAATTGAAGAAAAAAAAAAAAATCATGCTGCTTGCCTTCAACTTTGGACTCTGAGTCCTGGCATGGCGTAATTGCCGTTCGCTAACATATTTCGAACAAAGAAAATGTACAGAGAGAGAGAAGCCGTGAAAGGCTACGAAGAGAAGCCCCGAGCTCGAGGATGCGGTTCTCGCGGTTTCCTCAGAGAACAGGCTCTTTTAGATCTATATAACCGAGGAAACTTCGTGGTAGTGGCCCCAATGAACCCAGGGGGGCTTTATCGCTGATTTTATACATACACTTTTTCTACTGCCTCACGGATACAGAATCAAGTCTTACGTCATCGGGTCATGATTATACGGAGCTAGCATGAGGCGGACCTGTAGAGATCTCTAGCGGCGAAATTTTGAAGCTCCAAATTGAAATGATACAAACAACTCTATACGCTATTGACTTTTCGGCTTTTATTTATTCGAAATGGTACATATCATTACTTGACCAATATACAGTTATTAGAGATTTATCGATGTCATAAGATATTGACAATTAACTGTATAAGTTTCCATACTGATTTTTATATTGTATGGAGAATGATACATTACACACATACATATCTTTGAAACGTCCAGAAAATATAAAACCTTCGGCCACCTGTCAATCTCACTTCACTCTATCTATAAATCCGTAACATCTGTTATAGACCTTGTACATAGGTAGATCTCGATGTTCGTGTTCATTTTCGGACAGCACATCGCCGTAAATAGAATATCAATCGTTTTTTGCCTCGGGCATTTATCCGACAAGTTCTGCAATATATTTCTGATTTACCGACTGAGCTTTTGCTACAAGCTTCGACACTGGTGGCAGCACTTGCCGAGCTCGCTTCATCGCATAATACTCGGTACGTATTTTACGGAGAAATATGTATATCGTAGATCGGGTTATAGATAAATTCACGATGAAATTCTATAGAATTCTCTCTTACTTACAGGAGATTAAAACATTTATTGACACATAAATGTTCCGTTAGTCACTTCTCTGCAAGAAGTGGTACTTATATTATGAACGATTGCTGCAAAATTGGGATTTACCGAATACTTTTACTCCCTTTTGCCCTGATAGGTAGAAATGCATTTTCAGTGATGTATAAATTGTGTATCTAGACGATGATAAAAGACCCGATGTAGATGACTCATCAGGAAAAGACTTTTACGTTTCGTATAAATACTGTATAATAATGAGTTTCGTGGAGCGACAAGAAACTGATCGTGAGTAGGTTTTTCCGACTGCTGTTCTTGTTACACCATCCTTTAACGATTGTACACTTCTGTACTGCAGTTGGGTATCCAATATATGCATCCCAGATCTATGCTATATATATATATATATATATATACATATATTATATATATATATTATATATATATGTACGTCGATTCGTATCGAACGAAGGAGCTTGTTGGATAATGCTGAACCGAACTCTATAAACATTCACTCGTGGCTTCCTGCGTCATAGGATGACGTCAGAGGCATATTCCTGACGCAAAACTCTACTGGGAACGTTTTGAATCCTTTTTGCGATCTGAAACACGTTCTCGTGGAAAATTGGAACCCTCGAGTGACTCATAGTACATTTTTTCACGAACATCGAAATCATCATAGATAAAGAATGTTAGTGGGGAATTAAAAAATTATCACTATTAACGATTATTTTTATGTAAAGGCCTACTTAAAATATGAAAATTGGTTTAAATACATCGGATAATGTTTTAGAACAAAAAACTTGGTATTATGATGACCAAAAGTGAGTAGTTTACGTTTTTCCACCAGATATGGTGGCGACTTTCGTGATTTTCTAGTATATGAACATCGCAGACTATAACAAGTTACTTCATGACCTCTCTAACGCTCCCATTTATATTTCATTGCAGTAAGAAGGCTTCAAAGCCCATTAATTTGTCTCGTCTCATCGCCAGGGAAACTGAGATGCATTTTTTTCCGAAATTTGATACAATTGAGTTACTGAAAAGTTTATTTAACGTCAATTCAATATCGCAAAAATAAAAAGCTTTCGTAAGATCACTGGGATAACGAGTTACCTCGGAATGCAGTTCTAATCGTTTAAATTTAATTCATATTGCTAGAATAATTGAGTAAACGGGAAAATTAGGTGACGAGAACGGTAAAAGGTATACATATATATATATAGAGAAGCCCATGAAGAGGGGCTCTCCCTGAGTCTAATCTCTAAGACCCGAAGCGATTGAAACACATTCTCGCTGTAAATGCTGGCTCATTGTCAGGTCGAGAAAGTGTTGGCTAATCCTACTGCCCAGATGGAAATTCCAGAAATCCATAAGGAAAATAAGGGACAAAATTAGGCTCGAAATTTTCGACATGTACATGCTGTATATAGAGAAAACTTTTGTTCCCGGATAACAATAAATATAATTTTTATCATCATTATTACTGCGAGTATCTATATGTTCATTTAAATCTCGAAACACTATTTGAAGGGAACCGTCTAGGCGCCATTTTTTTTTCAAATCTCTATAAACACAGGTACCCAAATACGTAAGGTCTATCGGATCATATTGTGCCGGTTTATCGTTTTTTTTTTGAAGCCCGTATTAGTGTTGAAGCTCGCGATGAACGAAATTATTGCGCGGCCGAGAACGATGAAACGCGTCGTTCTTGCAAAGGCTCTTTCTGTTCGCACACCCACGTCATAAACCTACGACTTGATGTACAGAAAGGTGCAAAAAAAATGAACAAAAAATTGAGAACTCGCTCCTAGTATAGGATCTCATAGGTGTCAGCACAATGCACGTGCTCTCAGATATCTGTTGCTGCCCCTCGACGTTAGTATATATATATATATATATATATATCGTTTTCGTTTGTCTTCTTCTTCTTATTCGGTTTTTCTCTCATTCTTCTCTCCCACTCGTCTGTTCAAAGCAGCTTGCTGCCTCACCGGTTCAGCACACCAATGTCGTCTTCTCTCACCGGTTGTGCATGAGTCACACTACGAGTTTTAATACGCTTCATCCGCGCGCTTGCGAAAGAGAGAGAGAGAGAGAGAGAGAAGTCACCACACGGGCCAAAGCATTCGTGGACGAATAGGGATTTCTTCTATTTGGCCGACTCTCCGAGGGGAATTTCTCCATCCCACGGACCAGTCGTCATGAAATTCCTATTAGTCCATACGAAGAATCTTTTGGACGTGTGACAGACCATTCAACTCTTCATCGTTACGACTTTTTTGAGTCAGAAAAATCTTCGTAGCTAGGTAATAACGGGAGAATCGATTTCTGCATGCGTGTGAACTGAAAAACTCTTTCATATTCGAAATTACAATATTTTTTTATTCGTGAAAAGATTCGCATTCGACATTTTAGAAAACAGAGATAAAATTTAATTTCAATATTTTTAATCTATATTTCTCATCTATGCTGATATGCGAAATATAGGCGAGTGAAAATTGAGGACCATTATCGGTGACCTTTTTGAAGTTTCCCAGCATCTCTGCATCCTCTCGGTACAATTCAATGTCGCCATGGCGCGACGATCGCCAACAATCCAGAGCCTTTTTCATTTCTCGCCTTTGTGACACGAAGGTCTCGTTTTGCGAGCGAGCCAACCCCTAGCTGAAAAGAAACAACAAAAAAATTCTCCCCTCAAACGACGACAAATACATCAAAGAGTATTTCCCGCTCAAAATATCGCCCCTTTTCACTAAATTGTTTGTCTACTGTTCGATGATCCATCAATAAGTGAAAAGCTAATAAAAAATGTATACGATACGATATTGGAGAAAATCAAAGGCAATCTAATATCAATATTTGTAATAGATAAATATTTCTTATAAACATAAAATTTACACTGATAGGCAAAATATTCTTTATTAAATTCAGGAACAGTATGTGATCTCTGTGAGGTCTCGCAGCATCTCCGTTCTCCTCGATACACTTAAATGCCACCGTGGTGCTGGCATCGCGGGCCTCACTCATTTCTCGGCTCCCGAGTGTACCCTCGCGGCGTCGCAGCGTCTCGGGCCAGGCAATGACACTTTAAAGATCACTTCTAGCTCAAATTTTAGCCTCATTCGTCTAAATTGTTTATCTACTCTCTGCCAAAGCGATAATCGCACAATGGTACGATAAGTATAAGATTTCGGCCTCACATATTCATCCTCATCTTAAACCTCTAGTCAAAGTCATTCCCAACGGCCCATAGTTCTGTATTCATTGAACAGTCAGCTGGGTCGTATCCGCGAACGTGTAAGGCATTATTGAGTATCACTTAACCACGAGAATCCTTTACTTTACAATACGAAGGTTGTTCCGTATGCTCTCGTCTATGTATAGCTGACGAACGTGCAGATAGTACAATTAAGAGAAGAAATAAAAACTTTCTTATCACACGTTACGTGTTTTATTTTTCATTTATCCCACGGGCCTCGTTTCATTTCACTTTCCGATTCTGCGCGTAATTCGAACGAGCCAAATACCTCGGAGATAAGAAGAGCAATATCGTTGGACCGGATTTACAGCGGTTTCTTCAAATCCTGTGGCTACACGATAATTTTATCCATATATTTTTCGGTCACACGTATCGTGATTATTATTTTCAATAGACACAAATTATATGAACGCCGTATCCCAATTGAATCGCGTGCGAAACTTAATTTTTTATTTCTTTTTTTTTATTGGGCGTGGGCGGAAGCGGACGTGTCCCGGCTCGGTAAATCAGTGTACAGGAAGCGGATACAGGCTTATTCATGAATTCGCGTTGTAAGTACATACGTATTGTAACTACCGAATGAAAATTGGCAACTGAGCTATCTACATTGTTCCGCATGCCTTATGCAGAAAAGCTGATGTATCATTTCATATGCACATGTACACGTATAAATGCATATGTGCTGTCGAGTCAAAGTTGAAGCTTTGAGACAATTGTTATCTTTTGAATCGCCTCATTGTAGAAATAAAGAGAATACTATGTGCATATAATATCGTGCAACGACAAATTTACATTCCAATCTCCGTCGTACGTGATCTCTTTTCATCTGGCTGGTGAGGCTGTTGCAATCCTTACACAAAAGTAATTGAATTTCCGCGCGCTGTCCGTCGTAGTGTGTATAGCTATTCCACGCTCATAAGAGCGAGAGAGAGAGAGACCGTCGATAAACGCCATCTTTCCGAAAACATTGGACAACTAACTATACATATAACTATAATATGCATATGTTGGTAAACGCATAATGATAAGTACTCGCTGGCACGAAATACCATAACCCGCAACAACAATGCACGTTTTACAATGAATTGCGTAATCCAGTTTGATGCGCAGTCTACCATGCGCGTAAAATAGTTTTGCGTGCAGTACATTGTATTAGCCGGAAAAACACGGTTTGGATATTTGATATAAATGACACGTTTGCACCTAATATGCCAATGACCCGAACCCACACATGCAGTGTCACGTTACTCGAATAACCTTAAGTATTATTTTTACACCGGAGCTCGCTAAAAGTTCTCACCAATGCTATATACGTAATTTCCCTCTGAAATTAATACAAAACTCGATTTATTTGGTGCTCGACGATGTCATGCTAAATGAAATAAAATTATACCAATGCCATCCTATTTTAATTTCTACAGTTTCGTTCTGCTGCTGTAAAAAACAACATTTCATTACCTTTGTACGTATATACAGTATGGATTATGTATATTTACAAGATATACTTTATTGAAACAAAATATATACTGATTACATCGAGTACCCACCAGAGCAATTTGACCAGTAATATGTGGCTGACGATAAATTGTTTTAGAACCCTGTACATGAATATTTGATATGAAATGTGTTATTTCAGATATAAATCACAAAAAGGCAAATCGCTGCCAGAGAGAGAGAGAGGAAAATAGTGAGTTTTTTTTTCGGTCATCACTGTCCATATGCCCCGCCTATGCAATATAAGAATCAGGCCCTACGTGTACTTTCTTCTCAAATCTTTAATTCATTCATAATTTTTCATCCTCTATTATTAAATTTTGACAATCTTGTACAGAATCATTCAGTCGACGATCTTTCGATTATTGAACAAGGAACATTTTATCGGCAATAAGAATTAAAAAAAAAAACAGTCGATAGTTCGAGGAGCCAACGTGTGTCGAGAGCAAACGACGCAAGAGTGCGCGTGTGGCGTTTTCTTCTGCGCATAAGCGTCTGCGCAGAAACGATTTGCGAAGGTGGCGCAGTATTCGAGAGATACATACCACTAGTAGAAGAGCTCTGTGTGCACAGACGTTCAGAGAGAGAGAGAGGGAGAGAGTGTAATGTCTGATAAGACACTAACCCATGGTTTGCAGTGAAAATTGAACGTGTGAGAGAAAGATAGATTCGTATAAAACATACAAGTGTGCGTAGACGTCCGCGCGTTCCAAGTGTGTTCCACGAGTATAGCAATCATACAAGCTTTGACAGTTTCGCATCTGCCCGCGATATATAGAAACGTAACACGAGAGGCCACGAAATACGATATAGTCTGATCGCCTTCACAATATCTACACCGTACCACATAAATTTACTCGTAAAATGTATCCTAGTGCGTGCTGCTGAGAGCGGCGGTATGGGCGCTTATTAAAAGCCTTATACAAAATATATATACATATGTATATAACTCGTGTATAAGAAGAAAAAAAAAAAGTTCAAAGAAGACGACAAAGTGACTGTGTGTGTCGCTGCTGTTCCCAACTAACTGGGACGTCGAAAAATACACACAGAGACGTGTAAAACTCAAGTGAGAGAGAAAGAAAACTCGCGAGAACTTTCGGGTGCGTGAACATATATAGCATATAAACGTTTACGCAGTTCGCTCATATTACACACTCTTGTATAATTTCCATCTTGTTCGCAAAATTTTACCAACGGGCTTTATATTCTCACACGGGACACAAATCGAGTCTCTCGGGAGGTTCGAGTTTACTCCGCGAGGTGGTTTATTAGTGTGTGCGTGCATCTGTGTCGCATATGTATACATGCATATGTACTTTTGCGATCGGAAGGAATAAATCGGTTTAAACGATCGCCTGCGTGCGCTCTCTGGCATGTGTGTGTTTGTGTGAGTTTTTTGTCTATATATATATATATATATATATATATATGTATATATATGCAAGAATACGACACTGAGCGCGTCTGAAGTTTCATCGAGTGATTGTGGAGTTTATTGGTTAGTGCACGAGAAAGATATACATATATATTGAACATACCGAAGGTGTACAATAATCATTTGTACGGGTTATTGGTGCTGTCGCGACGAGTGAAAGAGCAGACGGGGTGCAAGTTGGTGTAGTGTGAACTGGGAGACTGCAATATATATATATATATTAAGATAAATAAATATATATATACATACAGTATACACAAACTGTATATCTATATATAAAATATATATCGCATCGCATCTTCGAGAAGAATGGAAGCGATAGCAAAGCACGATTTTAACGCTACGGCCGAGGATGAGTTAAGCTTTCGTAGAAGCCAAATTCTCAAGGTAAGTCTGTGAAATATTGGCAATGTGAAAAGTATATACGCGATAAGAGCGTTCGATCGAAATATTTCATGCGTCATATATCATTGAAAGTTTCTTTGCTTACGATCCAATTCGGTCACGTCTCATCTGAACCAGACCTCCCCCTCTCCATCTTTCTCTTCTCTCTCCGCCCCCCCAGCCGCCCTCGCCTTTTACTTTAATGTCGGATTGTAATAGAATTTTATGATTTTGAGTTATTATGATTTTATAATTGTACGAAATAATTAAACGATCATTCGAGAAATTACGAAACGTCATATTGTTTATGTTTTTTTTTTGCTTCTCACAGATCCTTAATATGGAGGATGACATGAATTGGTACAGAGCCGAGCTGGAGTCCAGGGAAGGTCTCATCCCTAGTAATTACATAGAAATGAAAAATCACGAGTAAGAATGATTCATTTTTTTATTATTTTTTCGCGAAAAAAAATAATGCCATGACTCGTTTGTTTGTTTTTTTTTTTCATCTAGCTGGTATTACGGCAGGATAACTCGAGCAGACGCCGAAAGGCTACTTTTGAACAAGCACGAGGGCGCTTTTCTCATAAGAATCAGCGAAAGTTCACCTGGCGATTTTTCCCTCTCAGTCAAGTAAGAGAAAAATTTAATGTAATATTTTTCATTTCTTCCTCAGAATCTGTGGAATGAGATTTTTTTTACATTTTGTATTTGCAAAATTTTACAGATGCTCGGACGGAGTACAACATTTTAAGGTATTGCGCGATGCGCAGGGCAAATTTTTCCTCTGGGTCGTGAAATTCAGTAGTCTGAATGAACTTGTCGAGTATCATCGCACTGCCTCTGTTTCCCGTTCTCAGGACGTTAAACTACGCGACATGGTGCCCGAGGAGGTGAGTTATTGTTTAATTTGCTTTTAATTACTATTAAGGGGCCTCGATGTTTTGAAATTTTTGAATAATCAACAAGCATCTGATCCTTATTGGCTAGACTCGATATTTATTATAAAAAGATACTTTATAAATGTGTATAAAAAACAAGATGAGATTTTTTTATGTACGCTCAACTAGGGTAAGTGTGATATTTGGAGTAATTATAATAGCGGTTTTTACTGAGAAAAACAAATCGATTTGTATTCTTCCCTCTTATATATTGTAAAGGATACTTCTCTTTAATTTGAATGTTAAGATAGAATGCAAAATGATTTGTTTATCCTAAAGAGAACACTATCACTCTTCACATGCTATCAGTCTTATCCAATTCATCACAATTACTGTAGTTTATTCTGTATAAAATAAGAAGAGATTCTTGTACAATTATTACACACAACAATACAAGAATATAGATCTTATTGCTTAAAAGGTGAATTTCAATTAGATAATTCAAGTATTTAACTATTTATTGACGATTGCAAGCCCGTTTGAAACTGGCCAAGCAACATTTGACCCTGGATCATGGCTCAGTAATTTCATCGGATAGCGATGATATAACATCGTAGATTAGATACTATATAGATGTTACGTGATTGCCAAGGATGCGGCTAATTACTGGAGATGGTCAAAAGCTGTGAAAAATCGCTGTGCTCTTGCATGTGATTTTTTTTTCTGTCGAGCACTGCGATTGTGTAAAAAATATGCAAGACGAGACTTTGAGGAAAGTTTTGCGTCTTGCAAGAGTGTTTGGAATATCGAACATTAACGTGTTAGCGTTTAAACTAAGAAAAAACAAGTCGACAAATTTTATTTTCACACAAAAGTTCTTCATGATGAAAAAAAAGAGGAATGTTGGACAATCTTTGAGTAGCAAAGAAATCGTAGATTAAATTAGCAACATTTTAATTCTAATTATTAGGTCAGTTTCTATGCCTTTATCTCGAATGAACGTTCAGGTATTGGCGAGAAACTTTTTCGATGAATATAGTGACGTTTGTAGATCGTTTATGAATAATTCATTTTATGAAGTTTTAAATTGTTTGAAAAACTCCAGCAATAATCAAATTGAAGAAAATCTCAAATTTAGGTGAAATAATGGAGGAAAAAACGTGAAAATTGTCATTTGTACTTCTGCTTCCTTATAACTTTGCCCCATTCACAAAGTTTCCTCTATGAGAAAGCCAAAATTGAGAAATCCATTTGCTCGTCAAAGCTGTATTTTGCTGATGTTAAGAAGTAACGTGCAAATTTTAATTATTTCATGTATAAATTAAGGGTAATGTGGAACTCGTACGAGTGCAAGTAAATTAGATTTTCGAAACAATGTCATTGAGCGAGGGTTGAAATTTCGAGGAGGAGAACAAGTCACATGCCTGACTGATTCATTTCCTCGAAATCTTAAAAATTTCTGAATATAATTATTTTAAAAAATTCGTTACAGTTCGCGGTATTATAGCTCATCTTAATCCACGCTTTCTTTTTCGACTATTTTCACAGTGCTTGGTGCAAGCTCTGTATGACTTCACACCCCAGGAACCCGGCGAATTGGAGTTTAGACGAGGTGATGTAATCACCGTTACGGATCGCACGGATCAGCACTGGTGGCACGGTGAAATTGGCAATAGGCGAGGACTTTTTCCATCGACCTATGTCACCCCTTATCACTCCTAGGTACGCTTCATAAAAAATAAAATATATTACAAATTATAAAATCATTAATCTTTTCTATAAAAAAAAAAAACATTTATACCTTATTCTTCGATTTCCTCTAATATTGCAACATCAAAAAATATTTTTCCAGACTCCACCGAGTGCAATAATGGCGGACAACGATGCGTTATCCCAATACCATCACACAAACGAATAATACTTATTCGCAAAATTTTATTAAACGAAATGTTGCGCGTATGTGATTTATCGAAAGAAAAAAAAAGAAAAAAAAAGCTTGACGATGAAAACGACCAAGATGGTGTTTCTCGGGTGCAATTGGGTTTATTTGACGAGATTCGTGCTCGTTAACCCATTGGGATAAAAATTTCTCGTCGCTGTTAAACGGCCCGTTTAGCGGCTAGGGTTAATATAAATATTGTAACTAAAAAAAAAGAGTGTCGCGAATTTTCAGAGCTTTTGAAATATATATACATATATATATATATGCATATATATATATATATATATATATATATATATATATATATATATATATGCATATAGATGTGTCAAACGATTGACCGGACAATTTTCACTTCACCGAGCGACGTTAAAGACTAAAGATACAAACAAGAATCAAGAATACAATATCTTGAAGCTTTTGTCGATTTTTGCAAATAAATCAAGAGTCGCGATTCGAAAAGTCTGATGGTACAAGAGCGAGCGCATATATACTTACTGGTATATATATATATATATATATATATATATATATATATATATATATATATATATAGATATATATATATATAGAATTATCGGATCGTCGATGTTTGTCAAAAAAAAAAAAAGAAAAAACAAAAAAAAACGGTTTTTGTCTGGATCCTATTTTTACCGGAATGACACCGTTCACTCTCTTTTTCTTTTTGTTCTCCCACCCTCCGTCTCATTCAACTATTACTCAGTCTTTTCTTGCATAGCCGTCGAAGCTTTTACTGTCTGTACAGTCAAATATTTTCGACTCTGTGACATGCCAATATTTAAACTACAACGTAAATTTTGTACTTTTGTATTCACGAAAAAGAAAGAAAAAAAAAACATGAAAGAAACTAAAGGAAACGAAAGGAAGACAGAGATTTGAAGAAAAAAAAAGATGGAAACTGTGAGACCGTTATAGGTTCAGTAGTGAGAATTATTAGTGTCTGATCGGAGCTTGAGCGCTCCCACGAAATGTGCCAGGGATGAATAAAGAATTTTTCCTTTGCGAAGAATAACGAACTAAACTATATATATATATATATATAAATGATGTACGTCAGCGGGAATGAAAATTGTCTAACGAGAAACGTATATATTGGTAGTACACGAGGAGTCCTTTAAATCACAGATTAATGTTTTTTTTTTTTTTTTGCTAAATAATGTTTAAGCATATTTACCCGGCCATATTACAAACATTAACGCGTTTATCCTTCTCTAATCTATGTAAACTTTTTTGGGAAATGGCTTTTACTTTGTATCTTTGTAACAACGGTTTTACTTTTTTACATTTAACGAGTAAAACTTCCATTATAAAAGGGCCTAGTAAGTCACTCACACGAATAGGAAAAAACAACAACAACAGCAACAACAAACGAGTTATATATACATATATATATATATATATATATATATATTTAATGAATTTAAAGAGAAAAAATAATAATTAGACGTATAATAATGAATGGCTGTTCGCGCATTGGGCGCGGTGAAAAGTATTCTTGCAGCGTTTGCGATTTAATATAACGCGATAACTGATATTAACGAGATTTTGTTGATCTTTTTATTTTTTTCTTGCTCGCAGGTAGCTCACATGATTGATTTTTTTTTCTCTTGGTCATTTTTTGACAGTCCGAGAACGCAAAATGGCCTTCGAAATGCTTGAATAAAGTTCTTACGCATGACCGTATGTAACGAGACAGAGAAAATTGGCGCATTTGGGTTCATGTTTTTTCTTGCTGTAATCGAGTGCCCATGTAACTTTTTATTCGAGACAATATTTCTTCATTACGAAAAGTGAAAAAAACCCTACTCGTGTATCAACATTTGTTTCTAGATGCTTGAGAGTTGATGAAAAATCGTTCGGATATTTGAGTGAGGAGGTACGAGAAATTTCGTTGAGAATTCGTCGAGGTTTGTTGTGTACTCGAATGAGAGCTTTTCGTACAAAAATGACGCGATTGACTGATATAATCAAAGATGTTGCCACCAATAGTTCGAAAGAAAATTCAGAAAGAACGAGATTGAGGAAAAGGCGATCCTTTTCCTCGATCTCGCAATGACGTTAATCTACCTTCGAAATATTTTCTCGAACAATAAAACATTTAACAAACGCGGTCGCTCGGAACATTTTTATTTTTAGTGACATTCGTTAAATTTTAAGGAGGAAGTTGTGTGTATGTATTATATTAAGAAACAAAACGAAAAAAAAATTATTCCCTACGAGATAGTTTTATCCCCACTCTACACCCCGACATTTTTCTTTGTCAACAATGGAATCCTAGCATTACTGTGTAATTATTATTATTACTATTATTATTATTGCGTTATGTTATATTTTATAAATATCAATATATATTACATTATCATAAATGCATGCCTTTTTTTCTTGAGCCCAAACACTGTTATACCTTTTTAGTTTTTATTATTTTTGTTATTTTTCATTACGAAATACATTCGCATGAAGAATTTCGCGAGTATATTCGAGCTTACGATACGTTGCGCCACATATATACAACTTTTTATTAAAATACACGCTTTGATATAACGCAGCATTCATATTTGGTACTTAACGCAGTCTTTAACGAGCTTTACACACGCTAAATTTCGCATTAACATTATGTCTCGGATTGTTGAAATATTGAAAGGAATTGTACTTATTTACGATCGTTTAAATTTTCTCTATAAAGTGAAACAAAGTAATACAACGTTTTCAAATATTTACGTGAAAAAAAATATACAAATTAGAAAACAAAGAAGCGAGGAAAAATGCCAACAATTAGCATTGTGTAGCCCAAAGTGTCAACGGTAAAATGAGTAATAGAGGCGGGATTAGATTTAAAAAAAATGTACAGTACCTAGACGTTGTAATGAAGAAACGAAAGAAGAAAAAAATGCAACAGATGCGTGTATCAAAGCCAGCAAAATATTTAGTATAGATGAGGATTTTTTGTTCGCAAAAAAATCGAAACGCTGTAAAAAAAAAAGAATGAACGCCATTGAAGCAATTGATAGCTGTCGTTAATTGAAAACAAAATGTAAAGTCATACTGATATATTTGAACGGATAACGGAGGAATCGACTATCGATGCATTTACTTTTGTAGTTATTAGAAAGAACAAAAATAATGTTTAGTGATTTCATTGTCTGCTGTACAATAATACTATTGATAAACATTTATTATGTATTACGGATAATACAATGAATGTAGAAATAAACTGCCATTTCCGACTGCTTCTCATGAATTATTAAATGGGACTTAAATTTCAACTTATAATTTGAATGTCATTGTGAGAATTTCGAATCCTTTTCCGGTTTTTGGAAAAAGACGCGCTCTGTTCGGTAAGCGCCACGTGATGGCAGCTTTGCGTACTACAGTCGCGCCTAGGCCAAAAAGTGTGCGGTGCGGCCGTTTTTGGAACTAGATTTTGTACGACTCATAAATGTTATTGCATTGCCTGTCTTTAGTATTTTCGCCACTTGCAAGTCGCTGAACATTTTGATATATCTCAGTATGCCCATTGGTGCTTATTTTAGTGATCTTGTAGCAATCCTGTAGTAGCAATCATGTCGAGAGGCAGCAGCGCAGGTTTTGACAGACATATTACAATCTTTTCACCCGAGGGCCGGCTCTATCAAGTCGGTTAGTATTTCGAACAATTGTCACACTTAATATTTCACTTGTCTACATTATTTGACATTGTATTATCACATTATTCTTACCAAAGAAATATTATTTTTCCGACTGTCGCTACTCGATGACACGGCGTGATCTGCACTTTTGAACGCTACATTGGAGTCTCTCAAGATCATTAAAAATAAATAAATTTGTAATCCTCGTTGTATTTTACAGAATATGCTTTTAAAGCCATCAATCAAGGTGGACTTACATCAGTCGCTGTAAAGGGACTCGATACCGCTGTTTTCGCGACTCAGAAAAAAGTTCCCGTGAGTCGAATCATAACCTAAAAATTGTGTAAAAATTTAAACTCACAAATTTACCCGATTTTTGAATGTATTTTTTTTTCTTTTCGTTTTTCTAGGACAAGCTGCTCGATGCTTCGAGTGTTACTCATGTATTCCAGCTTACCGAGCATATTGGCTGTGTCATGACTGGCATGATAGGTAAGCTGTAGATATTTTTATCTTACCATTTTTTTAAAATAATTATTCAGGAATGATTTATTTTTGTTTGAAAAATCGAAAATTCAAATATTATATAATTATCAAAATTGTAGAAAATAACTCAAAGTCAAATATTGCTAAAAAATGCTTGATTCATTTTTCAGACTTATTGTTTTAAACTCAATGTTCCGAGTATTAAATAATTTTTTTTTTTTTTCTATTTTGGCTTCACTGTTACGGATTAAAATTAAACATATAATTGAATTATTGAGGTATCCGAGTATACTTCATTGAGATAAGATTTTTAGGCATTAGAAACAATTCTATTTTTGAGATTGTGTGGACTATAAACTTGTTTGTATTTTAGCTGACAGCAAATCGCAGGTTCAGCGTGCTCGTTATGAAGCAGCAAGTTTCAAGTACAAGAATGATTACGAAATTCCCGTTGATACGTTGTGCAGGCGTGTCGCCGATATAAGTCAAGTTTATACTCAAAATGCCGAGATGAGACCCCTTGGTTGTTCCATGATGCTGATCGCTTATGACAGGGAAAAAGGTCCTTGCATCTACAAGGCCGATCCAGCTGGTTATTTTTGTGGCTACAGGGCCATATCGGTCGGTGCCCGACAGACCGAGGCTAATTCTTACTTGGAAAAGAAACTCAAGAAGAAGCAAAATTATAATCATGATGAGACCATACAATTGGCCATCACTTGTTTATCCACCGTTTTGTCAGTAGATTTCAAACCATCGGAAATCGAGATTGGCGTTGTTTCAAAGGATAATCCGAAATTTCGGTAATAATTTCATCAGATTTCATTCTTGAATTTTGTCAAATGACCGCAAATTCATACTCTGAGCTGATCATCATTAAAAGTTTTTTTTTCATCATGTATAGATATAGTGATTATTCTCATATTGCAATCGTTTTTTTTTTTTAGGGTTCTGAATGAGCAAGAGATTGACAAACATCTCACTGCTATTGCCGAAAAGGATTAATCAACAAACTTTGTAAAATGTGTGTGAAATTAAAAAAAAAATGTAATCTTTGGTGAGGACTTTGTATGTTTTGTCGATATCCCAGATCGACGATATGGAATAAAGTATGATTTTGTGATCTACAAGAAATATGTTTTTTGTTGTGTTTTTGTTTTACAATTTTATTTCCAACATACAAGATTCTTAAATAGTTATGAAGTGGTGACAGGTTTTATGAAAAATGTTGTGCTCATTTCCCCGATGCTGTACCCAGTGGATTTCTCAATACCAAAATTACAGAATCACCACGAAGAAACATTTTGGAAATGAATCTGTCTTTGTTTACTGGTTTTGCCTGAAAATTGAGTAAAATGTTACAGATCTATAAATGTATCAGAGAAAAATTTATTCAAACTACCATGACTTGAGTTTGGGCAGTTAGTCAAAAATGCCTAATAAACAAAATTAAATTGTTGAACGGAAAAGTAGTGATCATATTGAAACGATTTACATTTTGAGAAAAAATAAAGATAGATGAAATAGTAATTTTAGAAACCCAATAGAAAATCGAGCTGGCATTTATCTAAATTATAGAAGTTCAAAATATCTGAAAAATTTAAATTATAAATTACAAAAAGGAGAACTATGTAGAAGATATTGAAAATTCTGTACAAGACATATGAAAAATTATAAAATACGAAATTTGGGTCATATGACATTAAGAAATGGATAATTTGGACACATAATCCTTTATGATTTGGTATTTTTATCTTTTCACAATGATAAAAATTTGACTATTGTATGCTTATACATGTTTAAGTCAAGATTTCTAGGCTTAATGATATAAATGACAAATATATATTCACAGAATCCTAATAAAGTAAATAACATGGATGGAAAAGATAAAAGTAAAACCTAAAAAAAGGGGAGGAAAAGGGGGATTTTTACCTTCTTTTTTCCTTTTCCCGTTCTTGGTAATTCCGTCCACATTTCTTTGACATTTTCAAGAACCATGTTGCAATGTCTGTCAAAGGCTTTTACTCTGCCGAGTAATTTTTTGTTATTTCTACAATTAATGAGCACCTGAGTGTTATTCTTCACTGATTGTGTGAGAACTGACAATGGTCCCGTATTAAATTCTTCCTCTTCTCGTTTTGCCAACTCTTCAGGAGTCATTTCGGATTTGGGTTTAGCGAGCGAAGACCTAATTTTGTCAGGAGTAAATAACACATTTTATCAGGAAAAAAGAAGAAATTGTAGGCGTTGAGGTTAGAAATCAACAATGATTTTTTGGAATATAACAAACAAGGCCTCGCAAGGACTTAAAAATGAACAGCGCAAAACAACGAAATATAATGAACTAAACTTACATTTTTGTTGTTTATTCTTATGGCTTCTGTTTACAAAATACGTATAAATGGTTATTAAAAATGTTGAATGAACGCAGCGTCGCGCGGTATTTCCACGAACACAGATCGGCAGCAACGAAGATTGTAGACCTCAATCTTCGTTGACGGCAGACACAGAGGTTCTTCTACCGCGCTGGCAGACAACTTCAGACTGCTCATTTTTGTATTGCTCACTTCCCACTAAAGTTTGGCGGGCTCTCAAAGTAGAGGAACATAATTTTAAAATTATGATTAAAACTGAACAATACATGGCTTTAATGAAAAGAAAAAAAGAAACTCTTAATGCTACCATTAGCGTATCCATACGCGCAATTATGTGAAATTTTGCACAGATATAGAGACGTGAGTCTGACCCTTATTATCTCTCCAAGATACCAGGTGATCGCGGTTACCGCGCCAAGATACTTGGTTTCTGTTGGGTCGACGATATACCTATATACTGTATACACGTATAGTTGATGCACTGCTTTTTTTCTTGCTCTGTCCACAGCTTCGTCCATAGCAAAGATCCTCCTTGGTCCATAGTTTCAAGTCATTAAGCTACCTATCCAGAGCCCGTGGTCTTTATCATCTCATCGATATAATCGGAGGATATGCTTCTCCGAGCATGCTGATCCATATTACCCCGATGCGATACAGACAGACCAGACAGACCAGACAGACAGACCAGACAGACAGACCAGACAGACAGACCAGACAGACAGACCAGACAGACAGACCAGACAGACAGACCAGACAGACCAGACAGACCAGACAAACAGACCGGGCGGACAGACCGGGCGGACAGACCGGGCGGACAGACCGGGCGGACAGACCGGGCAGACAGACCGGGCAGACAGACCGGGCAGACAGACCGGGCAGACAGACCGGGCAGACAGACCGGGCAGACAGACACGCGTTGGCTATGTTGTTGACCAGCAACAAAGTTGAGTTGAGTTTAAAAATTGACCATGCTCTACATTACCGACTGCCAGTAAAACAGGCAGAGCCACTCATGTTGCCGGCAAAGCAGATGCCTAGCTCACCAACTGCCAGTAAAGCAGCCCTCGACCCATCCGGCTCCTGTCAGGCTTGTTACCAACTGGTGCTCATGTTCTACTTTACCGACTGCCAGTAAAACAGGCAGAGTTAGCATGATTCCAGCAGAACAGATCCCTAGCTTACCAACTGCCAGTAAAACATCGCATGGCGCATCCTCTTTCTATCATGTTTGTTACCAACTGTTGGTCATGTTCTACATTACCGACTGCCAGTAAAACAGGCAGAGCCACTCATGTTGCCGGCAAAGCAGATGCCTAGCTTACCAACTGCCAGTAAAGCAGCCCTTAGCCAACATGATGAGTCAAAAGCTGATTTACTGGCAGTTGGTAAGCTAGGCATCTGCTTTGCCGGCAACATGGGTGCTCTGCCTGTTTTACTGGCAGTCGGTAATGCAGAACATGACCAACAGTTGGTAACAAACATGATAGAAACAGGATGCGCCATGCGATGTTTTACTGGCAGTTGGTAAGCTAGGGATCTGTTCTGCCGGCAACATGGGTGGCTCTGCCTGTTTTACTGGCAGTCGGTAATGCAGAACATGACCAACAGTTGGTAACAAACATGATAGAAACAGGATGCGCCATGCGATGTTTTACTGGCAGTTGGTAAGCTAGGGATCTGTTCTGCCGGCAGCATGCTAACTCTACCTGTTTTACTGGCAGTCGGTAATGTAGAACATGGCCAACAGTTGGTAACAAACATGATAGAAACAGGATGCGCCATGCGATGTTTTACTGGCAGTTGGTAGGCTAGGGATCTGTTCTGCCGGCAGCATGCTAACTCAACCTGTTTTACTGGCAGTCGGTAAAGTAGAACATGAGCACCAGTTGGTAGCAAGCCTGACAGGAGCCGGATGGGTCGAGGGCGGCTTTACTGGCAGTTGGTAAGCTAGGCATCTGCTTGCCGACAACATGATATGTGTGTCTGCTATACTGGCAGTCGGTAATGTAGAGCATGGTCAATTTTTAAACTCAACTCAACTTTGTTGCTGGTCAACAACATAGCCAACGCGTATCTGTCTGTCTGGTCTGCCCGGTCTGTCTGCCTGGTCTGTCCGCCCGGTCTGTCTGTCTGGTCTGTCTGTCTGTCTGGTCTGTCTGTCTGGTCTGTCTGTCTGTCTGGTCTGTCTGTCTGGTCTGTCTGTCTGGTCTGTCTGTCTGGTCTGTCTGTCTGGTCTGTCTGTCTGGTCTGTCTGGTCTGTCTGGTCTGTCTGGTCTGTCTGGTCTGTCTGGTCTGTCTGTCTGTCTGGTCTGTCTGTCTGGTCTGTCTGTCTGTCTGTCTGTCTGTCTGGTCTGTCTGTCTGGTCTGTCTGTCTGGTCTGGTCTGTCTGGTCTGTCTGTCTGGTCTGTCTGTCTGTCTGGTCTGTCTGTCTGTCTGGTCTGTCTGTCTGGTCTGTCTGTCTGTCTGGTCTGTCTGTCTGGTCTGTCTGTCTGGTCTGTCTGGTCTGTCTGGTCTGTCTGTCTGTCTGGTCTGTCTGTCTGGTCTGTCTGTCTGTCTGGTCTGTCTGGTCTGTCTGTCTGTCTGGTCTGTCTGTCTGGTCTGTCTGTCTGTCTGGTCTGTCTGTCTGTCTGGTCTGTCTGGTCTGTCTGTCTGTCTGGTCTGTCTGTCTGGTCTGTCTGTCTGGTCTGTCTGTCTGTCTGGTCTGTCTGTCTGGTCTGTCTGTCTGGTCTGTCTGTCTGGTCTGTCTGTCTGGTCTGTCTGTCTGGTCTGTCTGTCTGGTCTGTCTGTCTGGTCTGTCTGTCTGGTCTGTCTGTCTGGTCTGTCTGTCTGGTCTGTCTGTCTGGTCTGTCTGTCTGTCTGGTCTGTCTGTCTGTCTGGTCTGTCTGTCTGTCTGGTCTGTCTGTCTGTCTGTCTGAGTGTCTGGTCTGTCTGTCTGTCTGGTCTGTCTGTCTGTCTGGTCTGTCTGTCTGTCTGGTCTGTCTGTCTGGTCTGTCTGTCTGTCTGGTCTGTCTGTCTGTCTGGTCTGTCTGTCTGTCTGGTCTGTCTGTCTGTCTGGTCTGTCTGTCTGTCTGGTCTGTCTGTCTGGTCTGTCTGTCTGGTCTGTCTGTCTGGTCTGTCTGTCTGGTCTGTCTGTCTGGTCTGTCTGTCTGGTCTGTCTGTCTGTCTGGTCTGTCTGTCTGTCTGGTCTGTCTGGTCTGTCTGGTCTGTCTGTCTGGTCTGTCTGTCTGGTCTGTCTGTCTGGTCTGTCTGTCTGGTCTGTCTGTCTGGTCTGTCTGTCTGGTCTGTCTGTCTGGTCTGTCTGTCTGGTCTGTCTGTCTGGTCTGTCTGTCTGGTCTGTCTGTCTGGTCTGTCTGTCTGGTCTGTCTGTCTGGTCTGTCTGTCTGGTCTGTCTGTCTGGTCTGTCTGTCTGGTCTGTCTGTCTGGTCTGTCTGTCTGGTCTGTCTGTCTGGTCTGTCTGTCTGGTCTGTCTGTCTGGTCTGTCTGTCTGGTCTGTCTGTCTGGTCTGTCTGTCTGGTCTGTCTGTCTGGTCTGTCTGTCTGGTCTGTCTGTCTGGTCTGTCTGTCTGGTCTGTCTGTCTGGTCTGTCTGTCTGGTCTGTCTGTCTGGTCTGTCTGTCTGGTCTGTCTGTCTGGTCTGTCTGTCTGGTCTGTCTGTCTGGTCTGTCTGTCTGGTCTGTCTGTCTGGTCTGTCTGTCTGGTCTGTCTGTCTGGTCTGTCTGTCTGGTCTGTCTGTCTGGTCTGTCTGTCTGGTCTGTCTGTCTGGTCTGTCTGTCTGGTCTGTCTGTCTGGTCTGTCTGTCTGGTCTGTCTGTCTGGTCTGTCTGTCTGGTCTGTCTGTCTGGTCTGTCTGTCTGGTCTGTCTGTCTGGTCTGTCTGTCTGGTCTGTCTGTCTGGTCTGTCTGTCTGGTCTGTCTGTCTGGTCTGTCTGTCTGGTCTGTCTGTCTGGTCTGTCTGTCTGGTCTGTCTGTCTGGTCTGTCTGTCTGGTCTGTCTGTCTGGTCTGTCTGTCTGGTCTGTCTGTCTGGTCTGTCTGTCTGGTCTGTCTGTCTGGTCTGTCTGTCTGGTCTGTCTGTCTGGTCTGTCTGTCTGGTCTGTCTGTCTGGTCTGTCTGTCTGGTCTGTCTGTCTGGTCTGTCTGTCTGGTCTGTCTGTCTGGTCTGTCTGTCTGGTCTGTCTGTCTGGTCTGTCTGTCTGGTCTGTCTGTCTGGTCTGTCTGTCTGGTCTGTCTGTCTGGTCTGTCTGTCTGGTCTGTCTGTCTGGTCTGTCTGTCTGGTCTGTCTGTCTGGTCTGTCTGTCTGGTCTGTCTGTCTGGTCTGTCTGTCTGGTCTGTCTGTCTGGTCTGTCTGTCTGGTCTGTCTGTCTGGTCTGTCTGTCTGGTCTGTCTGTCTGGTCTGTCTGTCTGGTCTGTCTGTCTGGTCTGTCTGTCTGTCTGGTCTGTCTGTCTGGTCTGTCTGTCTGGTCTGTCTGTCCGTCTCAGTCGGAACGCGAATGATACGCTTGGCGAGCTGCTAGTGCGACGCAGCCGGTTCGCTCGCCACTCGACGTTAGCGACAATGAAAAGAGTGGGAGCTGCGCGCCGAGCGTGCGTTATGACCACGACAGGGTAATGAGGATCGAGTACATTTTTTTTATTTTATTTAAATTATTTTACATGTTGTCCTTTATAAAAATGACGTTAATTGAACAATGTACAATGAACAATACATTACAATAAAATGTGCAACAAACGTGTAATGTGCGAGGTTGACATAAAAGACAAAAGGATGATTCATAATGATAATAATAGTATATCACGGGACAAAGAATAGTAAATATATGAAACATTGAAACAGTAGAAATATAAATAAATAGAATAATATATAATATGTTACGGTATAAAGATGAAAACATGGAAATTATTAGTAGATCATATAGCGATAAATGACTATTCTTTTCTCGTTAATGTGAGAAGAAGAAAAAATAATTTTAAAAAAGTCAAAGCGTTTGTGCGTGCGTATGTGTGTGATTGTCTGTATGTATGTATTATGGAATTAAATGAAAATTGGATTAGTATTAAAAATTATCAGGATGCTCTGTTTTTGTTCTCTATTTTTAATCATCATCAGGCACTATTGCGGTTTTCTTTACGATAATTTTTTCTTTCGTTTTTTATTTTCATCAGTATTATAATGATTTTAATATATATTAATATTGAATTGTACATAAGATTCGAGATAGTATACATAATTTTTCTTTATATCCTTGTGAGAGTCAAAAATCATTGTATATTCTGTCACCGGAATTATATACATTTTATAGAAAAAAAAAAAGCAAGCAAGGATTGACTACTCGGTGGAGAATACAAAAATACAATTTATCTGTTTGTTGTTGATTGAAGAGGATAAGAATAATGTATTGTATGTACGAGGCTAAAAAAAACAATGCTGTATCGCTACAAATTTTGCGTTTATTTACGAATTATTTTCCGAAACGCGATCCGAGTATTAAAAAAAAAAAAAAAAAAAAAGGAATTAGACGATGGTAATAATTTTTTTTTTCTGTGAAAATAAACATGTGTACCGAAAAATCACCAATATATGATAAATCTATCTACATGCCTACACGAATTTATAGAAACTTACGTTGTTCGGACGAGAGACAATTATCACTCAAGTTGTGTAAACTCCTTGCTTATATATAAAATGTGCACTCGTTGAATTTCTCCGGTAAAGCCGAGCAATCAACACACACACACACACACACACATATATATATATATATATATAAGTTACTTTATCAGCACGACAGTCTCATCGAGAAAGGATTTTTAATTTATAAAATGTAAAACTGAAAGAGCCCCACACGCACCCCACACGCGTGAGATTCAAGAAATATCGAACGGTCAGACCTCAAATTTGTATATATCATAGTATGTGAAAGAAGTAAAAAGGAACGAGTGAAGAAAGGAAAACAAAAAAAAAATAATTGAATTAAAACCTGGGATGCTTTTGTTGTTTAGCGATGCAAACAGGAAACAGTAGTCAATCGAATTTTTTAAATAACAAATTTAACGTAGGCGTGAGCTCGGTCGAACGCTCTTTTATTTTCGAGCAATTCAATTATATAAAGTCTAAATCGACGCGAAATCGTTGGGGGGTGACGAATCATCTAATTAAATCTTTAGGGAGTCATTAGTTTTTCCACTAGATCGGAAAAACCATTTCCAATCGTCTAGACAACGCGTCTACGTTAATGTGTCGTCTGAAGCTAGCCGCAGAATATTTGGTTTTTATTAATTTGACAACAACTTTAATTACTTAACGTTTTATCTTTTTCAATAATTTAGCAGTATTTAGTCTACTTATGACTTATAGTGATCAATCCATTAGTTTCTTAGATTTGAGGAAAAAATAAAATAGCTATAATCTAACTTCAGACGACACATAAACTTGTTCTCTAGCTGATCGGAAAACGATTCTTCCGATCTGACGGAAAAACTAAAGATTCCCTAACGATTTAATTAGGTGATTCGTCATCCCTTAACGATTTCGCGTTGATTAAGACTTCTTAAAATCGAATCGGTTAAGAGTCAAATTACGTTCGGCTAACTTTACGCTCAAATTTTGATTTCTCTATTAAAAAAGATCGGTTGACTCCCATACGTTTTCATTAGACTCCGAATCATTTCCAAACGATTCCCTAATGAGTAGAAAAAGAAAAAAGTTAAATAGTTAAAGTTTTCGGTCAACTTTATATAGGTGGAAAGCATGTGGCAGGCCGCGATCAGTCCACATTATTATTTTATGCGGAAAGAAAACGGGAATGAAGAAATGGACAAAAGTCAACATAAAGAAACAAAAATTTGAATGACCGTAGTTTATTAGCCGATTCGGTAATTTTCAATATATTGAATGAAAAATTAGCAGAGAATTTGTCTCTGCAGATAGGTAGATAGATAAATAGGTAAAAAGATAGATAGTTATAGATGACACATACCTACATTATATAAATACGCGTCAGATAATAAATTCAATTACTCCGAGAATACGGCCGTAACCTGCAATCGGACATTCATGTGATAGCGTTAAATATGGATAGTTTTTTACGTCTCATTTCGCATCTATCCATATGAAATATATAAGATGCATATTTTGGTGCATCGCACGCGCACCCACATAATAGCTGCTATTTTATATGTTCTCGCGCAGATTTCCCTCTCGCTCCATCTAAAAATGCTCTCGCGGTTTTTGCACTGCGTGCACTCTTTTGCATCTGCAGAAATTTTGTTCTCGATATCTGAATCATATCTAGACTCGTCTCTCATACGATTTTTTTTTTAAAATTTATAAATAGCTCGTTTTTAATATAAAACAAAAGGCCTTTCCATACTTTTTCCATTATTCGGAGCCGCAAAAGCTCATCAAGCTCATCGTGTGTGAACGGATTGAACACGGTGGGAAAAGAAAACTGCTCCCCCCTCCCCGCCGCGTTCACTTTCCCGTGTAGGCTGCCCTCTGCAATTCGTCAGGTTAGATCGGTGCGGCAGTACGGGGGGTGCTGTGCTGATCTGCTCGTTGAAAGAGCGAGAGCGTTTTTTGCTGAAAAAATAATAACAATAATAATTATTATTATTATCTCGTATAAGCTTTGAAATTGACGAAACGAAAAGTATCATCATTCTTGTGAGCGAACTGGAAGGCTTTGGGGAATAAAGGAAATGGATGGTGGCAAGGTGGACGACGATAGTCCTACTCGAGGCGGCATCAACGATGGCGATTGGATATGCCCCGACACCCAGTGCGTAAACGCGATTCAACACACACGCATACAGATAACACTCGTGCATTTTCACTCTCTCTCGCACTTTTTTTTCGAATTCATTGATTTAACTCGATAGCCTATGATTGATTGATCGACAAATTGTTGTCTCGTCAAATGTCTCGTGAATATCCGTGAATATTTTTCCGGATGATATTTACATCAAGAATGAGCCAGAGAGATTTATTGAATCTTTTCGCTGATTCGTCTGAAAAATGATCCTTTTGCTTATCGTCAGAGACTGAAAACAAAATAATTCAAGAGCTTAATTTCTCCTTACAGATGTGCCAATGTCAATTTTGCTAGACGAAATTCCTGCAATCGCTGTGGCAAAGGTAAAAAAAAAGAATACTTTTAATCATGCAAGAATTAAAATTCTTCCATGCTTGATCAGTAAGAAAAGCTTACTGAAATTTTTGTTGCATTCAGACAGGGGAGAGTGTCCTAAGAAGAAGAAACTTGGTCAAGAGATTGGAAAAGTTGCTGCTGAGAAGAGTAGGGGTTTGTTCAGGTACATGTGCCAAGCAACAAGCTTTAAGTCCCAAAGTAAAACAACAAATGAATCTTGTAGTTATCTCAATTTAAATGGTTTAAGGATTGTTATTATTTTTTTTATAGCTATATATCTGACTTTAACTATTTCTATTTGGATGGTTTTGCAAAATGGTTATAATAATTATTATTTATAGTTTAAAGATAGAAAGTTATTTTGGAAAAGATGCAAAATGATTTGTTAATAAATTCTGTTTTTATATGTACTCTCTGGACCTTTTGAACAAAAAAAATATTTCTAAATCACAAATCTTCCCCTTCAAGGAAACGAAATTTGTTAAATCTACCTGCAAGATATTCGACATTTAAATCGAACCATTTTCTTTTAATTGTATGAAGTTTTTTATTTTTCATAAAATCCGCAGTGCGGACGACTGGCAATGCAGCAAATGCGGCAATGTAAATTGGGCACGTCGTCAGCAGTGCAACATGTGCAATGCACCAAAATTTGGCGAGGTTGAAGAACGTACAGGTTACGGTGGTGGTTACAACGATCGTGGTATTGTCGAGTACAAAGAGAGACGAGAAGAGGAGGATGATGAGTATGATGAATTTGGGAGGCGCAAGAAACGTCGTAAGATGGACAATCGTTCGGATGATGATTCAAAGGATTCGAGGTACAGCAGTCCACCACGTAGCAAATCGAAGGATATCATCGAGGAGAAGATAACGGCGATAGAAATACCACAATCGCGACGAGAACCCGTGGAAAATGTAATTAAAAATGATATGAAAGCTTGATAAATTTTTAAAATTCATGATTAATATAATGATTTTTTTTTTTCAAGGATGCCGAAGACGAGGAAGAAGATGATGAGGAGGACGATGATGGTGATTTGTCCAAATACGATCTCAGTGAATGGGACGATTTTGTACCGGCAAAAAAAGGGTATAAATATTTTGTGATAAAAATTGCGATCATAGCAGGCAAAAATGTTATATAATATTTGCCTAATTTTTGCTCTGGACCAATTCCAGGCCAAATGGCAACACAATGTCCTCGGAAAGTCAGCGATCAAGGTAAAAAGGGTGCACCAATGTTCGTATTCATAGCGAAGAATCGCATTCAATCAATTGTTACAAAAGAAAAGCGAAATAAAAAATATATAACGAATGATCGATTAAATTTGTTTGCTTGCAGAAATGGTGATAAATGGCGTGATTCGGGCACATCGAGCCAGTGAACGATGAAAAAAAAGACACCGAGGACAGGTTTGGCTCGGGTTTTACGTGCCAAAATACATTTGTGATAAATGAGTCAGCCTATCTGTTGATTACAGGTTGACCGAAGATCTCTGCAAGGATATCTGCGTGTCTATACATCCCAGCTCAAGAACGAAACAGACAGATGAAAAACAAAACAAAAAACGCGAAAAAGATGTAGCCAACAAAAGTTACGCGCAACAAGCCCTAGTGAATTCAGCTAAAAGCTTATTCTCGATGGGAGAAACAAATGATTAACAACAAAAACAAACCAACGACGCAGAAATATATTTCATTGCCTCAGGAGGCAATTTAAATGCCTCGCTAGACTAAATAATGTTCGACGAAACATGTATAGAATTTATTCGTTCAAACCGATTATTGACGAAAGATTCGAGCCGATTATCGATAAATCGCGATTGGTCGGGAAAAAAAGAGTTACCCAGATGACCCTCCCCCCCCCCCCCCCTCTTCAATCGCGCTCGAGGTAAAACTTTTTCTTGCTTTTTTCTCTCTTGTAGATATTGAAATTTCTATCGATAAGATATCGAACATTTTTTGTTGTTTTACATGGGAATTCGCTTTTTCCAATGTTCTCGCACCGTACGATTGTATTTAACATCAAGAAAAAGTTTTACCAATGTTTCCACGTATGAGAAACTTGATTGCGAAATCCTCTATGCTTAAGTATTCGAAAAAGTAAAAAAAACAAAGCTCACTTGCTTGTATCTTAGACAATCCTATTTACCCCCCTAATTTCTTACTCTACTCGTGGTTAGATAACGTAATTAACGTAACGAGTTCCGTTTGTCTTTTCGTGTAAAAAAAAAAAATCATTCCTCTACAATTAGATCAATTGCGAATTAAATATATGTATAAATATTTAGTTACGAACGCAAAAAATCCGTCAAACGTGTATCCACACGTAGAAATACGTTTTAATCGTCTTTTTTTTCTCATTTTTTCGAAAAATTTTATCGCTTGTGGGAATTCAAGCGTGTACCCTGGAGGCAACTTGCTCGTTTCGCAAAGGAAAATAAAACTTCCACGAAGATAGAGAAGAGATTAGAAAAAATGAAAGAAAAGTGTAAGCGAACGAAAATAGAAAGAACTACATGAGTGAATTTTTTCGCCCAAGAGTCGTATAAGTCCTCGAATATTTGTAATAAAAAAAAAAAATATATATATATATATATATCGTCGCACTGCGAGGAAAAAAGCACGTTATATACACACAAAATCCAAAAGCTCCATCGAGACTACAATTATCGTATTGACTGTTTTTCTTTTTCTTGTAAATATCTTTATTTTATTTTTCATTTATAATAAAAATCATTCGTCAACAACATAATTGTTCTTAGTCAATTACTTTTTTTTTCTTCTTTTTTTGTTTTATCTTTTTTTACTT
Source organism: Dyspetes luteomarginatus (assembly GCA_963669185.1). Taxonomy (NCBI): domain Eukaryota; kingdom Metazoa; phylum Arthropoda; class Insecta; order Hymenoptera; family Ichneumonidae; genus Dyspetes; species Dyspetes luteomarginatus. Next base: position 12,021,561 of record OY769911.1, on the reverse strand, counting down.
ATACCATTATGCGCTAGGTGAGGTCATGATTATGCACAAAGTTGGTCACGAAGGAGAGGGTGGGGGAGTAGGAAGGAGGATAATATAGGGAGAATTATGTTGCATCGGGCGTTTCGTGTGTCGTATGTGTGTGAGTGTATGTATGCATGTGTAGAGTTATGTATGTATATATATATATATATATAGATATATATATATATATATCGTATATATGTACAGTTATCAATTTGAGCTTGCTTGACTGCATTCAGTATTTTTTCATTTTTTTTTCTTCGTTTTTTTTTTAGTGATAAAGGAAGGATGAATTATCCGTGCCCATTTCGCAGCATCGGCACTTTTTTTTTCTCTCAAATTACACGACACGCTCCGAGAATTTCACCGTAACAATTTCCAGCATTAATTCTCTCTCTCTCTCTCTCTCTCTCTCAATCGCAAAACAAAAATTCCTGTCTCTCTCCCTCTCTGCATTGATGCGGAAACGATCTCACGAGTTTTTTCCCCACGCCTAACCGAGAATATTCCGTACGAATGTTTCGCTACGGAATAAAAAAAAAAAAAACCAGATTTTACACAATTATTTACAGCATCGCTATGCAGACATTTTCACGTTTCGCTTTGGACGACGTTACATAATTTACAAAATGCTCCACGAGAGCAGGAGAGGGAATAAAAGAGCTAGAAACACAAAAATAATCATGCCCCATTGAGATTCCCCAATATCTGCATTTTCCTTTCCTCGTTTTGTTTGCAAAATTATTCGACGTAAGAAAAAAACGACACGATTCGAAAATCTCATCGGCGTTCGCGTGGCTACGGAAGAACCGAACGACGATCGAGAATAAATCGAGCAAACCGCAATCGACTTTTTCAAAAATTCTCCCGACACTTACGTTATACGGAAAATTCATTCCGGATGTGATCCACGCTCGTTCTCGAACAAAAGAAAGAGAGAGAGAGAGAGAGAGAGAAAGAGACATAGAATAGATAGCCCACACATACGCACACACATACAAAGCGGCCATTTTGAGAAAAAACCCTCAAATTTCCCCTAACTGGCCGAGGGAGGGACATATCTCAGAACAATTTTACTTGGGCATGAAGAATTGCTGATGCGCGTGTGAATTAGGCGGTGGATGTAAGTTTCCATGCGGAGGTCCACTTCCCCTCGTCCCCGTTGCGTACAATTGTTGCTGAAAATTGTGAAATTGTTGAGCATAATTTGGATCAGCTATGCTAGGTCCACCACCAACAAAGGGGCTATTTTTAAAGTTGTTTCCACCGCCACCAGCGCCACCCATGCTCGGTGGGAGAGGCTGAGTCGCGTCAGGCGGTGGTCCAAGTCCCATTGGGCTGGATTTACTGCCTGGCACGTACATTCCCGGATTTGGCTGATTTCCAACTTGTTGTTGTTGTTGTTGTTGTTGTTGTTGTTGTTGTTGCTGCTGTTGTTGTTGTTGTTGCTGTTGCTGGACCATATCCGGTGGGAAGACTTTGTCCGGATCCATGGGACTTCCGGGAAAGACACCACCACCAACCATATGTTGCATTCGCATCATACTCGGTGCTTGTCTCATATTACCAACTGGTCTCATACTCGGATGAACTCCACCACCGACCATCGACTGTTGTCCATCCATTCTTGGCGAGCCTCCCATTCCTGGCAATCCCGCAGCTCCCATATTAGCCGGCATACCCGAATGTGGTCCCATATTATTGGGCACGCAGCCATTCGGAAAATATTGCAAATTCACCGATGGCGAGGACATTTTTCCATCCATGCTAGACATGGGATTGGTGAAACGTTGAAGAAAATCAAGGCTCGGTGGTCCTCTCGGTGCGTGACCGACATTCGGCCTCGCGGGTAAGTACTGAATGGTATTTGGTGCGCTTGGTTTTACTTGAATATTTGCACCGTTGTAAGGATTTGGTCCTTGAACATGGCCGGCCATTAATCTAGGCGGTGGACCGTGTGGATCACCACCTGGATAACCACCTGGTGGACCCGTGTGAGGTCCACCCATCATACCGTGTCCCATCATTGGGTGACCGATTTTATTGGGCCCAGGAACACCGGGACTTCCGGTGTGTTGTGTCGTTGGACTGTAACTTGTCGGTGGGCCACCGAGTCCCATGCACATACCGCCCATATCGCCGGGTTCGTTAACACCGCCGCCCATATGACAACCACCGCCGTTCATCTCACCCGAGCCCATTTGCATCATGTGCATCGAATGAGGACCACCAAATGGCATCATGCCCGGATTACCAGGATGCATTGGGCCCTCATTACCAAGCGCGTTGCTCGCTGCTGTGTTTGTCAGCTGTTGAGACATTTGGGCCAGTGACGTTATCGGATCAAAGTGATTGGTGGCCATTGGGCCCATTGGACCGAGACGACCGCCAATGTTGTTTGGATTTAGGGGCACATTGTCGGAGCCTTGACTCACGTTTGCTGATGGTCTGCTGCATGGAAATGGGACTTGTTGACCGCCCATCTGGGGACCGACGTTGTTTGGACCAGGATTATTTGGATTTATACCTGGACCTTGTTGTTGTTGATTTTGTTGCTGCTGATGTTGCTGCTGAGCGTGTTGTTGCTGGGCCTGTTGTTGTTGCTGCTGCTGTTGTTGTTGTTGTTGTTGTTGCTGTTGCTGTTGGGCTTGTTGCTGTTGTTGTTGTTGGACTTGTTGCTGTTGTTGTTGTTGCTGTTGGGCTTGTTGCTGTTGTTGTTGTTGCTGTTGTTGCTGCTGCTGGGCTTGTTGTTGTTGTTGTTGTTGCTGCTGCTGCACTTGTTGTTGTTGCTGTTGTTGTTGTTGTTGCTGCTGCTGCTGTATATCTTTGCAAGATGGCGGAGACGTTTCGGATTTCGTGTTTGGCGAGGCTGGCACAGTTCTCGGTGGTCCCATACTGTCACCAGTGATATTTGCACTCAACGGTGCCGGACTACTCTGAGCGCTTGCCGAAGTTTTTCCGCTATTCGCGTTTGTTTTGCCAGGATCCACGGGCGTCTGAGGTGCGACGCTACCAGGTGTGTGTGGCGTGTGCGGGGTGTGCGGACTGTGCATTGAACCACCAAATCCACGATTCATACTGTCCATCGATGGACTAGCAACATCCGTACGTCCCGTAAATTGACCATTGTTACTATCCATACTCGTTGATAATATACGTCCGGTCATGTCGGGATTGTTGCCGGTGTTGTTCCTGACAAATTGTTGGAAAACAAAAATTGGCGAATGAATAATTGATTATTGCGATTTGAGGACGTGAGGGGGGATTGGGGCAATGCTTTTTTTTCAAACTTACGTCGATGGAATGCCGTCTTTGAGACTAGTATTAGGCTGCTTTTGTATCGTTAATTCTTGTCCCTCGAATGTATTGAGATATTGAATCTGTTGGGGACTCGGTACAGGCATGAGATTCGCCTCTTTCACACCCGTTGCATTGACACCACCGTGCTGCTGTTTCTGTTGAGCTAGAGATTGCAGCGTCCGGCAAAACATACCGTCCACTGCGTTTGAGAAGTTTGAGTACGAGAAACTTTCATTTTGTGAAAATTTAATTCTTCCCTATGTTTTGTGATAATTCGTGTACGAAGCGATATTTCAAGATATCAGAATGAAAATACAAAACAAAAAAAATGGTCTTGACAAATTTGTATATTAAAGACTGAAAGGATACAATCTTTTTGAGGGCATGAATTTACGTATTCTTGAGAATAATTTACTGTTTTTTACTTTGGTCGATCGATATAGTAAAATCTGACTAGGCTTACACTAAAGCTCATTAAGAAATTTACATACGATAAATAACTCACTGTGTCTGTTTCGAGAGTATAAAAATATAATTCGCGTCGAAAATAGAAAAAAAAAATCTTATGAAGAGGATTAAAAGAAACAAATCAATATCCTTAAGTCTGGCGCACTAAAAACAATTGCACCTTTTTCGTGATTTTTTTTCTTTCTCACAGAGTCGAGGGGACGCTGTAGTAAAATTTCAATGATCTGAACATATTTGGCTATTTTCATAAAAATTCCATCCTAATCTCAGTTTAGTTTATCACGAAATTTTTATAAATATCGAAGTTTTGAATTGACAATTTCTTTACATATTTGTTTATGAACGAGAAAATTTATTTATTAAAAAAACTTCAAGACTGTCGTTTGAGCTGCCAAGTTTCGAGTGTTGAAAGCCCGAGATTGAATTCTTAGTTACAAATTTTATTAAATGGCTCAATATAATGGCTAAAATTATTTTTTTCACATATATGAGAAATAATTTAATCAAATAACTGTCAATTTTAATCGCAGGCAACATTTGTCCTCATTGAATTTTATTGACTCTGAGTTTACAAGTAAAATTGAGCAGAATTGAAGAGGGGACGAAGTTATTTGGTAATCAGCACATCATAAAAAGCCTTGCAATGACGATAAAATTAATGATAATGTCTGCCTCAACCATTTCTTTAGTTTCAGAAACGCAAAAAGGAGGAAAAAAAAAATGGTTGACATACCATTGGGTTGTTGATTCGTTGGAAAATCAAGAGGATTGTCCTTTTGTGGTGTCGTGTTGCTTGGACTGAGCGACGTTAGATGCGATTGTGAGACAGGTGTACCAGGATTACTGTGATTGAGTCGTGTCGCCGATGCCGCCGATGACCCGCCAACTGCCGGATTAGGCGAATCCTGACTAGTTGGACTCTGACCTGGCAAATGACCGCTTCTCTGCTGATTGCTCAATTGAAATTGTCGATTACAGTCCGCTGGTGAATTTAGTGCCGAACTCGCACGTGGCGACGGTAACGACAGATTGCTCGTTGGATTATTCGGTGACGATGGATTTGGGCTTTGTATCGCAATTGGCACACTCGCCGATCTCGTTGTTTGATGATATGGCGGCGGTGGTCCCTGACTCCGGGGCATACCGACCATACCGGAACCTCGCAATGGCACAGAACCCGGACTACCGACGCCAACCTTGAAAAAGAACAAGTGCCATATCGATGACGTTATAAAATAATGCATTTTAGGGTCAAAAAAACGTTCATTTACAAGAATATGGAACAATTGGAAATTTGCAGAGTACAGAGAAGAAAGTATATAGGAAAAACCATTCAATGAATTACAAATTTCACAAACACGAGCAGTCTGAAATTTTTCCTAAAGATAATCTCATAATGTATAGATGTGTAAAAAAAATTACGGTTTTTTTTTTACAATTTCAAATTTTTATGAGAAAGTAACAAAATTAGGCTTTGGCTCAAATTTTTGTACAATTACAAATTTTTTTGATGAGAAAGTAAAAAAAACTTAATTACCTTGTTTTTTCCATCGAGAAATTGATTCTGCAATTTGTGCCAATCCATGGACGTGGGACACTGACCGGGACCGCTGACTGGCGGTGGATTGGTCGTTTGTCCGGAAGACGGTGGTGTACCTTGCGAAGGATCCATTGGACCGCTCGAGTCATCCTTGTGCTCGGGGAAAAATATCATTTGCATTTTTCTAATTGTGGCAAGCTGACTCTCGCGATGCTGTCTCTGTTGTGGCGTTAAATTCTCATCGGGTACTTTGACGCCCTGTAAAGATGGCTGTAGGCCTCCTGGACCAGGACTCGTCGTTCCACCCAACAGATTTGGACTGTGTCCCATTGCAGGATTTGCGGGCGGCTGTGTATTTGCTGCAGTTAACAATAAATCGATCCCATAAATATCAAAATGTCATTAAAAAAAAAAAAAAAAAACATTTTTAGCGATAATTCTCATATATTTATCGAAAAAAAAAAAAAACTTTTCTCACCAGAATTACTCGGTGAATTCGGCACGAGGCAAGGCACGTCTATATTTGTATCATCCAACGATGATTCGGGATTACCAAGGGAATTACCGCCATTGAGATTTCGCAGATTCGTCTGATCGTTCCAGAATGATGATGCATTTGGATCGAGAGCTGGCAAATCTGGCGGTTGTTCCGTTGGAAAACCGCTGTTTGCACCGCCACCTCCCTGGTGACCCTTTTGCTTCATCATCGCAAGACTGTTGAGCCATTGAGCGGGATTGTGACGAAACTGATTAACTTTATTTGGATGTTTCTGGCAAAGTAACATCGCGAGTTATTAGCATTTTTATGAAAAAAATAAGAAAAATGACAACAAAATTTAATTAATCATAAATGATCTATGGAATATTTGTTATTTTCTGGTTTCTTACATCGAGATATTTTTTGGTAGCCGGTTGAGCACAATGATAGGCAATTATTGATGGATATTGGCCTTGCAAAACAGCGTCAGCTCCTTTATTCGCGAGGGTTGTCGAAAAAACGAATATCTGACTCTGTTGTTGCATGTACTGGGCCTCCCCACCCCCTCCTCCGCTTCCCATTTGTTTACCGAGCACGTTGCTCACGAGCGGTTGTATACCATCTAAAAAAAATCAAAAAAATCTTACGGTAAAAATTAAAGAAACAAAAAAATATCTGTTTTTACTAGAGAAATCAAGAAAATTATTTCCATTATAGATAAAAATAATGAAAATTGTTTTCGAAATTACAAAAATCAACAAAATTGTTTCCAGTAACACAAAAATCAACACAATTAGTATCATTATTATAAAAATGAGTGCAATCGTTTTTGCTCCTATGAAAATTAACAAAATTATTATTTCTTACCACAAAAATGACTAAAATCGTTTTTTGTTTTCACCACAAGTAATGACAATATTGTTTTTTTTTTGCTACCGAAATTACTAAAAGAGTTATGTTGATAACAAAAATCAAGAGAATGATTTTCTTTGTATTTATTTTTATATTTTTCATACCAGCAGGCAATTCGTCGTTATGTTCGTTCTCCTGTTTAACGGAATTCAGTATAGATTGATTAGTGGCGCCATTCTGACCATCTCCTGGCATATTAGCCTCGCCGTTGCTCGTCTCCAGTGTATTATCCCTTGGACATTCAACGCTCTCCTCGACACTGGCATCCTCGTTTTTGCCACTACCAGTTTCCTCTTTGACCTTGACCGTCTCAGCGTCGGGCTCTTCCTTGATAACCGCGCTTGGCATGCAGCTTGGTTCGTTTGATTTCTTCTCCGTTTTCATGTTAGCTGAACCTCTCGCCAATATCTCTCACATTCCACGCGGTCAGACCATCAAATCAACCATTAAAATCATATTCATCTCGTCCCTAAAAATTTTGCCACTTTAACAACGATCCTTTTTTTTTTCGTATTTTTTTGAGGTTAAAACGGCCCAAGTCTTTACGTTCAAAAAAAAAAAAAAAACCTTTGTTTTTGTCGTTTATCTCGTCGTATTTTCTTCTCCCCAATCAAATATCACGTTATTTTCATCCCAAATGCATAAATAAACGCCCAAACGTTCGTTTTTTTTTGTTTTGTTTTTCAATATCCAGGGCGATTGTCAAATTGTGATATTTTTCATTGAGAAAGTGTTGCCGACGACTTACTCGTTCGAAAATAGGAAAAACACTCGCGTCGTCACAAATTCACGATTTAATCTCGTATTGCGAGGCATGGCCGTAAATTTTGTTGTTAACCCCCTCCTCCTCCGCCGCGCCGTAACTTTGAGCGGGTAAAATGGTCCTTTTTCGTGCCCCCGAGAGTTTGTCCTCGTCGGGGATTGTTGCATTCGTGCATCCGTGCTGTGTGCACACATACGCACCCACACAGGCACACACGCACATGCGCACGCACTCACACGCACTTAGTTTTGATATCGCGGGATATTTTGCACGCACACTCGGACGATTGACGTTCGTCAATGACGATTTGGAGGCATCCAAGCGTCCCAAAACAAGGAATTATCGAGTTTCTGTGCTATTCCAAAATCTCGTTTAGTCGGCCCATATTATAAAAAGAGTACAAAGAAATGAGCAAACGAAAAAAAAAAAAAAAAAAAAAAAAAAACAACAAAGGCGCGAGAACGCACTGTTTCCAAGGCGTCGAGTTATACGCGGTGTGAGAGAGACACATAACACGACACACACACACACACACACACACCCACACACGGGAATTACGAAGATGTAAAACAGTAGCAAAATAATCCGAAATGTCACCCTCGGCAACGTCGCGATTTCATAGCAATGCGGCCTCTCCACTCATGTTCTTCAAACACACACACACACACGCGGGCGCATAAAACCGCGTCTCTCTCGCTCTCCTGCGATAATCGCGACCACGTTTCTCACGTTGCTCGCTCGCTGATTATTAGGGCCCAAAACATACGTATCGAAACACGGCCGAATTAACGTCATCCACCAGCATGTATATACATATATATATATAACAATTAAATTCTTCCCTCCCTCTCTCTCGCTCTCTTTCTATGGCTCGTCGAGCATTGTTCTTCCTAACTCTATTTGTCACTTCATGGTCGCTTTGATTATTTATTTCTTTTACGCACGGCTGCCAACTGCCAGTCGAAAGTTGAGGCGCCGTAGCTGCGGGGTTCAGTAGGGGAGGGGGGTAGTCGAGAAGGTGGAGGGATGGCGTGGTTGTGTGTGTGCGAGAAAGGTTTAGTCGCTCTAAACGAGGACGCTTGCCATGGCGTTCACGTTGGGTGCGAGAGAGAGAGGGAGAGAAAGAGGCGAATATGGTGACACAGCCGTACCTGACTCTCTCTATTCTCCTCAAGCCCCCCCACCCGCCTTCCCGACACAGCTTCCCCTCTTGGACTCTTTTACCACGTCGTTTCTCTCTGTGCTGAGCGCTGCACTGCTCGCGGCTCTTGCAAGTTACAGCAGCCAGCCTCACTATTTTGGTCTCTCTTTGGTTAAATTCCACCCTCTTTCCTCCTTTTTACCGTGCGTCCCTCTCTCTCTTTCTGTCGTATGCAATCCGGACGAACGCTCACGCTCTCTTCGAGATCGACCCACGATCGGTGTATTAAACTCTATATATGTATATACAAATATATGTATACTACACATATAATGTATGCTTTCTTGGTAAATCGAGTATTATCTCGTTTCACAAGACGATGAGGATAATAATCTTCTCGAGCATATTATCAGCGCGTTGTTTGATTAATTGTCCGACGTCTCGCGCTATCTTTGTCTATGCATATACGTAGCTCGTAGTGGGAAAATAGAGTATGTTTATTTTTAGCATTCAAGACAGCGAGATCGTCTTCGCGAGAAATGGGAAGAGGACGGAGCAGGGACGGAGACGAGTTCTCGCGATGATTAGGGGGTTACCTCTGCGTTTTTTTCTTCGTTTTTTGATACCTCTATACACAGCTATACGAGGCGCGAGGGTCGATGGCAGAACAGCAGCCATTAGCCATTCTACAATATATACATAATTCTTGCGAATTCACGATACATATGTTATATATGTAGTGGTAGACGTCGCGTTAACTCTTTTAGCTCTCTCGCGAGGCGCTACCGTCGTGTGTGGGAAGACATCTCGTTTCTCGCAGCGCTGCAGCGCAGAGCGAGAGCTTTGAATCACTTTGAAGCTCCGGCATGGACTTGCATGGATCCTTGTTATGTCGTTTTGTCCTGGCCCACAAGCGATTTACATCTTGTAGCAACATTTGCATGACCCAAAGCGTTATATATACGACTAATTTAAATTTATTATTGCGTATGTTTTATAACTGACTTATTTTTATTGTATGCGTCATGTACCTTTCGTTTTTTTTTTTTTGATGAAATGGAATACATGACGATTCCGTGTTGACCGGAAATTGGAGCGCGAAATAAAGAAACTTTTAACAGACAAATTTTTGATAATAAAGAAACAAAGTATAATTACGCACTTTTTATTCGTAACCATAATGAGAGAATAATTTTTTTTGGTCACTATTGTCGAGAAGCGAAAAGAGATGGAGAGTTCGATTATCGTCAAACATAACCCCAAAACAAAAAAAGGAGTGTAACACGAAGACGACCTTTCGAATAATTATTTTTTAAATTTAGTCATTGAGTCCTTTATTGTAAATATGTCACAGCTAGAACCCGATCCCCAATTTATTCAGGGCTTGAGACTGTTACACTCATCGAATAAAGATTCAGCCGATCAGTTGCGAACGCTTCTGGACGAGGCGATAAAGCAAAAATATGGTCTCACGAAAATGCTCTGCAATGTACTTCATAAAAAGGTAATGATACAAATTTCTCTATTCATTTGTTTTGTTCGTGAAAATTTATCCAACCAGTCAAGACAAAACCTCAACTTTTTTTTTTTTTTGGACGTATTTTTTATGAAAGAAATTAACTTTTTGGGTAATAAACAATATTGATTATATATGGGAAGTGTATTATGAGAACATGAACCGCAAGATTTTTCTTTTTTTTTCACAAGTTAATTATTTGCATCGTAAAGTTTACGAAAATTACAACTCCCTCCCTCTATCTTTGTTTAATATCACTTTAGAATAATGTTAAGTCACCTCAATGTTTTTTTTTTTATAATTTTGATGAAAATAACTGAGTTTTTGGGTAAATGCAAATATTAATATGAGAATAATATTAAATTATTATGAAAAGCGTGTTTTATGAATTCAAACTGTAAGATTTTTATTTTATCCCAAAAATTTCATTGTTTGCATGCAAAACTTGTCCAAAAAGTTGCGGCTGTCCCTCTTGGATTTATGTGTTTCATATCATTTAAAAGTAATGCGCAAGAATAAAATATCACCTCAACATTTTTCCTGGGTGATTTATGGATAGAAATAATTAATTTATTGAGTAAAAGGAAGACATTATATGGAGGCAAAATTAATAAAAAATAAAATCATACATTTTAACTTTAGATTAAAATTAAAAATTTACAAAAAATACAGTGTTAAAGAAAATTTCAGTTTTCTCTCGCACTCGTTATTGTTTCATATGATTTTAAGGAATTTTTGAGTAAAAATGTTTTTTCAGTACACGATGGAAGAACCCGTACTCAGCGACCATAGTAGCAGCAGTGGCAGCAAAAGAAGCAAAAGTTCAAGCTCGTCCTCGAAACACTCGAGCAAATCGAGTAAGAGTGGATCACCCGAGGATCGAGCACCTCGTGACACACCGCCCGATATTCTCCAGAGTGACGATAATTTGGCCTTAGAAATACTCGAGGATGATCTCACTTGTATAATATGCAAGGGAATGGATGTAGGAGCGAGAAATAGGCTTGTAGAGTGTGTCGATTGTCATGCACTGTATCATCAAGAGTGCCATGTGCCACCCATCCAAGATTCTCAAATAGATGTGCCAAGACTGATTTGGTACTGTTCAAATTGCTTGAAAAGTCATCAGGCAAGTATTTCAACGTTATTAAATTCTTGCTCACTTCATAATTCAATTGGTAATTGCATTATTAATTTTTTCTGTTTATTTCATTCCAGCCTGCTAAAGAAAGCAGCTCCCCAAAAACGGTGATCGAGGGAAAGTCGAAAGAATCGAAAAAATCGAGTTCGAGTAAGTCTGGTCCATCTGCTGATTTCAATTAATTAAGTATTAGGGATTTGGTGAGCACGAAACTCTCCAATATAGAGTCCGATAAAATGACTTTTTGGTTTTCTTGGTCAGCCACATTGACACCACCACTTCTAGTTTCTAAATGTTGACGTTGAATTCGAAATCAGCGACCTCAGTAATCCCCAGGTATCAATTTTCATCGAAATTGGATAATTATTTGTTTTTTTCATCAGCTATCTTGATTACGCCATGTTGAATTTGAAATTTGTGGCTTTGAATCCGAAATTCGACCTTTAAAACTTCGCTTGCCAATTTTTATCGAGTTGGAATATTCCAATTTTTGGTCCCCCATATTGAACACGCCATTTTGATTTTCAACATTCTGACGTTAAATTCGAAATCGGAGATCTTAATAATCCTCGATTACCAATTTTCATTGAAATCGGATCCATTTTTTCGCTGGCTATATTGATTTGTCTATTTTTAATTTTGGTCCACTTCAAAATGGCGTTTGAGTTCTTGCCTCATTTTGATGAGTGGTGCAAAAATGCATCATTTGAAGGGAAACAAATACCGATCAATCGACATTGCTCACTCAGCCATCTTGATAATAATTAAATTAATATAACTCGTAACTCGCAGGTTCGAAACACTCGGAGAAGTATAAAAATTCTACGAGCCAGCAATCATCAAACGGCAGCGCTACTTCCGGTTTGTCAAATAATCTCCCAAAGCCGAATATTCACATAATTGCGGGTGATCGTAGAGCAAAGGACGTTACGAAAAAGAGCAAACAGGAAAAACGCGGCGCCAACAATGGTACAAGCAGCGGTGGAAAGCATTCAGTATCGGGCTCATCGTCTTTGTCATCCTCGGGAAAAAATTCACAGGACAAGTCACATAAAACCAAAAGCAGCGCAGACTGATCGACAGTTGTTTGTTTTTAGATCGAATTATACGGAATTAGACTTTTTACCAGTACTATATATATACACACACACATATACGATTTTTTTTACCAAATTTTTCCACTCGTATCACATATATTGTATAATTTCTAGGATCTTTTCTGCCAATCGGTGAAATTTGTATTATTGGCATACCAATATGTTATAAAGAAATTATTGTTCTTTGGAACGATACAAAAAAATGGTGGACGATCAATTGTGCTTATTTTTTGTACCCAAAATCAGCCGAAAAAAAATAAAATATATATAATATATATACTTTATTAGGGGGAGGGAGGATCATCATAAAGCAGCAGGCAACTTATGCAAATCAGCAACGAGCATTGTTTATAATACCAATATATTTTTGCGATTTTGTTTTTTTCATCAAATGTTTAGTTGTTTTTTGTCCCTACGTCCCATTGAAAATTTGGCAAGAGTCGTTTTCGTTTTCTTTCGAGTGTAACTTACAATCTAATTTCGTGGGTATGGGGAAAGGGGCTTTGGGGGAGATTTTGGGAATATTATTTACAATGGATTCGCGTGTATTACATTTGCATGCGCACACACGCGTACAAATGGATAAAGATACGCGCACGGCAATGGTTTACACATATATATTGCTATACATATATATATATATATATAAGCCAAAGCCGCTCACACACGATAATTTTCGTTTCTTTTTTGTTTCTTAATTATCATAGGACACATTCTTCGGATGCTCCTATAATTCTGCATCACCTCTTATACCTCCCAATGATTCTCGAGATTTTTTTACACTCGAAGACCGCGAGACGTTCTTTTCTTTTTTCACTCTCATACAAACGCGAAATAAAGTATAATTTTTTTACCTTAAAACTTTGACTCCCTTTTTCTTCACTCTTTCACTCTCTTTGCTTCTTTCATTGCCTATCCTATGAGTGGTGTGTGATTACTTTATGGACTTGGAAAAACGCATTTCTCGCGAGAGTCCCAAAATATTCGATTAAAATACAAATTCTTTACAAGTGCAATTGACGAGTTCGCCACACTCTCTCTCTCTCTCTCTCTCTCTCTCTCCCTTTCTTTCCCTATTTATCTTTCGTTTACGAGTTGGATGGAACACGGAGACACACACACACGGTCGATCAAATCCTTTCTTTGTTTTTTTTTCTCTTATGAATGTGTGATTTAAAACTCTACTGGACGCAAAAATCGAATAGTAATCACCGCAAAACTTTAAATATTCCCGAGATATGAGATATTATTTTTTGCGACTCTATGCGCCTCTCTCTTCGCGCGCCATCTACATCGTAGTCATCATCGCCATATCCGGTTTCTCTCCCTCTCTCTCTCTCTTTCGCTCGAAACATGTAATACAAACTACCTACAAATTGAATCGTTCTCATTTTTTTTTCTTCTTTCTTTCTTCCTTCCTTTCTTACAATATATATTCGAAATGAATTTTGAGAATTTGACAAGTACGCGAGAGGAGATATATACGGATGAATGTGAACGCGCGTACTCTTGTGTTTTTATCTTTTTGCGTGTACGTCAATCTGTACTCCACAATTGCGCCATTTAAACAAAACAAAGAATAGAATAAAAAAAAAAAACGAAATACACGAGCCGAGCTATGTAAACAATCTAGCATACGTTTTTATTTTCTCCCAAATTATAAAGAGCATGCTTGAGCAAAAAAAAAAAAAAAAAAAAGAAAAAAGTTTATACAACCAAATTTAATTGGAATTAACACTGGGTAGGGGACGCGTCGAGAGGACTGTGAGATATTGTCGTCGTTTTTTCACGTGGGATGATTAAAAAATATCAAATATCTTATTACAATATCGAATATATATATGGCATTAAGGAAAGCGACCTCGCCGCATTATTCTGTAGTGACAAAATTATACTATTAACGGTCGGATGTATATAATTGTTTAAACTAATACAATATTGCTAAGATTGCCACAGACATCGGGGAATTGTGGGTAATGAAGGAGTGGGGGAGGGAAATTTGGGGGACGTTTTTTTTACTCCTTCGTATATTTTACAAAAAGGAAGACGGTACCGTCAATTCTCTCTCTCTCTCTCTCTCTCTCGCTCTCTCAATAAATTTCGGTACCTCGTCAAATCACAAGTGAAAAGAACTATTGACGCTTGCGATCGCTCATGCTGCTCTTCTCTTTCCATCAAATTGCAGTTTCCATTAAAAAAAACGTAAAAAAAAACACAAATATACCGCACAGATTGACGTACACTTGTAATAACTAGCTAGTTTTTTTCTTTTCGTAGTATAAATAAATACAATACATATATAGAGAGATACATAGATTTTTTTTTTCGTGTTTGTGTAGTTCTATGGTCACGTGGCTGGGAGAGCTGGGAGATCGGAATTTGACGTTTTAGGGCTGTGCATCCGCTTTTAAATGCCATTTTGTTTTTTTTTTTAGTTTTAAGTACAAGTGTAATGAGCACGTTCCCAGCTTCCCTGGACCTTTCTTTTTGTTCGAAGAGAATATATCAATCCATCTCTCCTCTATTCGTTAATAACAATAATAATAATAATAATAATAATAATAATAGTTGATCAATTGATCGGACAATAATTGCAGATCTAGCAGCTCGTTGGATCGTTTCCATTTCTATTATAAATTAATATTTGTTCGGACAATTGCAGTGCCTTGGCAGTGCTCGCTGAGAGAGAGAGAGAGAGAGAGAGAGTGCGAGAGAGATTCCTTGAATGTTACATTTGCCTTCACGTGTTTTTCTAGGCTTCGAGGATATTGTAGAATTAAAAAAAATAATATATACGTATATATACATATATTGTATAAAAAAAGGGAATATTTAAATGCAAAAGAAAAAAAACAAAAGTTTTACCAGTCTCTCGAGTACATCGTCATAGTGTTGGAAATTATTAAGTGTCGAGTTTTACATTCGCAGTGAGAATGCTGAGTATTGTTTTTTCTTTTTTTTATCAAGCGTTGCAAAATCGCTCATCAGACGCTCTCACCGGCAGTACAAAAAAAAAAAAAGAATAACCAGCATAAATTGGTCATTCGTAGTTTTTCACGCGAACAAATGCGAGAGTTTGAGGCACACGACACGTTACGCTTTCAGAATTGAAATTAAGAAAAAAATAAAAAAGTACAAAATAAATGCCACTTCCGCCTGGATAAATTCATGCACATGATTTGAGATTCTTTCGAAGTTTTCACTCGAGTCGGTGCGATGATCAAAATGGCCCGAATAACATTATGAATCTAACGAATGAGAAACTCGGGCGTCCCTCTGGCGGCTTTTAATTGTACCAACCGTAGAGGCTATATCTATACGTAGGCGTTTTCTGGCAGAAATGAACCTCGTTTTGTTTTTGAACAGAAGATTTCACCGATCTCGGTTGTACTGAATTCGCAGCGTTTATTGGCTCATTTCAGCGAATCGGTTGAAACTCGGAAAAAAATATTAGAAACGATATCAACCGGAAATCGCCTATATATATGTAGTTCCTTTTCACATACAGTTAATTTTACTACTCAGTGGCGCCCTCATCTCAGATTTCACAAAACATCGCGTATTTTCGTGGCTCATTTAATCATCACTTAAATTGATTTCGTGCTAAACCGAGGCCTTTGTCTGTTTTACAATACAATTTCATTATAAATATTTAGACCAACAGTCAAATATCGAAGTTAATCACGATTGACGAGAATGTAACATTAAATGACGTTTTTTTTTTTTTTTTTTTCGACGAGATAATTGCATTAACGATAATACATAAATCGCCAAAGTATTAAAAAAAACTATAGTTTTTTTTTTTTTTTTAATTCATTGCTATCTGTACGAAAAGAGTAAACGAATGAAAAGCAGTCACATTTTAGATACATATATTTATATATTATGATATATATATATGTATATGTAAAAAAAGATCGTGACAGACGAAATAAGATTTACGTATCGCGCGTACGTATATAGCTATAGGCCTAGAGTAGACTCATCCTCTGCTCTCGTAACTCTCGCGACTGACCTTTAATTTTTACATTTCATTACTTCTTTTCCATTCCCTCCCCCATTTCTTTTTCTTCAAATAATCTTACAATTCAATATTTTTTTTTTCTTTTTCTTTCCCTTACATTTATACTCGGCCTCTTGACGGCTCGGGCCCTTCGAAATTTATTATACATATATACTCCCATATCTTCAACTAGTTTACTACAATCCATGGAGGTGTTTCCGCGAGTTTCTCCCCATATATATACTATCGACTTGTATATATATATATATATGTATATATATACATATACTTGTTGTGTCTGTATATATATATATAACATATTATTTATAATATTAATAATAATATTAATAATAATAATAATAATATCATAATGAAGATAGTAGGCATAGCGACACGTGCTCGGATCACAGACTCTACTCACTGCCCGTACATCCTTATTGTACAAACAGTCCGGTGGACACCTATGGCTTTTTTGTCACTTAATCTTTTACGTTTTACTTCATTATTCTTCTTTTTTTTTGTGTGGCTTTTTGTTTCGTTTATGAACTTACGATTATGTGTTTGTGTGTGTGTGTGTGTGTGTGTTTTTTTTTGATAAATTGTGATACGCGTAGACACGATTTGCCTTTTAGACGTTAATTTTTTTTTGTTCTGCTTTTAATCGAACACAAAAGTGCAATCGCGATTCACGGACGATGCACAGTTTGAAAATCGATTTTTTCGCCATTTCTCTCTGCGTTTCGCTCTCTCTCTCTCTCTCTTTCTCTTGATTTGACGCGCCTCCGGCGGTCGAATCAGAAATCACACAGGATGATGTTCTTCGATGAGAATCAATTTACGTTGGTTGTAAAAATAAAATATAAAAAAATGAAATTGGGGCATTCGTGATCCGTTGATCGTGAGAGTCGCGAGAGAATTGAAATGAAAAAAGTGAAATTGCTGAAATGTCTCTGAGATTCATTGACGAATCTTTTAGCAAATTTCACTATTTGTCTTTCTCTCTCTCTCTCCCTCATTACTTTTTAAAATCTATCTATCTCGTTGATCCTTCGTAAAAGCACTTTTAGCCGAACTCTTTTTTTTTTTTTTTTTTTTTCTTTTAAATACTCTGTTAGAGAAATTTTCCGACTCAACAGATCAACGATTTATCGCACGATTAGTTTTCGAGGTATTTTGCGTGTATATCATTTGTACATGTGAAAGAAGTAAAACGAAAAACAAGGGGTATATCTGATGCGCGGAGTCGAGGCACTAGTCAGTGTTTTTGTTTTGTTTTGTTTGTTTTTGTTTTGTTCGGATAATATCGACGGGGGTTAATCGTTTTTTCGTACTGGTAGGTTTTGTCAGCAGGCACTCGTTTCCTCACCCTCGAGCGTGCACGCAACATTTTCGAGTCTATGCGCCAGATGTAGCTTGCGACAGCCCGCGTCCGACTCCAAGGCCCCTAGGATCTGTTTTTTTTTTTTTTGAGAGAAAATTCAGTCATTAAAATCAAGCATCAAAATAAAATTTTACTTTTGTAGGAAATAAAGAGATTTACGATAAAAATTGTAATCTAACAAATTCCCTCATTCATTTGTTATTTTGAGCGGCCATTTTTAATTTTCTTTTAATTTAATTTTGCTGACTCTACGTATTTAAAATTCTGAAATAATTCACCGGTAAAAAATGGTTGTATTGGTGAAGAATTTTTTTCATACTTTGCTATGCGATTTTTTATGTGAATTTTCCAAGACTTAAAATATTTACTTGTATGCATTTCCACACAAAATTGTGAAACCAATCGCATGAGCGTCTTGCAACATTTTTTATGCTGGTAATTACTTTTAAGATGTATAAAGTTGAAAACGAAAATGCAAAACATGAATAGATTTTTAATTCTGAAAAAAATTACATGTAAACCGTAAATTAATAAGAACGATTTTTGCAGTATAAATTGTGGTGACAATGAGGGCGTTAATTCCTTAACACTGAGACTTTTAAATAATTGTTTAAAACAAAAAAATTGTTCGAGATACAGTAAAAAAAAATTTTAAGGACCATCTATAGACTGGACCAACCAAAAGTTAAAATCACTAGTAATTTTCAGTACTTTGGGATATAATAAAAATTGAAAAATATCAACGATATTGAAAATACTAAAAGCATTAATTTCGAATAATAATAAGCGTCAAAAGATTATTACCCATTTCAAAACTATGACGATTTTTTCAACAATAAGAAGAAGTATAAAAATGTTTAACAAATAATTAAATAAGAACTCACTTGGTCATAATACTTGCTGACATAGATATATAGCTCTTTGAGCGCTGCAATCACGTCAAATTCATTGGCATGAGATGCGCTAAGCTGTTGCATGGCACTGGACATTTCTTGATCGGTGATTTGGGGTAATCTCTGAACATCGGTATAAAAACGTCCAACTTTTTCACGATAATGCGGTATGTCCTTGGCAAATAATAATTTATTCGATGGTGAATCTTTGCCAAGTCTGTGCTCAGTGGTAGAGCAAGCATCCATAAATGTTTGGGCAATAACCGATAGACTCGAGTCAACAGTCGTTGATTTATTGATATCGAACATAAAGTCCGGATTTTTGATAAAATTAACCCAAAATCTCAATGGCAAACTGTTTGATTTCCATGCGTGTGCAACTTCCGGATCAACGATACAGTGTCTCTTGGCAGCCTCATCGAGTAGATCAAAAAGCCACTTAACAGCACTTGGCAGTGCCTCATTGGCGGTTAATATTGTATTGAGAAAATCATCGACAAATTTTTGTACGGTTCCCTTGGTCGATAATAGCCTCGTGAGAAATATTTCCGGTATCGCTTTGTGTGTTCTCTCGGGATGATTTTTACTTCCGGCAAAGCCAATTCCAGGCGGAAAGTGTCCTTCGTCGATTGGTCTGACTAAATGCCAGAGACGTTGATTAACTGCGCTCTCAATATCCCCATTAACGTTTATTATCGTCGGTGAGTGTTGACTATCGAAATAAATACCGCCAGGTGTGTGCGGATACATAATTGGACTAATGAGGCCATGACTCGGTGTAGCTGGCAAATTTCCGGACGAGCAATTATTGGCATGACGATGAAGATTGTGCTGATGCTGAGACGAATGATGATGATGATGATGATGATGATGATGCGAGGATGGTTTGCAATTGTGACAGGGTGGCTTGCAAGTTACGGAAAAGCCATCATTTTGCCGAGGTATCAATGACATAACAGCCGATTCTTTAACCCCATAATGGGCAAGCGTATTAATTTTTTTCCAATCACCACTACATTTTGTCGTAAGATCCTCATCCTGTAGAGTCAAATGACCGCCTCGTCCGTGTCGCCATTCGAGATCAACCTCGTGAATTGATGGTCTCAATGAGAATGGCGTATTTTTGTAAAGAGCATCGAGGATCTTTGATTTGACCTGACTTATCGTATCACAATCGAGTACTTTGCATTGTATTTTCTCATCAAGATCATCCTGAACGACATGCAGGGTCACGATACTATGATCAATTTGTTCTCTCAGCAAACGTTCCTCGGACAGTGAATATCTCGCATCGTGTGTAACAACATCGACTGGACCTTTTTCAATCTGATGCTTAATTGCTTTAAATAGCAAAAACAACGAGGAGCCAGCATAATCCTTTAGATAATTGTACATGCAAAGTGCCATCCAATTGGTAAGCATTTTTTCAACGACAGATTCGGTTCTTCGGAGCATTAATTGAGGATGTTTCGTATCGACAGATTTATCAATAAGACGTAACAAAAGATTCATCAATATATCAGTTGCATATTCCATTTTTCCCATCAGAACGACCATGAGCAATGAGGCAACGTTTACCTTGTCGCGTATATTAAAATCTTTTTGAGCCTCGAGTGTCTCGATAAAAGTCAATACGAAACATTTATTATTAACGAGCTGTTCGAATTGTATCATAGCAGCGTCATAATTTGTTCTCGATAATGTGCCACGTGATCGTGGATCATTAAGAATTGGATGATCAATAACACCGGGAAAAAATACTTTCATTATATAATTTTTATGATCGAGGGTTGGAATTCCCGAAGATTCAAGATCGGCCGTTAAATCGGTCATGTCAGTTTGTAATTCGGCAAATGCCTGCTTGCACTCCATTCTCACATTACTCTCGAGCGTATCCATTTGTATTTGTATTCTTTTGTATTCGCGCTCGGCCTGTGTGCTCTTGCGACGATAAACAACGAGAACGAGAACAAATAGAAATACAAGACTGAAAGTTCCAGCTGCAATTCCAGCAATAGCCTCCGGTGGTATTGGATAAGCTTTAATAACCTCGTAATGAAGATAACCAATGGGAAAACGTAAATTTCGTCCAACACGAACAACAACGAGGGGCAAACCACGCTCAGTTTTAACACCAAGCTCATCCGTGCCAGCCGGTTGAACATCGGGTGGTGTGCAAACAAGTTGTGTATGAGCCAACGATGTAACATTACAAGTCAGCGTGCCAACTGTGACATTAACATCAGATTCGTCACTCGCATAATTTAAATTTTCACCCTCGATGACAAGTGTATCGCCCTTGTATAATTTAACATTTCGTGGAAATGGAAAAAATTTTGGATCCTCGACGTATAACAAGCGATTGCGTAAATTTTGAAAATGTTTTTCCAAATCACGCACGCTCTCGACATTATCCATGACAAAGGCTATTTTAAGGGCAAGTTGAGATTCTTTGATGCTCCGAGTAGACTGAGAATTTCCATGTTTTCGTAATGATCGTCGAGAACGCCGAGCAGAACCAAATCTCGAGGCTACCGAGGGACTCGGACATTCCATCTGGGTTGGATTTAAAACTGTGCAAACCGTTCGATTTACCGGGCTGAGCTCATTATCAAAGAAAACTTCCATCTCGGGTTTTTGTATCGTGTCAAGATTTGTCCCATGAACGGTTATCATTCGGCCACCGGAAGCGAAACTTCGCAATGGTTTTATCTCCATTATTGCTGGATCTTGAGTATAATTGAATGGATTATTTAAGAGGGTACGACTTGCTCCGTCAATGCTCAGTGTCAAGCGTTCGATTCGTCTCGTAAGGCCAGATTTGCTCGTTACACAAGTCAGTCTCGTGCTGCTCGCTTGACTCGCATTTACATGACAGGGAAGCTCGTCGAGATAGGCAGAAATTGTACTGCCAATATTGAGATACATTCCTGTTATTGCCAATTGGGTTCCACCACTTTGAGGCCCGACCGATGGATAAACTCCGGTCAACTGGATATCCTTGTAATTAAAGAGAACGGCACTCTCGGTGAAACCAGCGTCATTACCAACGACGACGGATGCAGTGTCGGTTGTATTTCGACGTCCAGTACGGCAAACGATACGAATTGAGACCTCATAATCAACAAGGGCACATGGTGTATCGCCAATTCGTATTTTTCCATCGACATCGCGCTCTTTCAGGCCAAGATTGCTGCCCTCGATCGTCACGAGGGTTCCACCCTCGATTGGTCCACTCAACGGTTTTATCACGTCGATTCGGGGCTTTGGACATTCGGCAAATGGCGCATGAAGACACGAGTGTTTGTACGTGCAGGTATTGCTGCACCAGGAACACTCGTAGCGCGAATCACGCGTCATGCATAAAGAACAATCGTCGTGTTCACGATGTGAGCCCAAAACTTTACATTTGTAAAGAATTATCGTTGTTTTGTCCACATGATGATTTGTATTCCATACAACGGTCACCGAAGCCTCGTATTCACCTGTTGCCGCCTCGTATGAGTAAATTGTTTTGTCACAAACAATCAGTGAATTGTCAACGCGAGCTTGAACCTTTAAATTTGCTCCCTCGATCGAAACGATGCACTGAAAACCCGTATGGCCGACTTGTGGATGTGGCAAATTTTCTACCTCGAGGACAATTTCTTTTGGCACGTCGTTCGGCAACATCAGCGGCTCCAAACGGGGCGAGAAACGGGGACAATATTGGGCACCGTGAGCTGCGAGAGTTGGCTGATTTTGCTGCTGAATTTGGCCGAGAAAAGAAGAAAAAATTACACAATTAGTATGAGGTTGAATGAGATTGACAAAGCGGTCGCGGGATGGAATTGGGTTTTTTTGTTGTTTTTAAATGAGTTTTTGATATTTTCAATGGGGTAGGGTGGGGGGGGGGGGGCGAATTTGTTTGGGAAATTGGAATTTTTGTGAAAAAAATTGAATTTTTCATAATAACAGACATAGAGTCTGAGAAACGTAATTGGTATTGTGTAAAATTGCTCCAACATATTGAACATCTCACATCGTAGGTGGGACTATAATAAATATATATATATAATTATAATAAATACTATAATTTATAATAAAATATCAGACTTTTCATGATTAAATCGTGAATATCAAAAATCAGAGAGATGCTATTGTTATTTTGGTGATAAAAGTTTTGGGATTACAAAAAGGGGCGGCTAAAATAAAAATTATAATTGTAAAGTGAAAAATTTCACGCATCATAATTAAAATCCATAATTCATGAATCTTAGATGGAAAAAAAATGATCCACAATCAATGATAAAAAAAAGCTCGATTTTTTATTTCATCCGATTATCTAAGTTTGCACCACATTCAATTTTTACATACGAATTAAAATTGTAATAAATGAAAAATATTTTTTTAAATTAAAATCCCCATGAAAACTGATCGATAATGAATTGCAAAACGAAAATATTTGATTATAATTGTAATTTAATTCAAGTAATTTTCGATGTGGTGAATCTGGGAACAAGGTAATGTGATGTGATATCGGTTGACCTCGTTAAAAAAAAAGTACCAAAATGATTCGTCCCCATTGACCATCGAGTGGTTTCAAATTGCAAAGCTCAAATGTGGTTTTCAGTACTCACGCTCTCGCCCGATATTATATTTCCCTGGCAGCTGCTAGTGTTGTGAGTACATTTATTGTCGTAAACGCACCAGCTGCATGACCATTGAGCCTTGACGCATTCTGTGCATACCGTGTGCCTCGAGCAATCAAAATAGGCAAAATTTCGTGAAACAAAATCCTTGTTTGTCTCGCTGGAACGTACAGAAAGTGGCACGAGAACATGATCAGATTCTTCGGGTATGCTTGGCCTTCCAAGGACAGGTGGTGCGGGACACGAGAGACCAAAACCCGTCATGAGAGCATCGATCGGTTCAGCATTGCCAAAAACGCACTTGTAATTTGCACCAGCTGGCAATTCTGGCAATGTTCTTATCGTCAATTGTACAGTCGTCATTTGTTTGATTGGCAAACGATCTGGCAATACTTGCTCGAAATCTATGCACTGTTGACCCGTGCCCAGTGACAACCATCGTGGACTACTTCGACTCGCTTTTTGACAATCTCCTCTGACTGTGCATCTGTTAAAATTTTTAAATATCATCAATTTATTTTTTACATATATATATATATTTTTTTTTTCTTACGTTTCTATAGCTTGAAGAATTTCAAGCTCAGGCTAGTTTTATAATTATAACTTCCTAAACAATAAACTCACCTCTTTTCCAGCGAGCACCATCCGCAATAAGGATCCTTGGCATCGAGACAAGAGCCACAGCTTGTATAGCCGCTGCAATGTTCGACCTTGACTTTGGAAATTTTTTTGGTCGACAAGACATAAATATGTTGACCATCAGGAGCGATGGTCATATCGGGCAATAATCTCTGTCCATTATCAACGAGAACGCTCTCATATACCGATGATTCAGTTCCTGAGAGTAAAACTTTTTTCACCTGACCGTCATTGGTGCCCAAAAAAGCGACGGTATGACTCTCAGTATTGGCAACGGTGACCGAGGTCACAAAAGTATCCGAAAAATTAATGATCGATTGTCCAACGATGGGCGATACACCAGATATTTTTAATCCAACTTCGCAAAAGTTAAGAATATTTCCAGTATTCTGCGAACGTGAACGAGGTTTCTGTGTACATCGAATGATCGTGAATTGCGCATATGACGATTGGATTAAAAACGCGGACGATGTAAATTCGTCTCGTTATAAACTCACCCCAGCTGTTGGACACTCGCCATCTTGTATCGGTCCACTGATATATCCCATATTACGATATTTTATACTTCCATTGAAGCACATGTGAATATTTTCGTTAAATTTTGTCTCGATATCCTGAAGACTGTAGACGCAAAGAGCTGAGCGTAATTCTGGCTCATTGGTGATTCCACGACTTGGTGAAAATATCGATACGAATATTGGATCACCAACTGCTATTCCCAATTGACTTGCTAGATCGCTGCCAGCTGCTGCAACTTTTGCATCTTGAACGAGATTATACATCTGTTGTGTACCATTGCCAAGATCTACGCTACACTGTAGAGTAACTTCAGTGTAACTGTCGTAATTTGGATCGCTTATGCAGCTACGGGCCAATCTTGTTATATAGCCCAATTCTTCCTGCTCTTGTAAATATGATTGTTTCTGAACAAGAACAAAATATGCATAATCACTCGCGTTAAAGCCATAAACGTATTTAACGAGAAAATGATCGCGATATTTAACATCGATGTGAACAATCGATTGTTTGTTAAATGTGTACTCGGCGAATTCGAGAGTATTGAGATTACGACTTGAGATCGCTGGTACATCGTGACGATATTCCCCATTATTGGTAAATGTCGTGCCAACATAAAGTATGTTCGTTCTTCCCCATGGATTGTAACGTTCCGGGCCGATAAAAGCGTACGTTGATGAATTATCATCATTCGCAGCTACGCTGCGTGCCATAAATTTTGGCTTAACTGATATATTCGACATTTTGTATTTCTCGCATGCACCCTGGAGAAGTGAGCCACACGCTATGAGGGTTCGAGACTCGAGATCAGCTATCAGCAATTTGTTTACGTTGTTCATCAGCGATGGCGTCGTGTCTCTGGAGGTACATCCGGACGCGTGACACTGAGGATTGTCCAGTCGTGGACCTGAACAAGAAACATTTTGTTAAATTATTGTAGCTTTGAATAAAAGCGATTATCTCGTGATTTTATCAAACAAAAAATTACTTTGGTCGAGAATTTAAGAAAAATATATTTTTTTTCTTTTTTTTTTTGCTTTTCTAGCTGATGCGAAATAAGCTCGATCGGTAAAAAAAGCTTTTCAAACCAAATTAAATTTTAATTGTGAAAATTATATTATGAGAAATTCGACTTTTTCGTTCATACTCATGCAGCCTTTTTAGCAATGTCTCGAGTTATAAAAATAAATGTTAATGTAAATGTCACATTTTTCATGATTTGAAAAAAATCTCACCGGTGGATACGTGTTCTTCTAGTTTGAGATTCGAGTCAAGCTGCAAAAGTCGATTAACTGCACCGGCATAGAGTCTTCGAGTTTTAGGATCTATGGTCAAATGATTGAAACGGAGAGGTCCTTCTCTCGTTTTATTTGCTTCGTGAGCATCGAATATTTGTCTCTGTTCAACGCTGGATGGAAATTGGCCGACAATGTGGGGCGAAAGATTATCTCGAGGAAGAGCTGAGGATGGCAAACTCTCGGCGTATGATTGAATAACGAAAGTTGCTAGAATGGCTAGCAGTAAAATTGCTACGGACGACGACAAGGACAACGACGATGACGACGACGACGACGACGACGACGACGATCCGAGAGACGTAAAGATGAGCCGTGGTGGCGGCGGTACCCGCGGCGATGCAGGAAAGGGTCTCGGTCCCAGGAGTCTCATTGCGCAACGATAATGACGACAGGAGCATACAGGGGGATTCAGGATAATATCAGAAAAATAGAAAGAGCGAAAGAGAAAGAGAGAGGTGGAGAGCGCGCCTTTTTGGAAAAACGACCAAGAGTCCTCGAGACGCGGGTAGCCAGTTTTTTTTTTCCTCTTTTTCTTCAAACTGCGCTACCAGCTTCTCCCGCTACCAGGCACCGGCGGCATTTTGGACATCTCCGACTCCTGCAAAAAAAAAAAATCATTCCAGTTTAATCAATTTTGCTATTTTTTATTTATAAAAAAGTACCAGATAAAAAAGTCCGTTATGCAACAAGACACTGTTTTTTTTTCACAAATAATTAATTGCAGAAAATGATCATTTTCGTTGGCGAATTTGTTAAGATTTAACAAATATTGTCAAGATATTTATGTGCAAGTGTTCAAAATAGTAATTTTTCGTCATTTTATGGGACGAAAATTACTGCAGGTATCAAGCTGAAATTTTATACACATTTTCACGCTATTTTCAACAAATTTTGATAGCAATGTTATTCGTTCCTTGATCATGGTTTTCATTGAAATTAGTACAGAAATTGAATGATTTCATAGGAATTTTAAGTTGTTGCAGAATTTTCGTTATAGTTTGTCAATTTGTTGTTTTTGCTGAGAAACAAAAACTCACAAATAGCCGAACATTAGACAATTTTTGCGACTGAATTTTAACTGAATTAATCGAAACGTTGAGATTTTATGAACTTTGAACTTCGAGGGATTGATATAAAACTTTTTTCTCAAATAAAATGAAATTTGATGATACAAAATTTCATGAAAATTCATCAAAAGTTATAATTTTATGAAATTACAAATTGCTCGAAAAAATTGAACAGTGATCGAATTTAAGAAAATCTCCACAGTCTATCGGAAATCATGGAAGAAAAAAGTGAAACTTGAACATTGTTCTTCCTTAATTTCGCCCCAATTACGAAATTTTAAGAGAAAATTCAGAAACATAATTGCTCACAAAGAGAGCTTTGCTCATGAGCGGAAATTACGAGAAAAAATGTGAGAAGGCAAACTTCAATTTGAACCTTTTTCCGAGGTCCTTATAATTTTTAACAAGTAATCAAAAAAAAAAAATCATTTTTTACAAAAATGACTGGCCAAAAATATAAATTGGTCAATGTAAATAATTTTCTCCAACGAATAAGAAAAACTGTTGAAAAATAAATATTGGACCAAAACAATTCAGATTATTCTTTAAGAAAACTAAACTCAAATATATCTGCTCAAAAATTTGCCCAAAGTGCTGAATCTTGTTTCAAATAATTACCTATTAACTATTTTGTAATTCACCAAAAATTTTCACTGATAATTTGGATTATTGTTTGAAAAAATTGAATTCAAATTTGTCTGCTTAAAAATTTGCCCAAATCACCGAATCTTTTTACGAATTCATTAATGATTTTGCACATTAAAAACACATGCAAATTCTACTTTGTCATTTTCAGTTTTTCCCAAAACATTTCTAAAAAAACTCTAAAAAATTTCGTACAGATTGTACTGACAAAATTAAATCCCAGATCATTCTAATTTGTTTTTTATACTACCTCAAAAGCTCATAAACATCCACCCCGAATATTAATTTCAAATAATTCCATGAACTTTGAATCCTCAATAAATAGATACAAAAATATTCACGTCCTCAAACTCTTTTTTCTTCAAACAAATGTAAATTCACAGATAACAATTTTCAACATATATATATATACACGATAAGATAAAGTCCAACAAGTAAATAAACGCCCAAAGTGATTGCTAAAAAAAACCACCCAAGTCGATACGACACAAAATAAACACTATAAAAAAATATATATATATATATATATATTTACCGAGTATCGCGTCTACATGCCTCTTCGACAAGACAGATTAATGGCATCGAGTTCAAAGCACCTTTCGATAAAGCGCGTCTCAAGATTAATCTACTTAATGGTAGCTCCATTTTTAAATGCCAAGAGTGGCGATAAATTTTATCGCTAATTATATTGTGAATAATGAAAAATCATAATGATGACAATAAATCACGGCAGTAACAATAATAATAATAAATTGGGAAAATGATAAATTAAGAGGGTTTTAAAATTTGTCAAATTGTGTGATGAAAGATGCTTTTACATGGAAGCGTCGAAAAACGTGTGCGACACCGTAAAATTCCGATGTGTACTGCGAGCACTAACGAGGATGAGAGGGAGAGAGATAGATATGAAGGCTTTATCCGAAGAAAATAGTTAATATTCATTATTCATGCATAAAATGTTTCGTATATTATAGAGAGAGAGAGAGAGGGAGAAAGTGACACAATGCCAGATGTGCTTCTCACATCACGCAATAAGGGCAGGCAGTTCTCGTGCGCGGGTACACACACCCGCCCTTCTGTTCTTACTACGAACGAGTATCACTTATATATATATATAGCTATAGCCATATAGCTATATAGCTCTGTCTCTCTCTCTCCACTTGACAGCTAAGGCCAGTGTCTTCGCGGGGCACAAAGCAAATGCACTCAACACACACACACACACACACACACACCCAAATGCATGAACTCTTCTCTCGCTCTCGGTTATACACACCGCATAGCTCTCTTTCGCTCTCGATCTTTCTCACACACACACAAATACACTCGGAGGTCCTTTTGCCGTAAAACTGTCGCACACCTTCCTCATAAAGTGATACGATGTATCTCAAAATTCCATCAAACATGAGTCAGCAATAGAAATATAAAAAAAAGATGAAAATAATCTCAATAGTTTTCTACATGGGACAAAAAGAGAGAGAAAAAACGTACAAATCCTGCAAGGATCTTCTTCATATTAGCTGTGTAAAACGTTTCTCTGATACATAACGCGATCGTCCAGCGAGTTCTCTCCTCATTTTGTAAATCAAATTCGTCTCTCTTTATATCGCATTACGATTAATCGTCAAATATCATATGTATACAGCTCTTCTTCCCCTCTCCCCGCACCACTTTCTTGGCGAGCTCGCGGACGCATTTCAGGAGAAAAGAATCCTTTTGTCAAGAGAAAGAGTGTGTGTGTGTGTGTGTGTGAGAGAGAAAGAAAGAGGGACTTTTTTTTTCAACTTTTTTTAATGATGATTACCTCTATCGGAAAGGAGTCAAGTCGTAAAACGGCATCCGTTTGGCCGGATTCTGTCGGAATGCCCGTGAAAAACCCGTAGAGTCCGCTGCTCTACGGAACATCGCGAACGTTCACCATGTTTCACTCTCTCAAAGAGGAGTCTTACACACACACATTCACCCACATATATATATATATATTATATATGTATATACACGTCGTGTTATAAACCTTTGGGAATAATCCTTCGGCTGCTTCGTTATACGTGAAAAAAAACACACACACACACAGCTCGATTTATACACTCGCAATGCCACAATTTTACAATATATAACTTTTTACAATGCACTCTAAAAGAACTCTATTTTCGCGCGTTATCGCTGATTTTATTTTCAAGAAAGAGCAAGAATAATTTTTCTTGCTTTTCTTTTAACTCGCCTTCACTCGCGATTTGTTCGTTCAACTCGCGCGGATTGTTTCTTTTTTTTTCACGAGAGCACGCACAGGTATACATATAGATATGTATATATGGCCGCGCGTTGAGGGTGGAAAAGAGGGGAAGGGAGAGAAAGAGGAGGAAGGGCCACAGCCACTATACGTCGATTCACAAGATAACACTATTACGCGGGGAGAGAGATTTTTTTGGATATAGAGTCGCCATTAAAATTCGACGTACGATGATGGGACTCGTTGTTGCTGCCGCTCTATGAGCATTTTTCGTTGCCGTTAATATATATATATATATATATATATATGGGGAGTCTCTTGTCTCACGAGAGCTCGAGAATGTACCTACGGCGTGAGCTCTCTCCTGGTTCCATACCCCATCTTTCTCCCAACGATTCGTTCTCTCCCCCGTTTTCAAGCCACTACTACTACTATAATACTACATATCTTTGACCCCTCTCTATCGCTCTTTCTCACTCTCTCTCGCGTACTCTTGGATAAATGTAGCGTCGCTTTACTCGCTCCTTCCCACGCCAACCCTCGGCTCTCTTCGTTCATTCTCGGCAACCTATATGTATAGTAGGATTTTGTATTAGTAATCTTCTTGTATAGTATATAAGTATACTTACGTAGGGCCAGCACGCGTCGCACTTGTCGTGGCGCTGCATGTAAACGCTGTGCCCTAGCGCGTCCTCCAGCGGAAGAATTACGAAAACCTTTTCTCCTTTCCCTGTTCTGTGCTCTCTGATGTACCATCAAGGACTCGAGGCTACATAAAATATGTGGCCAACCCCGATGAAAAGATTTCTTCTCTTTTTCTGATACGATCAATCATCGTTTGCCATGTATTCTTCACTACAAAATATTGGTCAATAATGCGAGACGATTGCATTTTTTTTCTTTTTGTGTCAGCTTCGTGCACATCCTTTGTTACACTATTATAATATTATAGTAATCATTCCATACAATATCTCTTGATAAGATCCCTCGTGACGCGTTGTAATCACACGTGGTTGCAAATATATATATATATATATATATAAATATATGTCAATATATAAAACGAAAGGCTCGACCGCTTTATTATTGATTTACACTCGAATTAACTAATCTTGTCACAATTTATTGTAAATATTATGTTATTTACATGGATAACCTAAGTTTTTCGGATATTTAATAATGTGCAACATCGTCCGTTGTTGGATGGGGCGTAAATTTTTGTTCTGTTTTTTTTTGCCTGGTTTATTATTTCTTTTCGCTTTCCCTCGTCGTTTTTTTAAATCCTTTTCTTCTTCAAGTATAACAAACATAGTAAGTAACTAATATAGCGGTACGTTTCTTTTTTCCTCATTCCACTCGGGGTTTTTCCTCTGTTCGTAATTCAAGAGTATAACGAAAACTCAATGGGCGATGAGTATAATTTAATTTATAACTGGCGGCTAAAGTTCGCGGTTTGTTTTGTCTTTCCCGCCACCGGAAGTTTCGACTGTCTCACTGGGATAGGGGGCGCTCGTGAATGAAAAAAATAAAGTCAAAGCTATAATCACCGTCTGTTTTTGTTTGTTTTATCGTCTTCAGTGATTTTCTTTTTCGTCTTTACGTACAGAAAAAGTCCCGCGTATGATCTGGAAGTCACGAGATCACACATGGGAAAATTTACGCGAAAAATCCGCGGCGTAAAATCGAGAATACACACAATATGAGAGATCTAAAGAATTTTCTCTCTTTCCCTCACACACACATTATTGATATCTCTCTCCTTTTTTCGCCTATCTTCTTTTCAGGGCATTAAGCATGTAGAAAATATTCGCTGCTCAACATTATATTTTCCATTTTTTTTTGCTCGCGCACACACAATTCGCGTCGATTCGAGCGGCCAATATAAACACTCGTTCCATTTCCGGTTTTCGAGGGCAAAAGCTCGAGCTATTAAAAAAAAAAAAAAAAAAAAAAAATTCATTCATGGTTCGGTTAAATCTTCGTGAGGAAAAAAAAAGTTCTTCTATATATTTCTATATATATATAAGCCAAAAAAAAACTTAGCCTATCTAACTAGATAATTCCATGGATCTCGAGACATGCTCTCGCTCTCTCATTTAGAAATACACATGTACTCGAATACAAGTCCCTTGAGTCTCAATATGAACGGCAAGAAAAAAAAAAAAAAATCTAATAAAACATTTTGCCGGTTTAACGGAGAAAGACTTTTCCAAACACCATATAAAAATTATAAATCAGGTTGAGGGGAGGGTTAAGTTCATGGTTTTGTAAGGATGTTTTTTTTTTTTAATTTTACGTCTACCAGGAGTATTTTACACACGTCCTTTACGTATTCGGTGTTGCTCGCCAGCCATCCCTCATTTTTAGGCCTCTGACATTACATCAAAATTTGAATGAGAAAAAAAAAAAAAAAAAAAAAAATGAAAAACCTAGATACGATCGCGCGCCGTCTATTCTCAAAAGTTTCGATTATTGTAAAATTTGGTTTTATTTTTCATCTCGTCTTAGCCACATGCACACACACACGCACACACTCACACTCACACTCGCACAATCGCGTATTACATTTTTTGTTTCTTTTTTTTTTTTCGTTCAAATTACTTTTGGGTCGGAACACCTTGCCGTATTTCAATCGAGATCGAATCGTCCGAGTGAGTTTTTCAATGTTTTTTTTTTTCTTCTCAAAATGTTGCAATTCGTCATCATGGCATCGGAAAAAGAAAAAAAAAACCAAAACGAAAAATTCTCTTGAATTTTCGTTCTCTCTGTCATCCGCATTTGCACAATTTACGTATCTCCGTATAATCTGCGTGAAACAGTCGAGAGAACGACTCTTCGTGCTGACGCGGATCCCGGGCATGCTTAATGTGAAAAAAAGCAAAAAACGAGAAAAAAAATATATATATATATTCCATTGTCACATTTTTCTCGCGACTAGATTTTTGTTGCGCGCATTTTTTACGTGTCTAATTTCGAGCATTTCTATTATTTTTCTTTCCTTTCTCATTTCACGATTTGATTGCTTCGAAATTTTATCGTTTGTCTTCGTTCGTGATTTTTCGTTCATTTTTGTTATTGTTGTTGTTGTTTGTTACATAATATTAGGTATCTTTCAATTCTGCAATGGGCGTTACTGTATTATGCATTA
Source organism: Dyspetes luteomarginatus (assembly GCA_963669185.1). Taxonomy (NCBI): domain Eukaryota; kingdom Metazoa; phylum Arthropoda; class Insecta; order Hymenoptera; family Ichneumonidae; genus Dyspetes; species Dyspetes luteomarginatus. Next base: position 11,988,742 of record OY769911.1, on the reverse strand, counting down.
ATAATCTTGTTATCGATGCCGCGAGCCTGTCGGTGAATATAGACCATTTTTTTTGTTTGTTTGTTTTTTTTTTTTTTTTTTTCTCGTAGTAGAGCAGTAGTAGTGGTAGTGTAGTAGTAGAGTAGAGTACAAGTAATAATAGCTGGTATGTGGTACAACAGTTGATGGCATGGTTGGTGATGGTGGGACTTTTTTTTGTTTTTTTCTTTTTCTTCTCTTCCCTCTTCGAATTCATGTTGAAACGGAAAACGATTCAGAACGATTTTTTTTTAACCCAATGATGGGAAATCATGCTCGTCGTCGACCTTCGGGGCGTTTTGACGTCCACGTGGCGACTTCTGCTCCACTTGAGGAGCCGGCACCTTAGCAGGGTCCTTCAGGAGGCGAAAAAAAATTATTCGAAAGATCGATATTAAAAAGAAAAAAACTTCCTCAAAATTTCCAAGAGATAAATTACAAAATTATTGGTAATTAGTTGAAAAATAACTATAAACAATAAATATATTCCTTAAACTTTTCAATGAATAAGACTGAATTATTTTTTCATGTTGAAAAATGATTAAATTATTTATAAAAAAAAAAGACTTAATAATTATTTAATTCACAAAAATCACTCGAAATAATTTGGCAATTGAATGAAAAAATTCAACTTACGGGCAATCCTCCTCGTGGCTCGCCGGGAGCAGTTTCACGCGGTGTTCCACGATTACCACCGAAGCCACGTTGATTCGGACGATCACCACGATCGCCACGATCGCCGCGTTCGCCGCGTTCACCACGATCGCTGCGTTCACCACGATCACCGCGTGCACCGCGTCCTCCGCGTCCGCCTCGTCCACCACCGCCTCGCCGGGAGTCGCTGAATTGTATGTCAATGTCCAGTACGTGCTTTTGTCTTCCAACGCGCTGAGGATATTCCGCAGCAACGTCATAATCCTCCTCCTCCTCGTCATCTTCCTCGGCACCCTCTTTTTTCTTCTCAAGGGCGTACATTTTCTTCCAGCGGGTTAAATCCTCACCTTCGCCAGCTTTGCGCAAATTATACTGAGGTTTTGCGCGAGTGCTGCGCAAAGCTTTCCACTCGTCGAGCGTGAGAACCTGAGCCTCCTCCTCGACTGGCTTCTCCTCGGTCGACGTGTCCGCGGATGCCTCGGTCTCTTTGCCCTCGGCTGGCACCGCTGGTGCCTCACCCTCGGGCTTATCGTTGGTCCATTCTTGATTCTCAGGATTCAGACTTTCTCTAAGATTAACAAATGGAAAAACAAAATTGTTCACTTTCGTTTTTCATCATTTGCAATATTATTTAGTGCAGCACAAGAAAATATAACTAACAAAGTGGGTTAAACATTTCACCAACTCAAAATCTTGTTACGTGCTTAAAATCAACTTGAAACAGAATATTTGTTATTTTTTCATTCATTATTATGATATTTTTTAGACATTTCTGTACGTGTTTCCGTTGTACAGTGTAAATGGCTGGACCAAATGAAGGGGCCAGGGGAAAAACCACTTTAGTCCGTTGGTTTTGCGTAGTCCTAAAGTGTTTTTTTCCCCTGGACTCTTCAAATGCATTCAAATTTTCCTACGTACATGACATTATAGACGTTAAATGACCTACTAAAGTTTCCGACTCAATCGCTTGAGGGACTTTAAGGTTCCACAAACGCAAAAGCTTTAAAATTGGTTTTTCGACTTTAATTTTTTTTTTTTTTTTTGTATCTGGTGTAGCTGGCAAAGTCCTGAACGGAATTGACTAAAAATTGTACGAATCAACTTGTCTCCTAGAATGAAATGATCCACAAATGTTTGGGTTTTATTGCTGTAAACCCTTGGAAATAAAAAAACGTTTTTGACGCTCAAAGCGTCAAAGCTTTGGCTAGAAAGGTCTATTGAAGGTTGAGAAGGTCTTTGAAGAAGAAAAAAAAAAAACGTAAAAAGATGAAATTGGAATAGTAAAAGAGAAAATGGAAAGTGACTTATAATATTTTATAATATTCTTTCTTTTCGAAGAAAATAATAGTGTTTATTAAATAATTAATGCAATAATAAAAGATAATTCACGCAATACTTGTAAAAAACTCGAGGAAGAACGTTTTTTTTTTGCCATTATTCATTCAATTGCTCACAGACCGCAATAAAATTAGAAATATTTTTTATTCTTTTCGAATGCATATATTTTATTATCAGCTGGTTGAAAAAAAATATTGAAGAATTACTGAATGTACGATAATCGAAAAAAAAAGTTCAAATTGCATCAATAGCGAAATAAAAAATATTTCAACGAAAAACTCACTCAATCTCATCGTTATGGGTTCCCCAGTTATGGCTTCCAGCGCCATCCTTCTTATCGACTGGTTTCACACCACTGTAACCATGCCTGCTACCATTAGTACACAGTGTATAAACAATAAAACGTGTACAGACAATAAAACGTTAAAGAATAACAAAATGAAAAATAATAATAATGGAAAAAAAGTATCACGGAATTATAAAAAAAAAAAAAGATTAATTGATCAAAATAAAGAACAATTAATTATTATTTCGTGAATCTCGAACAAGTAAGATACATGCAATTGGGCAAAATCCTTACCTCGGTTGCCCACTTGCAGAGACATACAAAAGAATATTTGATAAATATTTTCAATTATTAAGATGGGCAATTAACCGTAATATAGATATAATAAATATTTCTTTAAAAATAAAAGGAAAAACTGGAGTAAAAATTTTGCCACGTTTTTTTTATCGGTAATCTATTTTTTTTTGTTTTTTTTTAATAAAAAAAAAAAAAAAAAAAAAAAAAAACAAAAAAAACAAAAAAAAAATGTCAAATTGTAATACATACGTCTTGTCGGAGCCCGACTGGCGATCAAATTCGCGCTTCCCGCGATTATCAAAACCGCCACGTCCGCCCCGGGATCCACCGCGTCCTCGTCCACCACCAACACCACGGATGCCGCCGCGTCCACGACGTTCGCCAAATTCACCACGTTCGCCACGATCACCGCGTTCGCCACGATCACCGCGTTCGCCACGATCACCGCGGTCGCCACGGTCACCGCGATCGCCGCGGTCACCGCGTGGAGCTTCCCCAGAACCGCGGAATTCGCGATTGTCTCGACCCTCTCTGAGAAACGAAAAAAATAAAAAATAAATACGATTTAGAACTATGAAAATTTTTGTGTTAACGATCTTTTTGATAGCAAAATTTGGCGAGTGTGTGAAAATTTCAATTCGATTGAGCTTCATGGTCATTTTTTTAAACTCTAAATTTTATAAAATTCGAACAGGTTTATCAATTGTGGCCAAATTCGAAATTTCTCAGCCAAAACTTTACTATATCTCGCAAAAATTTCGGATTTCCATTAATCAACCCTAAGATGAATATAGCAGAAGTATTTTTTATAAAAATAAAAAATAAAACTCCTCTGAGAAATAAAAAAATTGCATAAACTGACCCGGGTGGTCCCCGCCTGAGCTCTCCACCCTGATTACGAGGTGGCCTGTCGCCATCCTCACGATTGCGTCGATTGTTGCGCTCTTCCCTCGATTCACCGGAAAACTTGACATTGCGATCACCGCCTGCTGAAGTTCTTTGCTGAGGAGGTTTCTTCTCCACTGTGAATGAAAATTACAAAAAAAAAAAAACCTTTCTAATTTTTGACAATCTAAAAAATCGAGAATCTTTCTACAATACACAAAATATAAGTTTCATTTATTTAAAAAAAAATCATTACGATTGTTATTTCATAAAAAAAATGTAATTGTTATTTGAAATTGAAACTAAAATAGTCAATGAAACTCGTCATTTATCATAAAAATTTTCAATAAAAATGTTTAATATTTATTAAAATAAATTTTATGTAGAAAAAAATTTCGCGCCTGTATTATCAGTGGTCGATAAGTGGGTGGTATCGAGAGAAATAAAATTTTCCGAGCATTCTAAATTCCTAAAAAAAAAAAAAAAAATTACGAAATAGAACGGACTATGACCCATCTTGGTTGTCTCGCGTTGCGAGACTCACCAAGGAGAGAGGAGGGAGCGAGAGAATGAGAGAATAAGAGAGAGAGAGAGAGAGAGAGAAAGTCGATAGTTATATTTTTGTCATTCCACACGGCGGACATATTGGTGACCACAAAAGCACATGGCAACCATGTGCTTTGCGCTTAGGTTATTCCCCGCATTGATGCTACCTCAAACATTAAAACCTCCGATCGATCATTCAATCCTAGCCTTGAACTATTGTCTCCACCTCAATTCCCAAAAAATTCATCATTTTCTTAGTAAATAAGACAAAAAAAAATGCTTATTCAAATGGAGCAGAAACAGAGTTTTTTTAAAAACGATCATAAACATTATTTAAACAAAGGTTTAGTTTTAGTGTCCGGTTACACCGGTCATGAGAAGCGATCAAGGTGAAACCGATTAATGTCGTTTTTTTCCCGATCCCCTCATATTATCATAATAATTAAAACGAGGTGCGCACACGCCATGGGCGATGAGAGGGTCATGAATAAAATTCGAACCGCAAACAAAAAAAAAAGATCTATGAAAAAAAAAAAAATTAACATTGATCGAGAGCGAATGAAAATGTTGAGACAACGAGATATGGGAATTTATCGAGCGGCAAGAGACACGAGGTCTCGTTTGGAGGCCCAGGCGGCCATAATAGTGCACAAGGTGCACCGCGCGGAGCGGTGCGTGCTCGTGTTACCCGCCTTAGCGATAGTTCGAACGAGACGTAGAAGAAAAAAAAACGAAGTGATGAGAAATAAAAAAATAAAAAATAAAACATTACTAACCTTGTTCCTTTTTCACCTCCTGTACCTTGGCCGGTTGTTGCTGAGCATCCTTGATAACACGACTTTTTTGCGCCTTAACGCCGGCTGATTTTTGACCGTCCGGTTGCTTGCTCTTGTTCTCCTTTTCCGACAATTTTTCCTTCTTCTTAGCCTCCTTCTCTTGTTCCCGTACTTTAAGCACTTCCAGGGGATCCTCGTCTTCGTCCAGGGCCAACGAGAATTTGTTCGTTACCGTGATGCTGTATGAGTTCTCCATTGCGTCTCTTATCCTCTTCTTTGCGAGGATTATGCGAAAATTTCACGGCTACTTTTGAGCCCTTGTGTAACAGAGACATCCAATATTCCAATATGGCCGAGGATACTGATGGGAACTTGTAGTTTCACCACGAGGTCTGGTGCGCCTACATCGGGAGGGCACCCAGCAAAAATATCGTCTTGGACCCAGGCGTACTTTTACCCCCACCATTCGATCGATCCCACGACATGCAAGCTCATATTAATAATTTTATTGACGTTCAGCCATTTGTAAAATTGAAATATTAATTTAGACGAGTTATTTATTATTAATTAATGGACAATTAGCGTTAAATGTACGTTATTAGGTTCGGTCGTGGTGGGAAGTAATGGGTGAGTTTACATGAGAGTGAATCTTCGGTTAGTGAAAAATATAGTAAAAAAGTGTATCAAATTGTCGTTGATTTCGTGTGAAATAGCATCGATCATATTCAGAACAATTAGAGGGATTTACGGATATTGAATAATGAGGGTTTTTTCCCATAAATACTCGGATAATTTCGTTAAAACGAGTCAAGCGGTAGAGTATCGGCTGCTCTTCTTCTTCCTGCGAACGACCAATCGGAGCTCGCGCCTCGTACAATCCGCCGATAACTGTCAGGCGGGAAAATTCAAATCATCGAGTACACATGTTGATTATAAACATTTGCATAATCTATAATATTCATCAGATATTCTCTGCGTTTATTGACAATACAAAAGGTAGACATGTTCCTATGAATGCATTCGGATGAAAACTGCTGCACAGCCATAAATTCAAGTATATGTACTACTACTACGCTCGTGAATACTGAATATCGCTGCCATTCTTTTCACTATCTCTTCATCTGGAAGCCGGTGTGTAATTGTTTATTTTTTTTCAGGTATACGAACCCAAAAATGCGTATTCACAAGTGGCATATAAAAGCCAGCGACAATCGCGTGCCATCGTCGCAATCGAAGAATCGACCCTTTGCGTACTTTTAACACTGCCTGTACGCAAAGCGTCGCGTGCGTAAAAACGCGTCCAAAAACAAAAAACGCGTCAGCGCATGTCCGCATGTGCGCGGGCGCATTTTCATGTACACAGAGGGCACACACATGCATTTACATAAAAATGCTCCTACACAAGAGTATATCGAAGACGCGGAAAAGCTTCTCATAGTCACCGCACAGCTCGCGCGCCATTGTCGCATCGTGTATAGAGTCATCGTGTAGTACTATATTTTGGCGGTTGAATCAGTGGCACGCGGTATAACGAACGTTCAAGAGGTTGCGGCGCGCGCGTTTACTTTTGCTTATTTTTTTCCCGGCTCGCGGCAACTCCACAAAATCTCCATGTCGTCCTTTCGCGCATCAAATGTAGCAACTATATAGATATATACACAATAGCGTGTAGAGTCCCGCGTTGTATATCCGTTGCTAGATAGAGCGTGCGTGCGTGCGTGCGGCGCGAGAACATGAGCGCGTAAACCGCGAAAAAACTTTTCGCCTCAAACAATACTTTGTATATATTTTTATTTGTACAATGGTAATGAACTGCCAGTGAATAAAACGACAAATAACGTGATATATTGGTGTGGAGTGAAACAAAAGTAACAAAACTATTGAATTTTTTTTATTTTCAAGTTAAAACAGTGCGCGTGTCTATCTCGTGGTTAGGATGGAATTGCACACGCCGAAGCGCGAGTCTCGCCCGTTGTTGGCCGATACAATGCCCCGAAGTCCGCCAATGTGCGACACGATGTTGTATCCGTGGAATTGGGGCGAGGAGGCGCGTAATGTTAATTTGAGTCCGGGTAGTTCGTGCTCGTCGCCGGAATATCGTGATAATGGAACAGCGGGAAACAGTCGTAATGATACAATACAACGCTCAGGTGGCTCGGAGAGTCATCGTCGTGGTCGTCCACGCGCCGACGCTCTAACGAACCTCATGATGCAGGGTAGCACATCGCCAAGCAGCATCAAGTGTACTTATTGCAATCGCGTATTTCCGAGGGAAAAAAGCCTACAGGCACACTTGCGTACGCACACGGGTATGTTATATACACACATATATATATATATACAATCTTCTCCCCCTCACCTCATTTTCTCCCCTCTGCTTTATTCTCGCGGATTAAATTCTCGAACGATCGGGACGCCAGTGGTGCTTCTCTCTCTCTCTCTCTCTCTTCCTTTCTGTTCCTCCTTCACTCTCTCGCTATGTTTGCAAGACCACGCGGGCTAGAGACTAACGCGGGCCAGCGTGTCTCACGAAATTTTACATGCAGTGACGATCGCAATGGAAATAAATAAATACAAAAATGAGATCCGCGCGATCGTCACTGGTACTTGAAGATTTTTACTATGCATGTGTTTATGTGGGGGGTGGGGGGGGGGTAGTATTTGTGCGTAGTAATTATGTATTTCATTCGGAATGTAACGGTCACGCGTCCCGCCGCATGCCGCCATGATGCGTACTTTAAATTGTTAAATGGCTTCCTCACTCTCGCTCTCGCGCACGATGTTTAGAGATTCGTCCTTGTATTGGGAAGGCGAAAAGATTTCGTTCTTTTTCTAAGTTTTTTTCAATGAGAATTATGAGGATGAGAGTTTTTTTATGATTAGGCCGAATCTCCGAAGGTTTTTAGACCTGAGCGTGACTTGTTGCGTTTTTCGATGGGGCAGTGAAAGGAGGGGATGTTTTTGCTTCTTTGTTTTCTTTCTTTGGTTCTCATACTGATTATGGGGAGGTTGTGGGAAATTGTTTGCCGAGATATTCGGGCAAAAGGGTGTAAAATATTCCGAATAGAGGGAGGATCACATTTAGGAAAAATTTGCGTGTATTGGGCTTGCAAAATTCAAGCTAATATTGAGGGTGGTTTTTTCGGATTGGGTATAAAAGCGAGAAGATAATTTTGGTTCTTAATTTTCCCCTGGGAATAGCGATATTTTTGTCGAGATTTTCGGATCAAATGTTCAATGCAATCGAATAATTTTAATTAATTTTAACGCGTGTGCGTTGCACGCGCGAAAAATGAATTCCGTTAATTTTCAGCCACTGAGTCAAAAAATGTCTGCATAAAGAGCCTGAGAGCATGTTGGGTATTGAATTCGGAGAGAATCAACATTGAGAGTTAAATTTAATGAAACTTTTAAATTTTCAAAAAAATTGTGAAAATGATTGAATCAAAGAAAACTTTCACCTATCTAAATGAAAGTTTTAACATAATTGGAATGAGTCTCGGGGATGCCCAGTATGTGCACTACAATCTGGTTGGTACATGGTTAATTTTTTTCACACCAAGGAGAGTTCACTGTTTGCATATGTACAGGAATTATGAGAAAAAAATGTGTAAATTTTCAGTTTTTACTTGATTGATCTTTTTCCTCTGTCACATGTGGTAAGAGAATAAAATGCAGTCGTTACTCGACTGGCCCAAAAAAATTGTTCATAGCACAAACGAAAATTATCGTTGTATACACCGAACATCATTCCTAAAATTTTCCTCTCCCAAAAATCTTGAAACATGAAATTTCTAAATTAACGAGACAAACAAATGATTTTTTTCCAGGCGAGCGCCCTTATCCCTGCGATTATCCAGGCTGCACAAAGGCATTCACGCAGTCAGGCCAGCTAAAGACTCATCAGCGTTTGCACACAGGTGAAAAGCCATTTCTTTGCACCGAGCCAGGTTGCGAGATGAGATTTACCCATGCAAATCGACATTGCCCGGATCATCCTTACGCGACTCTCACGCGTTCCGACGATTTTGTCCTGAAGCCAGTTTCAGGAAATACCGAGTTGCCTCATGACGTGACACGTTGGCTCGAGCGTTACAAATTGGCACGTGAGCGTGAGGATCGAACCCCAACGGGAAAAAACGAGCGGAAAAAAAAATCATGGAAAAGTTCATTGGAGAATCATCATCACAAGAGAATAAAATCGCGCAAAGGCCTCATGATGGATTCAGCAATCGAGCAGGAAAATCGTGACTGCAAATCGCCAAATCATCAGCGTATTTATTGCAGCGAGAGTCAGGACAGTCAGGACGATAGTCAGGATGAGGATCCGGCCGAGGCTTGCGCCGTTCTTCAAACATCCGAGGACGAGGAGAGCACAATGACAAAATTGCCAAATACACCAATTAGACGACCTTTGGATAGACTTCAGCCGAAAAAACGCTGGCTCCGCGAAGCCTGCCTCGAGCAACAATTGGCAAAACCTCTGAAATGGGACATACGTCCAAATTCAACGACGATAAATCCACGTGAGAGCGAACAGAGCATCTCGAGTTTGAGCTCGACGACGATGAATTCTCAAAAAAATCTCGAGGACACGACAATTGTACAGGCAGAGGGAGAAGGAATTTTACCGATCAATCGATTGTCCTGGGATCTCGTCCCGACGGATTTGAGAGGAAACAATCCTGAGAGCAACGTCGCCGAGCAAATTTTGCTTGAGACAAGTGCGCAGCCTCGACAGGCACATTGGCAAGGAAATTCGACGAGTGATGATAATTCAAGAATTGGAGAAACTCGATTGATTGGCGAAAGTTGCTGGGAAATAGCGAAAAAAAATGAAAAATTTGAGGTTGATCGTGGAACGATTGAAGATATGAGAAATGTTGAGAAAGTTGCGAGATACACGGAGAACGAGACACGACCCACAGTTTTAATGCTGGCTGGAAATTCGATGAATTTTGGTCAAAGAATTGGCAGTACGATCAGCAACGATAAGACAAATCAGGTCAAAGTTGTCGTTAAAAAGGAGGAGAGCATAATTAATGAGCCAATACTTGAGGATAATCAAAAATGGCTCGGTGCTTTGGCACTCATGGAACTCGCCAAAACGCAGGAGGAAGCAGCTGCGAGAGCACTCAAATTTGCAAAAAATCTTGATCAACGAACGACCATTCAACAGACCATGAATTATACTCATCTGTAGACTGTGATTTTTTTAAGTCCCTTAATGGGGTAAGGCTTTTTTTAAATCTCCAACCTTACCCCATTATCCTATTTTTATCCCTTGGTAACGATACGACACATAAATTTTAAGGGGATGCGAAACACCCATCAAAATTTTCATCCTAATTCAAATCTGAAAGACAACTTTTTTTTCCATCGATACGTTGAGATTTGGGGAAAAAGCACAAACTTTCACAGTTGTAGAGTTAGAAACGCGTACAAGTCAATTCAATCATCTTTGAGAAAAAATTGATTATACTTTTTTTTTTTCATTGTCGACCGAAATTATGGTCAAATTATGGTCTCGTGCAAAAAAGATGGACGCATGAAGACTTAATTTGATTTAGTCTGAAAGATCTTGTCTTTGTGAAAACAGGGAAATCCTGCTTTGTTACTGGCTAATTGTGAATTTTTCGGCTCAGGATGTAGCCTGACTCACATTGCTTCAAGTGGCACTGAGACACCAACCGTGGCCTTGAGTGTGTGATTGCTGACAAACTTTTTCCCTATTTTTTCCAAAACGGTTAATATTTTGAGCAAAAGAAGAGTTTTATCTTCCAGATAATTGACACGGGTATGATAATGATGCTTCGAAATATGAACCGTCTTCGAGAAAACGGGGCTATGGGATTATGACTGAGTCTTGTTTCATTTCATCACAAGCTAAAAAAAAAAAAATTGCCATTCTATTTTCTCAGAGACGATCGATATTTTGAAGAAAATCGAATTGAAACTTTGTGCGAAATAAAGAGACCCATAAAAACTGAATTTGTTTCAGCCCAAAGTATCAATTGTTTCGGAGAAAATAGGAATATGTGTTTTCATCACCAACTGAGAACTTTTGGGTCTTTGAGTCGTATCATAGAGTAAAAAAACAAACTTTGAATCCCTTTCCCTTTAAAATGGTTGGTGCTTTGGACTGAAGAAGAGAGCAAGGAAGTCTGTCTAACGAATTTTTATTCTTATTTTTGTTTTTTGCCAGCACTATTTGACCGAAAAACCTTGTAGAAGAATTCTTCGATAACTTTTTGTTGAAAATAATTTTTTGGGCAAAAAAATCTTACGGCTCAAGTTCACGAAAAACACATCTCATAAAAGTTTTCTTTTGCCCAAGAAGTTAATCAGCTCGATCGAAAAGTAGTCGGAGATTATGGGGTGAGCTTTCAAATCCTCTTAAAAGTAATCAAAGAGAATAATTGAGGGATGAAATTGATAACATTTCTAGATGTGTCGCTTCGTTTGCCAAAGTACGTTACTTTTAATGTATAAATTCGTGAGTGTTTCTTTTTTTTTTTTTTTTTTTTCTAAATGAGATCATTTGGCTCGAGATCGAAATAAAGACGAAAACAAGATTCTTAAAGAGAGGAGGAGAAAGAAAGAGGGAGATAGAGAGAGCCACAATGACAATCTTAAGTGATAATTGATAATATTACGTTTGTGAAATTCGATTGCGTTATCTACCTGTTTAGTTATCACAGTTTTTCAGGAAATCTTTTTTGCCCCCCCCTATTTTTTGTTATGCTACTAACGAATCTGTGATTCGTCAATTTCTGTCCCATGTCACGACCTAATGTAAAAAAAAAAAAAAAACGATGTTCAAAAGAGTTTTCTTTTCTTGTAAATCCGTGACATTGAGTGATCGGAAGAAAACAAAAATGTGTTTGTTAGTATTTCGTTCTTTTTGTAATACAGGGTTTAAATATTAAACGGTAGATTCTGTACAAACAATAAGACGCGCAAGCTAGAGAGTGTTAATTGTTACTCGAGCCGCACTAATTTGCCATTGATTGAGGGATTTTTTTTTTTTTTTTAAAAAAAAGGATATTCTCGAGCGAGACTTGGCTATTACCAAATATCTGCGAAAATACCGAGAATGAGATGAAGAGCGAGTTGAAATCCCGTTTAAATATTCAAACGATCGATCGATGAGAAATTCTCGCGAGAATCCAAGATTTTATGAGTTTGTTCGTATTATTATCGAGCAGCGCTTGATAAGATGGCATTTTAAGATTTTTTTTTTTTTGTACAAATTATTTCAACTATTGAACGGCAAAGTACAAAATAGTTTGAACAATTTTTGAGTTCCATTTTTTTCTTTTTCTTTGGCGAATATTATTTTTATAAAAACTCTGATATTGTGAGGTACTTAAGACATTGCCATTTCGCTGATTATTCGATTGTTCAAATTTATTTCAAGCATACTTTTAACGTCCATGTCGTTCGATCTTCGTTAAAAAATGTGAGTGTTGATAAGAATGAGGAAAAGAAAATTGACGGTCACGAACGAGCATAAATTTATTAATCACCATTTAAAGAGGATTTGTTGACTTATGAGGAGAAAAAAATGAAGAAAAAAATTGCCAATTGATGGATAATTCCGGAAATGTTGAGCAACCCAAACCCAAACGAAAGTTTGATCGTTTTGTGTACTCGGTCGGATCGTTAAATATTTTTTGCGATGAGAGGTGCGTACTGCACATCCTTGCAGTTTTGAGTTGGTCGTACATGTTGTCGAGTTATTTATTACTTATTGATTGTCGATTATTATTATTTTTTTCCGAGATGCGCGGAAATCTTGTGTGATATTTAGTATAATAAAGATAAAGGAAAAAAAAATAACAAATGAGAGAATGAAGAATAAATAATAAAACCGTGATTCGTTAAATGAACGAAAATAAGCATGTTCGAATTTGATATTGTAAAGTATTTCATTGGAACAAAATTAAATACTATTTATACACCGTCCGTTTTGTGGAATATTTGATTGGGAAATATATTAAAAATGTATTCCTACTCAATATCCTTTCACATAATCCCAAAATTCAAGCCGGCGTAATTATCGATGGTCGGTCATAACAAAGTGGATATTTTTCTAATTACACAAAAAATGTATAAAATCGACTGTGTTTAATTTTTCACAATTGGTGACCTGAAACAAAAAGTCATACTTGCTTTGAAAAAACCATGGAAGAAGAAAGTATGTTGATATTTTCATCATAACGATTGTTTGTTTTTCAAAACCGGCCAACGGACTAAGAAACTCACCAATCAAAGACCTCTAACGAATACTGAAAAAAATAAAACTTTCAAAATTGTACAACATTCATATATCTTTACACTCAACTAAACTACAAAACTCGAATCAAAGACCTCTAAAGAATACTGAAAAAAATAAAACTTTCAAAATTGTACAACATTCATATATCTTTACACTCAACTAGACTACAAAACTATCACCTTTTTGTACAATAAAACAGATTCAGGTTTCCTGTTTTGTACTGAACTATCTCGCACCTAACCATGTCTGCAGATCACCGCAGAAGGCTAGAGGACAGTGCTGCACGACGAACAATCGTGCGGATACCTACCGGTGAAAATATTGGTTCTTACCAATATTTTAATACAAATATTTTTTTTATTTTAGGCAACTTTTAATTGATTTCAAAAAATATTGTAGCGATGACGCGATGGTCAATTGTTCTTTTCAAATACTATTGCTATTTTCTTTACCTCAAGACGATGTGCTGCTCCTCTGTCAGTAACAAAAACGGTGTACCAAAATTCTCCTAAACGGTTGATCTTTCGGAGAATTTTGGTACCGGAGTAAAAGCAGCTTTATTTCTCGCACTCACAATGGGTTACGCAGAAACTGTTTTACCAACCGAGGAGTAGCACATTACCTTAAGCTGGTGTGCTACGAATCAGTCGGTGAGAGTAACCGTAATCCATTTTTTTCTGACACGACTGATCTCGAACAAAAGTCGACAACAACAAACTCTGCAGACCAATAGTACAATATGCTGTTCTTGTCTTTTGTCCAAAAAGTTAACCATTTACGAGAATTTCAGGACAGGAGTAATTGTAGCTTTATCGCATACATAGCTCTCTTACCGAGAAATTGTCTTATCGATAGAGGGTAATGTGACAAACTCGAAGAGCCAGAGTATGTATTAGACGTGACCGTAGTCCATTATATGTCGATGGTCTGTTACACCTTGCCCGGTCATAATTAAATTTAAAAAAACGACTCGAGCTTACGAAAAGGTCCGACAGGTGGCGCTTGCGACGCTCAAGGAAGTTATTTCCTGATATTACTCGATACAGCAACACGTTTTTCTCTAATCTGCATTTCTTTATTGTTACGTAAAAATAGAAAATATAATATGACGGTTGAGAAGTTTTGCATCCGTACGTGTATTTTATATACGGTAGTATTTTCTCTCGACCAAGAGACTCGTATATCTTTTATGCCTAGAAAACACGCATGGCAAGCCAACAGGAACGAGACGAGTAGGAATAGCGCGGCGTTTTTTGCGTAGTAAATAACACCATGCATCGCTTTGGTTAGTTCGAGAAATAAGAGCAAAGTACGGTCATGCATGCTAGAGCCATTGTACATTATATAATAACATAGCATTCGAGGAAAGTTATGGTATCTTCTCTGTTAGGACTTCATCTACAAAAAGTCACTTTGGTCTCTCTGCATAACGGAGATAACCGCGAGTGGACGGATTTTCGCTTTGCGCTCGAAATCAAGCAGCGTCGCTAGCGGCGACTTTTGGTACTTTCGCTGTGATGGATAGCATGGGTAGACGACAGTTTGTTAATTTTTATAAATGAATATGGGCATGCAGTGATTTTTTCACGAGTTGAAAATCCATGACATAACGTGTGATAAAAATAGGAGCTCACAAAAATGAAGGGCTAATTTTATATGATATATAAATCAGCTGGTCAACAAGAGACAATTCTCTCCCTTTCTGTCTCTCTCTCCCTCTCTCACACAGTCCAGTTTTTTGTTAGTACCCAAACCTGCCACTCAATTTCCCATACGCTTCGCCTCCATGCACCGAGTGAGTTACAAAGCTACGATGTTTCTCTATTTTGTATCGAGATATAAAAATGCGTAAAATATAACGAAACCCACTTTTTTTCAAAGAGTTTTCCAGCCGACAAATGTATGTCAGCTTAAAAGATGGATACTCAAAGAGACGCTACAGCGATTCCAATGAAAACATTCAACCTCAACAAGTTTGCACGCATATTTTCAAAGACTCTTTTACGAACATTTTTCGTTTCAACTCTATTACGGTCCTCGAGTTTTTCGCGTCGCTCATCAAAGTCATATGTATAACCATTTATAGTATGGATGAATATATATATATATATATATATATATATATATATATATATATATATATATATATATATATATATATACACGACTGATTTAGTAATAAAGTGATGGCTTCATCTGAAACGCGCGGGGAGAACGTTCTCCCTCTCTGAGATATTATCGTTTTGAAAGAGTACAAAATTATATACACATATATATAAATTGAAATCTGTGGCTCTGAAACGGTTTTACAAAATGTAGGAGAAGTTTTTTTTCGCATGAACGTACAATTCCTCATCCGTATAACTATATCTTCTCGTACATGTGGAAATCGCGGGGGCTGAAAAGGTTACATTGGAATAGAGATTTCATCGATTGGTCTCTCTCTCTCTCTCTCTCTCTCTCTCACCTTCTCTCGTGTTCGTATCCCCGGAGACCGATCTGAATTCTGAACTGTGTTGAAAACAGGAAATAGCGTCATCCCCATACGCGAGTGAACGACTTTTGCTCTTATCGAATCACTTTTTAGGAATAGAACATCTAAATAAAAAAATACATGGTGGCAATTAAAAATGTCTATTCAATAGCTAAAAAAAAAAAATTTCAACAAAACTTTGGCTCCCGAGGGATTTTTTCAATTTACCGAAATCGTACTGGAGGACTTTCCCACGATCATTAGTATACGCACATAACATGATTATTATTTCAAATTGTGTAGTTATTTTCTATACCCTTACGATATTCTGGCAAGTTTTCCTCAACATCGCGAAACTTTACCCTGCTGGAATTCTATATGTTTTCACTGTGTACCAGCTCGCACGCCACTCTTCGTCTCCGTGGGCAAAACGCAAACTGCGTTCCAAGAGCAGAGCGCGCGCACTGAATCTACGAAATGCTCGACGAGCGGAAAATGCACTTTTAATTACACGTCAAAGTCAAAGTCGGCCCCGTTGGCGAGGTGCGTGCCCTCTGTCGTGGTCTCGCACACACTTCCAAATGCTCACACATTTGTAAGCTTGCGCTATAAATAGGAATACAAATATACAGTATATATATATATACACGCACACACCATAGTGTATACAGCGAGCATAAACGAAAGATCCACGTTGTTTTCGACCCGTTACCCTTTAGCATGAGGGAGACTTCTTGTCGACTCTCTCTTCCTCTTTTGTCGCATTTTTGGACATCGTTCCTCCCATTATTCGTTACTTTATGAATTTCATTTCATTTAATAACATATTCGCATACGTCAAATAGGTCTTATACATATACATATAAATGTATAGATATACGCGATACATATATATATATATAGTGAGCTATTGGTTCATCTCACATAGATGCACGGAGGTTATGAGAAACGAGAGCGAGCAAGGGTGCGTAAAAACACGGGGCTGACGTCAAAAGGTATGTTCACGTACGCGTTTGGGGGTGTTCAAGGGGATCGCGGTCACGAGGAGGGAAGGTTACGAGGCAGTAGCGTGTGTGTATTACGACATGTTTCTCGAAGAGGGTTTTCAGCACTCGCTGTTAAAGGCAATTCAGGCGACTTAACGCCATCTAGCGGTGCAAAGTGGTTTGACCCCTGCGTTCGTCTCTCGCACGACTCTTTTCTCCTCTCTCTCTCTCTCTTTCTCTATTTCATGGACGTTTCTCTCCTCTCGTATCCTTCCATCCTTCGTCGCCGTCGTCGTGAAAGCCTCGTGTCATCACGTGTAAAAAGCCAGGGCGGCTTTAGACCACAAGTTTACCGGCCCACCGAGAAATGTTCTTTCGACGACAGCATTACCGTTCGTATTAGTATTAGGCTGCGAGCATACGTTTCTTTATGCCTTTATTATCCCGGGAGCACGTCGTTGAGAAAGAGCGAAACGTTTCGAGGCTGCTGCAGCGCCCTTGTATACGTAGCGGTACACACTGGTACTACTGAATAATGGGCGTTTTATATAAATATTATGTACGATTAGATATTAAAAGATATTAAAGTCAATTTTTATGTGAAAATGAAAACGAACGAAATATGTTTAATTACATGCTTGCAGCGTGAAAAATATCACAGATTATTTCTATAAGTGCAGCGTTCCAAGTATTATAATTTTTTTTCGCCCAATTTGAAAATTCCTCCTGTTTTATAGTTCACCTTGTCACCACCGATCGGTTCACCGAAGTGGCGCTCGATTACAGGAGGACTTTTGGAGCGTAAACACATAGGTGGGGGCATATGTGCGTTGATAATAATAATATTGCGATAATAAACACCAGCAGCGACTCATTTGCATTTTCTCATGAATAAAACCAACAAAGAGCCTGGCTCATTGGCACTCGAATTGCGGCTGACGTTTACGAGGTGCGCCTCGTCAAAATTTCCGTTAATAGGACATTTTAGGTTGCGTGATACAATTATACGGGAATATTTGAATGTATAATGTGTATAAATGCAGGCATCAACGTTCGATGAACGATTCTGATAGCGCAACAGTTATTTGAGGAGGGCGATGGAAAATAAAAATACAAGGGGAAAGTCGTTGAATGGAATAGACTGTCAGCTGTTCATAGCAGCTAAACGCTGTAATGATATATACATATATGTATAATCTCTTCTCCCATTCTTTTTCAACACAAGGATGGGGTCCCGGCGTCAGTCTCGTTGAATGTACCACCTGCATCGTCAGTGTTGGCGATTCAAGGGGTTCGATATTACATATACGGGCATTTCTCTTTCTCTCACATGCAGATAGACAGTTGCAAAGGCTATTTAATTGCAGAGGATGACCGGAATGCAGTGGTTTTAGTTAATTGAGGGACAGGTACATAGATTCGTATAGAAAAAACGTCAGTGTATACCTTTCGGTGTATGCGGATGCTGTGTGTCGTAGATAACCTCTCGTTCGGATCGCGGGTCAAAGGTCTATGGACGACAGACTAACGCGAATCAACGGAGGGTATATATAATATACACTCCAATGAATTCTCTATGTATCGATCCTTCGGGTATCCCAATTAATGATGGAAGCCGCCAACGAGGCTTTATCGAGAAACCATTTGCCAAATCCCCGAAAATAGAGAGATACGATGCATGCAAGACCGGGAAAAGCAAATTTTGGGATTTCGATGGTACGAATTACAAATTACGAGAGGAAGCCAGAGACCAAGAGGGTTATACAGCGAGTGAAAGCGAGTTGTTTCATTAGTGATGAGGCCGATGAGTTCTATGTATAAGAAGCACAGAGTGAGACGAAACGTTTTCACTGGCCCAATACCCCTTCACGAGGGATGTCCGAATCACGTGTATAATGCATCGGATCGGTTTACAGCTGACCGGCTTTCAGCTTTGGTAATAAACCACCGTGGCGCCACTTTACGGTTGTGTGCATGTGTGCGTGGTGTGTGTGGATCTTCCGTATGTGCGACGGGATGATATAGGGGGCGCGAGAAAACGTCGGTGGCGGTGGCGTCGGAGTCAACGGAAGGAGACCGCGGGAGGCTCGCAGTTAGGTTCGGGCAACGCTTCGTGATAGAGGTGTGTGGATGCGCGCGCGGGAAACGTGGCCGGCACCCCTCCGAAAACTTTTCAACCGTTCTGGACAATTTTTTTTCTTTTCTTATTTTGGCTTCGTAAACAATCGATAAGAAGACACCCGGGACTTGTTGAATATGTACAAAATGGCGTAACAAAGTTCAATTGATTGTCATCGTGGCAATAAATCAAACAAAACGAATTGATGTCAATCGATGTGATAAATCGATGATCGAATTAATTTGCAAACAAAAAATATTGTCGAAAATTGTTTGAATTAAGGAGGGAGTGTGTGTGATTAATAGTGTAGTTGAGTGCGTCAGATGTTTCGCAACTTTGGAGCGAAGGAGTAAACATCGGGAGTGCGTTAGTTGGCCGATTGGCGCGCTTTGGGAATTGACGTTACGATCGATTTCGTTTTCATCGTGAAAATCGTGAAAATCGCGTGTTTTAACTTCGTTTTTTTTTCTTCTTTTGGTGTTTGTTTGTTGATTATCGATAAAATAATAAAAATGGCACTGAAGCTGACAAGTGTGAGGCACTGTGGTCGTGGTGATTCGTCCAGTACGAAAAAGCTCGAGTTTGCCCTAGGGAGGACGGCGTGTTTGCTTGTCTGCTGCTTGTTGCTGATCGGTCAGGTTCAAGGTCAGTGGTCTCTCGTATGTAGAACGTTTGCGAGCATATTTGCAATTGTTTTTTTTTTTCCACGCTTATTTGTTGTTTTTTCTTCGAACACGCGTCGATCTATGTACACTCGTGGTAATTAACCGAGCAAGCGAGGTGGAGTTCAAACTCAATTGTTCAGCATTTCGTTCTGTTTATCTGTTGGATTTTTTGTCTGTTTGTTTCACGATCAAAGCCAAGTGTGTGGGCTAATTTTAATGAAATTTGCCAGGCTGCTATTCCAATATTCAACACAAAGATTCATATTGAGAAATATTTGATTGGATGAGACTAAAAAATGGCGGATCCAACATGGTCGACACATTAAAAATAAAAAAATAAAATAATTCGATTTCGATTAAAACTGCTACCGTGGGGTTGTTCACTTTGCTGATTTCGAAAGCATCGTGAACAAAAATTAAATAAAAATGGCGAGATCACTATGGCCGACCAAAAAAAAACAAAAAAACTTCCAATTCCGATTAATGTTGGTCTCTGCGGTTTGTTGAGATTGCTGATTTCGAATACGGAGTTAAAATTTTTGAATTACAAAAACACAAAGTCCAACCGACGAATGAATGATTCGGTTT
Organism: Dyspetes luteomarginatus; assembly: GCA_963669185.1. Taxonomy (NCBI): domain Eukaryota; kingdom Metazoa; phylum Arthropoda; class Insecta; order Hymenoptera; family Ichneumonidae; genus Dyspetes; species Dyspetes luteomarginatus. Next base: position 11,968,830 of record OY769911.1, on the reverse strand, counting down.
GAATGAAAATCGCTAGTTTCGGGTTATGTAAAAATTCAAAATGATGGAATCAACATGGCCGACCAAAAAAGGAAAAAAAATAATCTGATTTTGATGAAAATTGATACTTTGTGGTTTTCAACGTCGCTAATTTCAAATTTATCGTTTTATAATTCAAGATGGCAGCGTTAATATGACCGAACAAACACTATTCTAATGTATACAATAAAATACCAGAATTTTTTCACATTTGCAATGAATTATTGCAAATAATATTTTATAAACTTTTACAGTACGTAACTGTATAAATATTACAACACAAATATATGCATATATATAGCACTGTAAGAAGATCTTGGATTCCTCGGTATCCTGAAAGATTTCTCGCGTCGAGGCTTTCAGTCCACATGAATTTTTTATGCGAAGCGCGGCAGAGAAAAGGAGAGTGAGAAGAAACGTCTTTGCGAAGGGGATATAGTCTTCGAAAGTCGGTGCTGACTCTGTGAATTCTTCTGAATTTCACTCACTCCTTTAGCGGTGCAAAAAATAAAACTTTTCTGTCACATTCGATATGGGCATCTCTGGATAGTTTTTTGAATCGGATTCTTTTGGGGTTACTTTTATCACCTTATGAAATTGCATTATCCCTCATAAAAATTCAAAGCCAACTCTGCTAATATATATATATATTTTTTTTTTTTCGGCTTTCTTTCAGAGTTTACGAGCTTTTTTATTTCTATTTAATGTCTACGCGAATAGCTTGATTTAAAAAATTGCAATATTTTTAACCCGGGCAAAAGTAATTTAATTTTTCAGGCTTTTAATGAGAGATTAAAAGCGCGGAGAAAGAGCTAAGAATTTTCAGGAGAAGTTTTAAATAACATCGTTCCTGTTCTTAACCAACTCTTCGCTCCAATTGCGCCGTTTCATTATCTTTGGATTTAATGCTTGATTCAATTATCGTAGCTTTGCGATTCTCACGCATATATTATACTATATATATGTATATGTATTATATATATATATATGTATGTATGTGTATATTATGTATATTATATATATATATATGTGTGTATATTATGTATATATATAGATATAAATGTATATTCGGGCAATAGGTATTAGGTCAGGCATAAGATATCGCTGGTAGAGTTCGGCAAGAGAGATTATAAATTCAATTAAGTCAGCAGATTATTCGCGTAGAATGGCGGATATTCGGGATCGAGAGAGAGAGAGAGAGAGAGAGAGGAGGGAGGAAGAAGAAGAGGAAGAGACGAAACCAAAATTCCCTCGGGAAGCTCTAATTAGCTAACGATAGATCATCAGTTATATGTTATAGATATATTCCGTTTACTCGAGAATTTGTTCGTGTATGAGTAAGCAAATATATGTACATAATATGGGAGATTTCATCTCGAGTCAATCAGTGTGAAAATGAAATTTTTCAACATTTCTCACCATAGTTTTTTTTTACGTTTTTATTTCGTGAAATTGTGAAGTAAAAAAAAAGCTCGGATGTTTTTCAAACAAATCGAAAATTTGTAAATTTCAATCACAAAGATTAAATAATATAAATAAAAAAAATTAGTACACTCTGCTCGTTTGTGTAGACGATTTAGCAAATAATGGACCATATTTGAGGGGGTCAGGGTCAGATGTTTTCCGAGTCGAGGTGGAATGACCCATATATATATATATATATATATATATATATATATATATATATATATATATATATATATATATATGTCTGTATTTATATACATATACACACTGGGTGTATACCGTATATATAGGTTTAAATATTATAAAAAAAAAAATTAGTACATTCTACTCGTTTGTGTAGACGATTTAGCAAATAATGGACCATATTTGAGGGGGGCAGGGTCAGACGTTTTCCGAGTTGAGGTGGAATGACCCATATATATATATAAATATGGACAATGGGTGTGTACCGTTTATATAGGTTTAAATACTATTAAAAAAAAGTTTAAATATTATTAAAAAAAAGTTTAAATATTATTAAAAAAAAAATTAGTGCACCCTACTCGTTTGTGTAGACGATTTAGCAAATAATGGACCATATTTGAGGGGGTCAGGGTCAGACGTTTTCCGAGTTGAGGTGGAATGACCCATATATATATAAATATGGACAATGGGTGTGTACCGTTTATATAGATTTAAATACTATTAAAAAAAAGTTTAAATAATAAAAAAAAAAAATTGGCTGACTCTACTCAATTGGGTAGACGATTTAGCTAATAATGGTCCATATTTGAGAGGGTCAGGGTCAGATGTTTGCCGAGTTGAGGTGGAATGACCCATATATATATATATATGTCTGTACTTATATACATGTAGACACTGGGTGTGTACCGTATATATAGGTTGATCCGCACGGACTATATACACGCGTGCTGGGGAGCACAAATTGTTCGTGTCCGGTGTATGCGTACTAAATAAAACGTGTTTTATCAAGCTCGTTGTCGCGTATACATTCGTCAGCTAGTATTTTTTCCCCATCTATCTCGTAATCACAATTTTTTTTTTCCAGTAACGCAATTCTTAATTTTATTTTTATTTATTTATTTATTTACTCATTAATTTATTTCATAATCAAACGAAACCAAATCTTTATTCAAATTAAACCAAATTGGCACAAAATCGGATAAACATAAAAACTGATTAACTCCTAGTGATTGGTCAACGAGTGTTCGATTGGCAATTATGGAAAATTGAGTAATGCGACGCTTGCATGTACATTTATCGTGAAGATTTCACGATTTCTGCATTTGCAAATTTCGACCTTTTGCAAGCTATGTCTGCTGACCTTTGCGTTTTGTAGAAAAGTACCAAAGGACTTTTTTTGTTCCTTGTGCAATTATCTAGTGGCGGTTATTATTATTATTTTTTAACTCGAATTTTGTAAATGTTAGTGGCCCTTAATCGTTATTGAACGCTTACAGTTGACTACACATTTGTTACTCGGGCGTGCTATCGATGAATTTCTTAATACTTTTTTACCTGTTTTTTCAAATCTCCACTGGTGGTTTTTTGGATTATTTTTATTCGATTTTTTTAATACCTTTTTTGAATCTCTTTATCATTTATTTTTTTCAAAATTTTTTGTCAAAAATTACTGTAGGATTTTTTCGTTCGTTGTGTGTGTATTATCTTGTCGCGATTATTGTTTGTATTTTTTTTAACTCCAATTTCTTAATACTTTTTTGCTTGTTTTTTTAAATCTCTTCACCCGAGTATAAATATATGGTATGCAATATCGTTTAATGGCGATTAAAAGATGCCAGCATTAAAAAAATTGGAGTTAAAAAAAAATTAGATAATTGTGCAACGAACAAAAAAATTCTTTCGTATTTTTTTTAATAAAATTGACAAGTCTGAAGATATATCTGGCAAAAAATAGAAATTTGCACACACGCAGAAATCTTTATCGTTATAATTTGTTGATGGTGAAATTCATAAAAATGAAAATTTATACACGAAATATTGTCATTATGAAATTTATCAGCTGACACATTGATAATTATTTAATTGAATTATTCGAATGACATAATCATCAAGTTGAACTGATTTTTTTTTCATGATTACGTGGCATTGTGTTTATTTTATTTAATATATATTTTTTAAGTTATTCAATTTTTTAAATATTTATATTTTACGCATCATTTTAGGTTTTTGTTTACGAGTTTTTTTTTTCTATTCTCATAACATGACAGATTTTTCTATTCTACGACCTCTATTTTATTTCGTCATTTATCTATGAAGCTCTGCCTGTTTTTTTCTTCCACTGTTTTTTCCTCTCCCACGAATCTAATACTTGTCGCTCCAGTTAACGTTTGCGTTGCCCTATAGTTTTTGCTAGCGTGATGTCATGATTCCCCGAATATTTCGTGTCGACGAAAATATGTGGAGGGGCCCACCAAAAACCCGCGATGTTTGCTATTCCACTGCGGGTTATTTTCGTGCGCTCGTATAAAAGCCCCGAAGGATCGAGAACACATGCATGCTGCGTATATTTCGTTCTATATACGTACCCATTTGGGGATGAGACTCTCCGTATCGTTTTGCACATGATCCGGTCTCGCACATTTGTCACATATTTCCATATATAATAATTTCAAATTTCCATTCTATCAACCGAAGAAAAAAAAAAATCACAAAATCAAAATTATCATTATTGTGATTGTCAAAAAAAATTCTTCGCAAAATCTGGATTAACGATATTTTCACTGGCAAAATTAATCATTTAAAATTTTAATAATTAATAATTATTTTATAAATACCAAAATCTTCTTGATTGAATTTTCTTCCACGAAATCAGGGTCGTCGACATGTTAGTTACCAAAATGGAGGTTTTCACTAAATTGAGATATCGTAAAAAAACAAACAAACTTGCCAGAATTATACAAGCTGTCGAGATAATATAATTGGCAAAATTATTGTTATTGAAATTTTTAATTGCCAAAAACGAGGTTCGTAAAATGGAGCTTGGATAATACAGATCTAATGCATTAGATCGCAATGCAAATATACACGATGTAAGCACGACGTACGTATGCTAAAGTTATGGGGAGTATCTAGTTTCTCTATAGTGGATTATTGTTGGATCGATTGTTTGCCACGACAATCGCGATTAACATCACGCTTCGTTTGCTCTCCTCCATTCCTGGGGTGTCGTCTGCCTTAGTGAGCATCTCGTGAAACACGATTCGTATTTACTGTATCTAATGCATACACATATCGTATATATCAGAGCGTTACGTCACATATATATATATATATATATATATATATATATTACAATAATGCTCCAACAAATATCTCTCTGCTGGTGTACATTCTGCACACACACAAACTCGGTATAAATGATTTGCTGGAAAAGTAGATATATGTGTGTATAAGCTCAAAGTCGTTACTCAGCGAAGGGCGCTTTATTAAACACGAGAGCATAAATTCGTTGTATATATATATATAATGTGTACATATACTTAGAGCCAGGTATTGCATTTTGACTGGAGTAAAATTTACCCTGAAACTGCCTGGTGCAGACCTCGTTAAGAAGCTTTCCAGCCTCTCACTCTGGTCAAATAAATATTATTATTTTCAAACAGCCTTTATAAAAGCTTTTAGAGACGAAGAAAAACCCTTAACTGTTAATATTTATAAAAGCAAATTATATTGTAGAAAAAAAGCAATATTCGCAGATGTAAATATGGAAATGTGGAAACGAGAGAAATATATTTCCAAAAGCAAACAGCGATATTTATTATTATTATTTTTTATTCCATGCCTGCGATTTTATCCCTTTTAGCTGTCCCCATCCTAGCAACGATATTTATTATTAATGTTTATTATTATGGATTATTCAATACGGATTTTTCGTAGGCATAAAATTCGATCGAATTTTTTTCGAAATATTTTTAAATTTCCCATAGTGTTTTTTTGTTTGTAAATAAAAAAATGGCATATGAACAAAATTTGAGCCAGATTTACAATAATTAACATGGTTTATTTTGGGCTGAAAGTTTTCCTAGACAGTCTCAAAGTTTTCGTACCCAATTCGAGGGAGCTCCTGCAGTTGGAAAATCATGATATATATTATTTGTCGTCGTGTCGAGGCAGAAAGTCTTATATATATGTATATGTAATGTACATATATAATATATATACTTTTCTTATGAATATAAGCTAGGTTGCATATACAGTCTCTAAGATGAATGAATAAATGAATATGTACAGCAAGCAACGAGGTCGTGCACCATATTTTAAACCATATATATATAGGTATATATATATATATATATTTACATGTATATATGTATATATAAATATACAAGTAGCTTTGCTTTAGCACCTACACTGTGTAAGGTCGAAAAGTGTTCCTATTATATGAGATAAATGCAAAATAATAATAATAAAATCCATCCAAATCTACAAAAAAAAAAAAAAAAACGAATCATTTGGAGTAATTATTTTTTGATAATAAATAATATCGCTGAATTGACAATAAAATTCGTAGTTAAATTCTCAAACAAGCTCAACTTGATAAGTTTAATTAGCTGAAGAGGCATTTTTCACAAAATTTAAATATTTTCTTTCGTATCCATATAGATATTTCCGTAAATGAACAATGTGGGGCTTTTAAATTTGCGTAAGAAATTTCAAGTTAAATTAAATTAAAAGTAAAGTAAAAAATATTATAGAAATTTCATATAATTTTCAGGCTGTTGCTACATCGCATTTATTTTCGATCATGCTTAAATCGAATAGGCCTGTGTCGAGATTCTATTTTCCGTGTACTTATATACTGTATATCTGTACCAAAAAGCAACAGTCTAAAATGTTTCTCTGGCACGTTTGTGACCAGAAAGCTCGACCAAGCTTGTTCTATTTCCAGTGCTAGCCTTACATTCGCTTCTGTTCAGTGTTAAACGACTTCGTGGTCGTCTCTCAGCAATGCGGGAATTGCAACGAGTCTCTAGATGATATATATATATATATATATATATATATATATATATATATATATATATATGTATATATATATATATATATATATATACGTATAGTTGGAGTTTAAAGCTTTTCTCTACCGAAATAACGAAGCGACGAGACTGGCAAAGCTCAGCTTTTCGCTTTCTTCGATCTCCATCTCTTTCTCTCTCTCTCTCTCTGTCTCTCTTTCGCTTGAGATGGTTTTATGCATATTAAGTTTCGAGCCACAGTATTGTGAGTAATCCTCACGTACAATCTTACTTCTCACTGTCATCGTACTCATATTACACACACACCAGTATATATATATATATATATACACACACACACATATATATACATATAAATGTGTGTGTATATATGAATGAGAGTATAAAGATAAGCACGTGCGTTACGACGTGTTACGTGACCAACCCTTCCAGCCCTATGACACGAAGAACTACACGCAGAGAGAATGGTATAATTATTCATGGGCTGGGACAAAATTTCAACGTGAGCGAGAAAATTTCCGGGTATACCTACCACGTAAAATACTACATCCGACACAGTAGTAACGGAATGGTATACTATATAAAATTGACAAAACTCGTCAGGCACAGATTATTATGGGGTGTGTGAAAATTTAATATATATATATAGGGCGTTTTAATAAATTATTAAAAATGACAATATTTAAGATTAACATTTTTTCGTAATCAATGAAAATTATTTCATAAATAAAAATTATATTTAATTGCAATTTAGTGCTGGTTGAAAAATTCATGATAAATTCGAATGAATGAAATATTAAGACTGGATAATTAGCCTAAAAATATATTTTCTTAATTGTTGATTCTTATTAATGAGAATTTATACGAATTAGTTAAAATTGTCATCCTCTCTGTAGGAAAGTTTATTCTCTCTGCTATAAAAGCTGCTGTTTCGTGTTGTATATATATATATATATATAGGCTTTTTAGGCTTAGTGGCTTTTACCATGTTGCAAAGAGGTCTTGAATGACGTCTTTTTGTGCAGCACAGAAGCGAGCGAGAGAGTCTTATAATATAGAATATTATAAGGGGTCATCCCACAATTCCTCGTGAATAGAAACGTCGCTCGAGAGTGTTTCACATCGAAATATCCCTCGTAATCTTCTCCTGTACATACATATGTTACATATATATATATATATATATATATATATATATATATATATATATATATATACGAAGGATTCTGTCTATATACAATGGCCCAAAAGACTTTGATCAATGGCAAGGTCCGGCCATTCAATCAAGCAACGGAGAGGCTAGGAGAGAGCGAGAACGTCTCGAGGACGAGGCCAAGAGAATTTTGCCACAGCTATACATTCGTCGTTGTAGAACTTACTCACTTTGCCTTCTCACCTCCGTCCACACGATTCCGGTGTGAATGTATCTCACAAATAGACAGCCAACTAACATTCTCGTTAAAATTCCGTCACAAAGAGAATTTCATTAACAAAGCAAATGTTTTTTCCCAATTATTAATAATTTATTTGATACAGTTTTATCAAAGTTTTATTATATTTATAACATTCAACGAGACTTGTCTCCCTCTTATCGAATCAATTTCATCAAATATTATTATGATTAAAAAAAAAATGTATTTTTTAATATATCTCGATATTGTTTGATGAATTATTTGAGCGTGATAAAAGTCAGTTGCAAAAGGATCATTTCGTTAATAAAGCTAAAAGCTTTTTGTAGATTTTTTTCTTATCCACCCTCGTTGATCGACTAATTGAGAGGGTATTATCGATATTTTATCAAATATTTACACGACATAGAAAGAAAGACTTTCAGTTATGGAAACAATTTTATCAAATTGTTATTATGGATTTTGTAAAATATCGTATTTGTTCGGATATATCGCGATATGTTTTGTAAATTAATTGAGCACCATTGATAAACTCTATCGAAGTATAATTTAGTACGATTTTGAAATGCATTTAAATCTGCCCACATTTGCAGATTATGGATAATATGATGGTGAAGTGAATTGTTATTATAATTCTGATGAAATGAATCAATATTTCATTAAAATCGTAATATGCGTTTGTATATTTCCATGTATATTTTCTATAAAAATATCGTCTTTATCACTTAATTATAATATGATTAAATATTTATACGCTATTATACTGATAATTTAAAAAAAACAAATAATTCTTGGTGGAATATTTTTTGGATCATTCTCGAAAGCACTAAAAGGAATGAAAATAAAAATTGCGTGGATCAGGGACGATGTTGGTGTGTCCTGGAATGGTCTATGTATATATATATATGAGTAATGGAGTGTTGGTAGCGCCCATTTTACGAATCATTTACGAGAGAATGTGTACAATGTAGGTCGTACAGGGGAAACTGACTCTATTGCAAACACATACACACACACACACACACACATACGAAATATACACACATAGAATCGCAAACACATGAACACAAGTGAGAGACTGACCATTAGCCATGATAAAATATAATGGTCGTGTACCAGCCCTGCAGTGGCATTCGTGCTGTGTACCAGCAAACGAGAAAAGGTCTTCCCACTGTATTCTGTATGCTAGACCTTGCCCTGCATATTGTCATCAGTCTGCACACCTCTATTGTATCCAATTACACAAGGATAATATAATTCTACGTACAAAAATAAGTTTTAGTGCATATATGGAATTTCAGCATATTCTTTGCGTATTTATTCCCCTCCAAAATTTAAATTCAATGAAAATTGATTGAAATTCCTGAATTTTGGAAATTTTATCCCGAAAATTTAATATTGCATTTGAAAAGACACACAAAAAAAATACACAGAATTGCAAACGAGAAAAAGTCTTCCCACTGTATTCTGTATGCTAGACGTTGCCCTGCATATTGTCATCAGTCTACACACCTCTATTGTATCCAATTACACAAGGATAATATTATTCTACGTACAAAAATAAGTTTTAGTGTATATATGGAATATTAGCATATTCTTTGTGTAATTATTCCCCTCCAAAATTTAAATTCAATGAAAATTGATTGAAATTCCTGAATTTTGGAAATGTTACCCCAAAAATTTATTATTGCATTTGCAAAGTTTCATGCATACATTCACCCAAAGATTTTTGAGGTACATTTTTAAATAGGAACGAAATAATTTAATAAATCGTATCTATCCAAATTGATTCAGCGATTATATTTTAACAGGAAACAAAATTGGAAAGAAACTATTTTGTAAAAATTGTTTTATCGATAATTTTTTCGTATTATTCTGGCTTTCAATATTAGTTCGGCGTCAAATAGTTCGGGCAAAAAAAAATATTCTCAATGAAGAAAAATCAAATTATCAATGAAATTAATTTTATTCTTCGATTAATTTCCAACATAATTTCTCAATGATAAAATAATTGCTTAGTATAATTAAATTAATTGATCATTCTTAGCTCAATTGAATTCAAGTGCATCATCTAGTTTCTTTATTATTTGAATCAATGAAATATTTAGCATAAAAATCATTGGGTGATGAACACGATTTAATAGAGTTTTGTATTTTTTCTCTCGTGTTGAAATAAAATATATTCTTTACTTTGAAATGGTGTTTACGGTGGCTTATTTTCCAGTCTCGTCGATACACACACTAATATATAAATGTCGATGTAGCGTTACATGGAGGATTAAAGTTATACGGGTGTTAAAACCCAGCACAGTTCCGTTTCTACTATGTGCAACATATATGCATACATATACATATACATGCATATATATATATATATATATATATATATATATATATATATATATATATATATGTATCCGGTAGTCTTAAGCTTCGTGTATAGCGATATAGAAACACGTGTCGTGAAAACGAACGAGAAGCGAATGCTCAGAAGCGCGAAATGGAGCTCGAGTCGTTTTGTGCGATCGGGTTCCTGCTTCGATTTAGTGCGAGGCAGTAATTCTCGGCTTTACTTGAAAAACGAAAATACGAAGAAAAAAAAAGGAATACTATCGCAACAAAATAGGAGAAATTCGGAGATCTCTCTCTCTCTCATTTCAACTTAGATTTTCAGACATTTTCGTTGCTCAGGACTCTTTTTTTGAAACACTTCCGATTACTTTTTTTTTTTCTCTTTTCTTTTCTTCATCAACAAGATGAGAAATCTCTGAAGGATTTCATCCCCTTTCTCCTTTTTCTCTCTCCTTTATTTCTTGTATTATCGTTAATCTAGGGCGAAGCCTCGCAATCTCGAAGTACACAGACACACACACACACACACACACACAAGAATGTCTGTGTGTTACCTATCAGTTTCCTTTGGGGTTTGAGCAAAAAGGCAGTTTAAAGATCCAAGGGTGTTACTCGATCGCGAGGAACAGAAACCTCAAGACTTTTAACTCAATCTGTGCATCCTGTTTTTTATTTATTTATTTATTTTTCTTTTTTATATGGCACGTGCCAAAAATCCATACAGAGGGATCATTTTTCCAGATTAATATTCCTTACCCTTGATCCTCGGGTTTCCGGCTATAAAGGGTTTCAATTAGACACTCGTTAAAAACAATATCCCTGCCACAAGTTGAGATCGAAAATACCACAAAAATGCTACACGATACTTTGATCGATTTTTTCTTTTATTTTTCGTTGCAATATTCTATTACGCGAAAGAAAAAAAAATCGGCATTCATACTCGAGAACGTTAGCTCGCGAAATAATTTATCGAGTCTCACATCGAAGCCCTTAATATATTCTGTAATTGTGCAATGTAGAATTTATGTTATCGTTTGGGTATATATATGAGAATTTATGATTGAAAGAGAATTTTTATGGTTCGTGACGAGAAAAACGATTTTTTTGGCATATGGTGCTTTTGTTGTACGTAACTTGGTGTATACAGGGTGTTTTTTTTTTTGAAGTAACCAAACATTGTAGAAACAATTTATTCGATTGAAAATTATTTAAAAAAAAAGTTGGTGAATTTTGGTTTAAATTAATGGTTTAAAGACAAATCTATAATTTTTATAAATGCAAGAAATAATGATTTATTTTATTTTATTTTATTTTATTTTATTTTATTTTATTACGTTGAAACCCATAGACAAGGCAGTCTAAAAAATTCATATGGGACGTAAAAATGTGTGGCAAGATAAATAACAACAATATTTGTAATATATGAGTTTAGCATTAAGGAACGGTTAATTTTTGTAATTATTTGAGGTTTTTCGAGCTCTCTCAAACTTTCATCGAATAAGTAATATTTTTATTCGAAAGGTGAGACTTTTTTTATGCAAGAATGTTTAGAACTGCGATGTTTTTTGTTTTGATTAATGAAATTGTATTAATTTTACTCTGAATGAGTAAGAAAATTGCTCCAAATTCATGAATCTCGATTCTACTAAAATCTAGGATTCTATTTGAATCTCAGTAAATTCATTGACAAATTTAACCGCGACGATTTGTAAATTTTAACAAACAAAATATGAAAAAATGTTTATGCAAAATTCATCTTGATCACGACTAAAATTTTGTCCAATATACACTGCAGATTTAGTTGAAAAAAAAGTAAAGGTACCTTCACTTGCCCTCAACTGTATCAGCATTAAAATTTCAAAATTGCATCATCGTAAGTTCTGCCCAAAACTAAAAAACTTTTGTTGTAATTTTTTTTTCTTGTTTATCCGGCGAATTTTTTTTTGCAATGTTTAAGGGGTTCGTTTAAAACGGGACACCCCGTATATGTTATAGTGTAGATACACAGAACTCTGCGGTTTCTCCTTCCATATCGTCATCCTTTGCCTCTTCGACTACCTCATGTTCTCACGCTTTTGTTCGCTTCTTCGTGTTTGCTACGTATCCTTTTTCAACGAGAAATAGTGCTTTTCCGTATGCATGTACGAAGCTTTAACGCAAAATTGTCATGCACGACGTGCAATGAAAATTTGACAAAAGTCAAAAGAAAATTTATAACTAACGTTTATAATTTTTTGTAGTTCGACGTTGAAATAAAAGTTGAGATACTTTTTTTCGTTTTACAAAATATGAACGATTTCTTAATTATATAGAAAAAATATTTATCAATAATATGTTAATCAATTCATAATTGAAAAATATTTATGCAATAACTTATCGCTCCAAAATTAAAAATAAATCATTAATTCGAGTAAATCCTTTCTCTAATCCGGTAAAAAAATGTAATTCATAATATCAATTTGACTAAATTTGCTATAAAAATTATTTTGTAGTTATATTTTTTCTTTTTTATAATTCCATAAAATTTTTCGCATATTCTCTATTGCACGATTCACTATCAACAGTACAGGATAATGCGAGATAGGACATTGTTGATTGTTGAAAAAAAAAGTAAAATTATTTGCTGGCAAACGTACGAAAAAAAAAAAAAAAAAAAAAAAAGCGAAACGTAAAATAACGAGAGATATCGTGACATAGGTCTCTGGGATCTGGGTGTACACACAGTTCCACGGTGGCACGCGCGATTATCTTTCTCCGGAACCGGAAGTATCCTCGGCTGCTCACCCACCTGGTGTTTCGTTCGTTTGCCTCGTTCACGTTCGGTTCGAAACTCGGTACTGTTGCATACGAGAATGACAGGGAGGCAAAGAGCCCCCATGTGTTTTTCAGTTCTACATACATATACATATGTATATATATATATATATATATATATATATGTGTGTGTGTATGTATATATGTATATATATATGTATTTTAGTGATGAACACTAGCATTTGTGCGCCGAGTTAGCGTCCAGCCAACCGTGCTCACGAGAGCCGAAGTAGCCAACGTAGTGCAGACTTTCAACGTTTTGTATCTACATTATAAATATCGTAGACTTTCGCGAGCGTTATAGACTATTTACGATTAGAGACCCTGTAATGCTTGAAAATATATTGCGAGTGATAAAATAAAGATGGTACACGAGTTGGAAACCCGCCGATACGATTTACGTGTGGCGATAATCATGGATAAAATTCTGCTTTAAAATTTATTACAAAGGTACGAGATATATTTTACCATTTTTTTTTTTTTTAAGCAAATTAAATCATAAAAGACTTGAAATTTCCCAAATAATTATTAATCAGTGGAATAACATTATTATTATAATTCTTATCAATTATTGAAATTTGTATTATTTACTTTTTTTATTATTCTAACGTACGAAGTATATTAAGTTTAAAAAACATTTGATATATTTACCTTGAAAAAAGGATGAGAAAGATTTTTTTCATGTATTCAAAATACCTCACAAAATGGATGTAGATACTTTTTTTTTAATTGGCAAAAATCCGCTGTGACATGGAGCAGGAAAAAAAATGATATTTTGGAGTCGCCCGAAGTGTATAGGTAAAATGGAGACCGAGAGCTATAATATTTTTTCACAATAATACGATTTTCAGCTGATCGCGTTGCATATTATATTATAATTTGAAATTATATATATATATATAGTGACTCGGGCTTGGAGCCAAATCGTTGCTTCCGTCGTATGGCATTATGTCCCGGCTGGTTCGGTCGAGTGGAGAGCCTGGAAAGAGCATTGCATATAGAATTATAGATATATCGCGTCTATAAAAAAATCATAAGAGAGTATTCCCTGTATATACGAATAGAATATATGCCCTTATGGCTTTAGGCAAGCGATAAATTTATATATATATATATATATATATATATATATACAGTCAAAGATGGATATGTATTATTACATCTGCTCGTCGAGAGCCATTATCGGATGTAACGAAGCGAGCAGGCACGGGCCATCCAGGATGTGGCCTCTGTTATATAGCTCGTCCAATGGAATATATTATAGTTTATATATATTATATATATATATATATATATATATATATATACTGATATACTTATATATATATACCCTTATATACATATATACCATACACTACACACGCAATATGCATAATAATATATCGTCGGATGCTCATTTAAGAAATCTATCAGAGCGTTGCTCTCGCCTCTCCCGCACAGATCACGAACACAATAAAGGCTTGAAACTGAATAACAAAAAAAAAAAAAAATCGTCAAAATTTCAGATAATAATTCACAAAATTAAACAGTAATTAACAAAATAACGATCACTAGAAAAATTCACAAATGTTTGGAATTTTTTTGTCATCAGTCGAAATATTTATTTCAAATTGAATTCTTGATATTTAAAATTTGTCAATTATTTTTTGTTATGTCAGAGAAATAGATCAACTATTTAATGGATTTTGGTTTTTATCAATCGATACAGAATCTTTTCTTATTCATTCTATGTTCACAGTGACAATAAATAATGAAATACACTTTTTTTTTTTTTCAATTTTTTTCTTTTTTACTTTCATCAGATGGTTATTTTGATTCGAAGATGCTTCGATGACTAATCTCGTTGATATTCAGCTTATTTTATCGTGTGCTGTGTGACAAGGAAAGCTTTTATTCTCGATTTTCTGTTTATATATTCTTGGTCTATAATTTCATAGACACTTTTTTTTCTTTTTTACTTTCATCAGATGGTTATTTTGATTCGAAGATGCTTCGATGACTAATCTCGTTGATATTCAGCTTATTTTATCGTGTGCTGTGTGACGAGGAAAGCTTTTATTCTCGATTTTCTGTTTATATATTCTTGGTCTATAATTTCATAGACACTTTTTTTTCTTTTTTACTTTCATCAGATGGTTATTTTGATTCGAAGATGCTTCGATGACTAATCTCGTTGATATTCAGCTTATTTTATCGTGTGCTGTGTGACAAGGAAATCTTTTATTCTCGATTTTCTGTTTATATATTCTTGGTCTATAATTTCATAGTCACCCCGACGAGCTCTTACAATGCCCTTAACGAAGAAGCTCTGCTTGCTCCAGGGAGCTTATCGTATCTCCTCCCATCCCCCCTCCCCCCGCCCCTCTCATCTCATCTGGAGGGGTATACATAATGAGAGATAGAAATCCAATCAATAGATACGCGAGGAGCAACGTTGCATATATAGCTCTGAATGTGCAATATACTCGGTATATAGTATATAATACATACCAAATATATATTATATACATGTATATATATATATATATATATATATATATATATATATATATATATAGACTCTACGCTTACCATATACATATAAGGCACGTAAATCCTTACATATATATCTTTATATAATATATACATATTTATTGAACGTAAGATCCAAGAAAATACAATTCTATATACAGTGCCTTGACACCCATAGTCAAAAAGTATATATGTGAGATACAAATATAGACTTTGGATGGTTGGATATGTTCAGAGTACACAATATATAGATATATCCGGGCCTAAAATTTATTATTAATGTATCGAAGACGTAGCCTGTATAGAATCTCGATATATGTCTGCCTGTCTGTCTGTCATGGCTGTCTGTCTGTAAAGGGCCCATTTTCTCGATTTTTGTAAAATATATATATATATATATATTTTTTTTTTAAGAATCTGACATAGAGTCTAGAATACGGTGATATGGATAATTTCATATCGACAAAGTGGGCCCTTTACTGGCAAACGTCCACATATATAATATATTATGTAAAGTGACGTAAATTTCTGCATCTCAGATTTTATTTCCCATGGGTGGAGGATCAACTCATTTGAATATTTGCTTAAAAAAATACGTATATCGTTTTGAATCGTCATATGCATGAAAACTGATCTGTAGAGTGCAAAAATATAATATAATCAAGTTGTGTATATATATATACATATATGTATACATTATATATGTATATACATTATATATATATATATATATATATATATATATATATATATATATATATATCCACGGATTACATGTGCACATAACACGAATGGAATATATAACAGACCGTGAGCTGATTGAGTATTCTTGGCCTGAAGCGTTGCATACCTTACGCGTTTGATAATCACGTTTCTAGTACATGCTACTGGAGGGATGATATATGCCCGTCTAGCAAAGTGGAAATCAATGTTACGAGGCAAGAGACGAGAGAGATCCACGTGAATTTCGCGATATCGTGGTGAGCTCGGCGCAGCATCTCATCGAGATGTCATTTTCATCTCTTCTTCCTCTCTGTCTCTCTCTCTGTCTGTTGGATGTCTTTCTATTATTCCGGAGATATATATTTCGTAAAGATGGTGAATACCTAACGAGACATCTCATGTCTCCGTTGAGCTTGAAATATTAAATCATTAATAAAATTCACTCCCTTGTCTGGACTCTCTTAGTGTCGTTAATAAATCAAAAACAAATAATGTAATAAACAAATATATGTATATATATATATATATATATATATATATATGTAAATTAACCTAGCGAAAAAATGCGCACTTCGTGCGTTCCTTACAAATTTATATTCGTCGTCTACGATCTTTGTGTATAAAGAAAGTACGCGTACAAGACTGACGAAGTCATCGATCTAATTCATGAATTTGTGGCTTCGAATTAATAGCTCAAATTTCAGTTTTCATGAGAATTCTATTTGTATAGAATCGTCATGAAATTATTTTTTCTTGTAAGTTGGAAATATCGTCTTTGCAAAAAAATCATCGCCATAAAAAATAACGTTGATCGGAAATTAAAGAAAAAAAAATTATTGGAATAAAAAGATAGCGATGAACGAAATCCTTCTCAATTAGATGAAACATAATTCGATTTAAACATTTGATTAGTCGCTTCAAAGACAAGCTTAAATTTCTGTTTTTGTTAGAATTCTATCTGTATAGAATCGTCATGAAATTATTTTTCCTTGTATAAGTTGTAAATATCGTGTTTGTAAAAAATGGTCGCTCGCAAAAAAATCGTCGACATATAAAACAACGTTGATCGGAAATTTATTTTTAATTTATTCGGACAAAAGGAAAAAAAAAAAAATTAACAAATCCTTAATCAGGCCAACCAAAATTGAATTTGAACATTCGATAAGTTTTCACGATAATAAACGTATACAGGTAATAAACTCCACGAATTGCGAGATTTCTGCGAGTATCGTAAATGTCGAGACTTCCTCGAGCGTTTTGTTATAGAATCGACGTGGGCACTAGTGCGAGAAGCGAGACTGGAGAGTACAGACTGCTAAGCCTTGCAGGCACTTAACTTTCAAGCTGCCTTTTTCGCTATATAGGGAAGAATCGCCGATCATGGACCATCTAACTTTACCCACCAACGAAACGTAGGAAATGGGTTAGGACGGGAGTCTATACATATGCGTTTAAAAGCTTCTCCAATTTCCTTCCAAAAGACGCCTGGTAAAATCTGGCAAGCCGCAGGGTTTACCAGATATTTCAAGTTTCCGAAAAAAAAATAGTTTTTTGCATTTAAAAAAATTAGAGATACCGCGTTGGTACATTTTAGGCAAGATCGTCGACTCTCCTCTGCACGGATATATTCCGCTATCTATATATATATATATATATATATATATATATATATATATATATATATGTTTCAATTCTCCATATGCAAGCTTGTATTTCACTCCGTAACAACTTTGAGATCGAGTTTTCGTACAACCGCAATAACTCGACAAATATATGTGGATTCTATATATATATATATAATAGAAACCATCATATATATACGCGTTAGACCATGAAAGTAACCATTTCGCTCTGCCAAGCATTAATTTCATCGGATAACTTCTGTCAGGTAGATAGACCACAACAATCGAAATATGTACATGTTCACTCGATAAAAAATAAAAATATCTCCCCATCATTGGCCCGGTGGATAAGAATTGGTGGTAAATATACCGGGTGTTCAATTTAAACTGTAACATAACGTTTTATAAGGGAAGGAATAATTATACCGGGTGTAATTTAATTTCAGTCGTATCATTTACCAGCAAGGATTAAAAAATATACAGTCTCGTTTCAATCGTACCACCACGTATATGATAAAAGCTTGGATATTATACCCGGTGTCCCATTCCAACCGATCCATCATGTACAAAAAAATGGTTGAACAGGGGTTCGATTTTGACGCTTTCATTGTGGACCAGGAGTCAAATGATATACCGGGTGTTTAATTTCCATCGCGTGGCCGCATTTCAGAAGGAGTTGAAAATTATATCGGGTGTCCGATTTACAAACGGACCATCATTTGCCAGAAGGGGTTAAATGATACATCAGATATCTCGTTCAGGAAGATATCAAATGATATCCTGCGTGTCCCATTTTCATCGTATCATCGTCCACCAGAAGGGGTTTAATGATTTGGCGGATGCCCGATTGTATGCGCGAGGGGTCAATGACATTTATATGACGTAGCAAAGGGATGATACGATATATCGATAATGAGTGGGTGGTTTATCGCGATCTGCATAAAGAGCGAGAGAGCAAAAGTGATAAGTGTGTTAAATAAAATTTAAGGGGGGGGGGGGGGGGAATAGTTTATTAAATAGTTGCACTGACCTATGAGAGTTTCTCAGTTATCGCAAAATTTACGTCTGTGACAAGACGTATCTCATCTCGGAAAATATTCTTAAGCCTCTATAAATTCATTTGTTATCACGAAAATTCATGAATATTGTGTCAAAATAATTTAACGTCTACTCTGCTGACTTATTTACTTGAAAGCACATCTTAACAATTATTTTCTGGTTAATCAAAAAACGTATCACTGCGAATTCGAATGGTTATATTGTATGAATATTTATAAACAAAATTAATAAATTTATTTAATTAATAAAGTTAAAATAATAGTGATGAAAAATTCAAATTATACACGTTGAAAAACGATTATTCCGTGTTCTCGTAATTTTTGCACTGACGCCCATTGTATACATGACACGAGCTAAAATTTTCGCAAAATAAGGTTCGACGTTGAGAAGAAAAGGATGAAACGTTATCATGACGATGCAGGGAAAACAGCGAGGACAGCAAAAGAGCGTAAAGGAGAATACGAGCAAAATGGGGGAAGAGAGAGAAAGAGAGAGAGAGAGAGAGAGATATGAAGTTTTAATTAGTTCTATGGTCTTTTCCGAGAAGGAACGCTAAGTACTTTTGGATGAAGTTACATTCACGTTATCATCACCGTCGAGCGTTAGTACCACCCGACCAGCCTCTATATATTTATATATATATATACATAATCTAAATTTAGGAAGCACTTTCACACACAAATATACAGCCTGTGCTGGCTCAACGAGACCTCAATATCGCGTGCCAAAGGCTCGATTAAACCGGTAATTGTTTCGATATTCCAAGAGTAGTTAAAATATTTTGCGACACACGTGCTATATATACAAAATATATAGATATATCGACACACATAGCTTGCTATAATATATATATATATATATATTATTATTATATATAAATACATCGGTTATTACGTAGATGGAAAAGCGTGTGCGTGTGGAAGGGGTAGAATAGGTAATTAAAACTACATATATCTACTCGATAATATGTAGGTGGATGGATGGTAATAATAATGAACTTTGTCACAAAGGACTTACCAAATTAATACCCTATCTACCTTAATTTAGCTGGGAATTCTCAATGGAAATTTAATTAAAAAATCTAACTCATTTTTGCACCGGGTAAGAAAAATATAATAATCGAAGTATAAAATTAATCTTTTGATGTGCTCAATAGTGAGATTTTTTTTACGATACTGATAATTTTCTATTTCTCAATGGCCTCTTTTTAAATATCTATCTGGTTGTAAATTTTTAGTTGGATGCGAACTGCACTGAATTTTGTAAAGAATATGCAAAAAAAAAAAAAAGGAAAATTTGCTACTTTGGCAAAAAAAAAAAAAATATTTATATATTTTTTAAGTTAATTATTTTTGTTGCGATATCGCGTATTAAATTTAAAAAACGAGTCACACCGTCTCTATTAAAATTAATGTTCTTTCATTCATAGATTAAAAAAAATCACAATTTTACTGTTCGAACGAAATGAAAAATAAAAATGTCAAAATTGTGATACGAAATTGCCAAGCGTATATGGCAAAAAAATTCCATGTGATTCCGTATACATCAATGATCGCATAACTTTTTTTTTCGCAGTGAAGAGAATTAAAAGAATTTAAATATTTTCCAGGCAGAAATATGGGCAGGTTTGACTAATTAAAAAAAAGTTTTCCTCAGGTTCCTTGGATTATCAGAAATTCTCCTATGCTCGGTTCCCTCTCCTCTAGAGTCCTTTACACACACATGCATACATATTTACATACATATATACATTCATATATACATACATATATACATACATTCATACATTTATATATACATACATATATGCATACATATATACATACATTCATACATTTATATATAATATATATAACGTACTGATAGTAGGGCAAGATCACTCGGGCGAGTGAATTTACTCTGTTCATTACGGAAACTGGGCGCGTGCTGAGTACCCCGGCAGGACGTTCTCCGTGAAGCGATCCTTGTTCCCCCCTCCTTTTACCCGAATCGCCCTTTTCGCATAGCACACGATCTACTTTACGGCTCATACGTGACTTTGGACGGACCGCCACCAGAGGTATAAGGGAAAAAGTTCTCGCGAGAGAGTGGGGGTGGAGAGAGAGAGAGAGGGAGAGAGAGAGAGAGAGAGAGAGAGAGAGAGAGAGAGAGAGAGAGAGAGAGAGAGAGAAACTGTCGAGAATTCGAGAATGTGACCGGTAAAAGACGGGCTATATAAAAGTGTCTCGAGTGAACGAATGTTGGTTATAATATACTTTGTGTATATATATATATATATATGTGTGTGTGTATATATATATATATGTGTGTGGATATATGCAGTGACAGAGTGAGTGGAAAAGGGCAAAATGAAGGTATAAGGATCGTTCAAGTGGATAAACTCGATGAATCAACGAGAAATTAGATTTCACGAGAGTATAGAAAGAGCTAGGGAAAGAGCAAGATATATTCCCCAAAGGTCCCTCGCTAGAACGCAATTCGGCAGTGGCGCCATCTATACATGTATATGTTACAAACCTCTTAGCTGCCCCTGAAGACGGGGGTGCAAGTATAACGATAATAAAACGTCGCCCAAGGCGCCAGCCGATTCGACTGTGTAGCACTTTTCGGTCTTTCCGCTAGAACGAGAAAACGGGGCAATGGTGGTCACCTAAGAGCAATTTGGTACGTCGGGCAAACAATTATGATTAAAAAAAAAAAAAAAAAATTACCGTTATCGTATCACGAACTACTGACATGACATGTGAAGATTCAGCAATTATGCGACATAAGAATTTATATTATTATGATTAAACGATTAGGATAAAAAATATAAATTGGGGCGTAACATTTAAAAAAAAATTACAATCTGTTTTACGTACCGATCGATTGAGGAAAAGACATTGTTAACCAATTTTATTGAAATTCAATAAAACGGAATAAACGATTAATACATTTCACGCAGATAACTCAAAATGATTCGTTTATGCAGTAATTGAGTAAATTGGAATTTTGTCAAATATATACTTAATTTATGATGAAATAAATTTTGCCCAGTTTAGTACAGTACATTGAATTATTGTTTGAATGTTGAGATAAGTTTGTCAAATTTTCGTCTCGATATTACTGAAGGATTTTCTTTTATAAGGTTGTCCTTTTAACCCCTTGACCCTCATTACCCCATATTTTCCCCTATACAAAGTCACACTCATTTGGCTCTCATTGTCTCACATAATACACATTTTACAACTATTTCCTGAGGCTCAGAGTTGTCCCAACTATTTCACCTTATTATATAACTGCTCTCGCCAGTTTGCTCTCGTTTCATTGTCCTTCTTCTCGTGTTCGCCCTCTGGCGTGAACTGGTCTCTCATTCGTTTGTACCCAGGAATGTAATCACACTGGATACTCGTCTGAGAAAATGGTGAAAAGGGAGCGAAAGTGAGTTCACGAAAAGCTTAAGGGGATGGAGAAGGGGATGAGAAAGGGGATTGTGGGATGAGGCAAAGAGAGAGAACCTTTTATTTCCACCTCCGATAGCGAATAAGTATTAGCTGCGCGGAATCCTGAAATTCAGAGCTCCAGCTCGTAACAGGGAACGATGGCACAAAATCTTCCGTTTTACCTCTCATCTTCACCATTTACCGCTCGCCCGAGAGACAGTCAATTACTACTGTAATATCGTCGATCCAAAAAAGTCGAGTTTCTCGTTTTGGCCTGCCTACTCCCGCACAAAGTTTAAAGACATAAAAAAATGGTCACAGAGATTAGAGAAAGGTCGACGAGCCAAGGAAAAGAAAGAAACGAAGATTAAGGGGATGAAAGACAGTGAATAAAATGTTGAGCGAAATTGTGCCAGGAGGAAGAGAGATGTAGAAGACAAAAAAAAAAGAGTAAAACGTAATGTGAGCTGGAAAGTCATTCGGAATAAAATTAGGACGGGTAGAGGAGAGAATAAAGAGGTTTGTATGACGGATATTGGAAAGGGATAGCACAGCTTAGGTAGGGTGAAAGCGTATATATTTATATATCCGATGAAGTGGGTGTGCACCTCAGGCTTAAATGGAAGAGAGTCGAATATAGCTGAGAGCGAATCGATTCTTTGTCGAATTGTCGAAATGCCCCTCAAATATCTTATATCTATATATATGTATAGTCATGCACAATCACATTAGCAGAAACGATAGGTGGGCGGAGATATGGTAATGGTAATAGGGAGAATTGATCAGCAGAAATGCACCTTGTAGACATGAAAGAATTACAAAGTTTCCCTCCAAGATTTTTATTCTCCAGAAATTCAATGACTGTATCAACTGAAATGTTTAAGTCCAATAATTTATACCGATCGTTTATGATGAATAGTAGAAATTGTCAATGATCAGCAATGAAAATTTTTATTATCAAACTCACTGCAAAAAAAAAATAATAAAAATTGTCAATTATCGATCATTTATTTGCTATTCTAAATTATTTATATCAGAAGTTATCAGTCGATTATTCGTAGAGATCTTTTCCAAGTATTGACAGCAATTTTTTTTTTGTTTATTTGATAATTATCTACACAAATTATAAATTATTTATTTCAACTCTCGTAAATCTAAACTGTTATATGTTTGTTCGATTACTATCTATCCTTATATTTTTGCAATGGCCATTAGACATATCCGTGGGCCATCATTACATTGTCCCTCGTGGCATAGGAGGGTGCTAAAGTGTATTGGAAAGAAAAAGGGAAAAAGAGATTTTTTTTTTGTTTATTTGATAATTATCTACACAAATTATAAATTATTTATTTGAACTCTCGTAAATCTAAACTGTTATATGTTTGTTCGATTACTATCTATCCTTATATTTTTGCAATGGCCATTAGACATATCCGTGGGCCATCATTACATTGTCCCTCGTGGCATAGGAGGGTGCTAAAGTGTATTCGAAAGAAAAAGGGAAAAAGAGATTTTTTTTTTGTTTATTTGATAATTATCTACACAAATTATAAATTATTTATTTGAACTCTCGTAAATCTAAACTGTTATATGTTTGTTCGATTACTATCTATCCTTATATTTTTGCAATGGCCATTAGACATATCCGTGGGCCATCATTACATTGTCCCTCGTGGCATAGGAGGGTGCTAAAGTGTATTCGAAAGAAAAAGGGAAAAAGAGATTTTTTTTTGTTTATTTGACAATTATTTACACAAATTATAAATTATTTATTTCAACTCTCGTAAATCTAAACTGTTATATTTTTGTTCGATTACTAGCTATCTTATATTTTTGCAATGGCCATTAGACATATCCGTGGGCCATCATTACATTGTCCCTCGTCGCATAGGAGGGTGCTACAGTGTATTGGAAAGAAAAAGGGAAGGATATGAGTAGGGTAATGGCTACATTCACGCGAACGCTCGTTCGATCAGTGAGGCTCGTGACGTGCTCTTAGAAATACGACTTATATCTACCTTAAGGTATACCTTATATACCTTTATACACCGAGGCATAATTTTTTTCCTCTCTTTCACTACATAGTCTATATATATACATAAATACACTGTTATAGGGTTTATTATTATTATTATATAGAGTATAGAAGAGTTTATACTAATACATCCAGACAAACGACCTCTTACTTTCTTACGATGCTTTGTGCGAACTCCCCAAGACTCGAACCTTTTCTTCACAACCTCAGAGTTCAGAGCCATCGCCTCTTACAACCCCTCCTTGATTTTTCTTTTCACCCCCCCACTCTTTCTCTCTCCCTGTCTCTCTCTTTCTCTCTCTCTCTCTCTCTGTCTGAGGCACAAACTTTTCAAGCAAAGCCAACGAAGCGTGCGGTGTATATACGGTGGCCCCTTGTTGGAGGATACACACACACAAATACCTACACACAAGATCGTTTCTTTTCCAACAAAGTCATGCAGCACGTGACCACTTGTCACGTCTTATTAAGTGACACACACGAGGCTTCGACTGTAATCGCGACGCTTCGAAAAAACGCTCAGGCAACACGATCCCCTCAATTTTCTCCACGAAAGAACTTAATCTTTTGAGATTTTTTTTTTTTTTTTGTTGTCACAATTTACTGTGACATATTACTCTGCCATGCAGCTATGCAGGTCTCTCTTAATACGCGGACTCGTGTTTGTATGAATTTTTTTAAATGTATTGTGAGAGGGAAACATTGACGAAACGATATTATATATGATTATAGAATTTATTATTATTATTATTTCGAGTGCTCGTTTATATTCTTTTGTCATTCCCAGGAATGAAGTTTGATGGTTTTAACAATTATTATGCAATTAGCGAGAAATACGGGCCCTTCGCGTTTTCGTACACAAATCAAGCAAAGTTTTTGTGAGTGTCAGTGAATGTGTGTGAGTGCGGGGAAAAATTAAAATTTAAAGGATTATCGATAATAAAAATTAAAGAATCATCGAATCGCGACGCTTCGAGAAAACGCTCGGGCAATACGATCCCCTCAATTTTCTCCACGAAAGAACTTAATCTTTTGAGATTTTTTTTTTTCGTTGTCACAATTTACTGTGACATATTACTCTGCCATGCAGCTAGGCAGGTCTCTCTTAATACGTGGACTCGTGTTTGTATGAATTTTTTTAAATTCTGCGAGGGAAACATTGACGAAACGATATTATATATTATATTTTATAGATTATTATATTTTATAGATTATTATATTTTATAGATTATTATATTTTATAGATTATTATATTTTATAGATTATTATATTTTATAGATTATTATATTTTATAGATTAGATTATAGCATTTATTATTATAATTATTTCCAGTGCTCGTTTATAATCTTTTGTCATTCCCAGGAATGAAGTTTGATGGTTTTAACAATTATTATGCAATTAGCGAGGAATACGGGCCCTTCGCGTTTTCGTACACAAATCAAGCAAAGTTTTTGTGAGTGTCAGTGAATGTGTGTGAGTGCGGTGAAAAATTAAAATTTAAAGGATTGATAATAAAAATTAAAGAATCATCGAAAGAAATCATACTGAAGCTTGAGAAAAATATAGCAATTTATTTTGTTAATTCTTGATGAACGAACCATTTTTTTTTTTTTTTCTTCAGACAGGAGAATATTTCTATTTTGAAATTTTATATTCTGAAGAATATTTTTATAACGATACATATCATGATACGATGTGTATAATATAATAATGGTGACATGTCTGGAATATTAGCAGTAAAAGAAGCTTTAAACTCTTCGCTACTCTCTCCCCCTTTCTCGTTGAACACAGCACGCCCTTATATCGCCCTCGTTTTATCAGGGATCGCGTAATAGTCCTTCTCGCATGACGACATGTCCCTCGGGGGCTTGCAGAGCAGATGATGCACCAGGGCAAAAGCAGCAAGCTTGGCAAAATATCGAACGAGAGAGTAACCTGTCAGAAACGTGTGCACGTGAAAACGGATCCTTGTACACGTAATAAGCGCCGAAGACGTCACTCAATTTTACGTATTTTTTTTTTATTTTTTTACTTTATTCGTTTGACGAGAATTTTTTCGTGGAGTTAAAATTTTCCGCACGATAACAAAATAAAAATTTCTAACTTGCTAAACTTATTGAATTTTTTGAAATAAATAATAATAAACATAATTATTATTATTATTGGCTAAAAAAAATTTTTCTTCCATTTCTTTCATTTTTTGTATTCGTGACACGTGACAGTGTAAATTCTTACAAGATGCACGACACACCCAGCAGATACGTAGAGGGTTAAAAAAAAAAAAAAAATTGCTTCGAGATGCCTCCAAGTGCACGTTCCAATACGAGTTCCAATAGCTGCTGTTCTGTCGAAAGGTAAAAAACCTCGAGAGTGAACGAGCTATTTCGTCCAGATGCCAACGACAGTACGTACTAGCGTGTAGACACAGACGAATACGGAGGGAGAACAAAAACGTCGAGATATATATATATATATATATATCTATATATATAATGCATGCCGGTGAACAATAAAAGTAAGAAAGAAGCTTTCGAGAGATACGTGACCGTATCATATAAAAAGCTTCACGTGTTACACGAATTGTTTCGAAACATCGGGGTAATATGTATGTGTTGCGGAGGTGTCTTCGTTCTTATGTGTCTCAGGTGAAAAAAAAAGTTAATCGAGTCGACAACCTTGATATAAGTCTCTGAAACTATAAAGTGTTGGCTCTTCAATAGCGATGTTTTGAGACTATTTTACCTTAATCAGTTTTTAATTAGTTAATTAGATGAGTAAGTGAATTATAAATAATTAGTAGTTAGTCTCAATAATAATGATAATAATAATAATAATCATAATAATAATAAATATTTATTATAAAAGCATGTTTATTTTAATCCATTCATATTCGGACGAAAAACATTACAATTTTTTCATCACGATAATTACTTATAATTACTTTGTCATTAGGGTAAACTTGAATGAATTCTTTTAATTATTAGAATATTCGTCGCACGCTGACAGAGTATCAAAAAAAAATATTAGGATTTTCATTATCATAGGGCAAAAAGCTTGACACATGCTACATATATATATATACGCGTCTATCATATCTGCGATCGTGAGTATAAATTTTTTTCACCATCGGGGCATCTGATAAAAAGCTCAGAGAGCCTCGCTCGCTGTCCGTGCAAATCGTCAGATAAAATCTCACCTGTACGTAGAATTCATCCAGACTACATGCTAATGAGAATCCTCGTGTGTGCGTAACTCTCTACAAATATATATATATATATATGAACGGAGTAAATTCAAACACGCGACTATAGAAAAAGTTATTTACAACGTGTATAGCGACGATACGCACATATATGTGCATTTTGCTTTTACCTCTGTACCATGATAAGACGATTGCCACGCGAACGACACTTTTTTTTTTTTTTTTTTTTTTTTTTTTACACCGTGATAAGCACAATTTTATATTTATTTCCAAAGGTCTGAGCGCACAGGTGCGCTCGATATGGAACCGCGAGCTTTGACATAGAAACAAGAAAGAGAGTGAGAGTGAGAGAGAGAGTGAGAGAGAGAGAGAGAGAGAGAGAGAGAGAGAGAGAGAGAGAGAGAGAGAGGACAAAGGGGCTCCCTAGTGTGGGTTCAAACACATTGCAAATCTCTAACTTTTTTTATTCACCCCCTACGAGATGCTGCACGAATAACCGATCGAGCACGAACCACTGGTGTGTTTCAGGTTTGGTCGTTTCTATACATAGGTAAAAGCTTTATTTACTACCAGATGCTATCGGGCGAGCGAAATATCTTCCGGTATAAATAAATACGCATAATGTAGAATGTCAAAATAACGTATGGAAAAAAAAAAAAAAGTTTATAAAAGAGTGAACATGCTAGTAGCTATTAATTTTATTAAATAATTCTGGAGCAGACAAATTTAAAGCCACATTATTGGATTTTTCAATGAAATTTTTTCACTTTTTGAGAAAATGGGCTTGCAACTAACGGGAATATATACAAACATTAAATTGTGGTCCAAAATTTTTTTTCGTTTGAGCTTTTTATTTATTTGCCAAATATAATAAATGAGTTTGATAAAATGGCTGAAAATTTATTGCTCGTAATGTTTAAAGCTTCAAAATATCGCATGGTTGATATAAAGGTAACATTTTTGCCATTATATTTTACACAAATTTAATATCGGGTAATTGATTTTTTGAAATTTCCCTCATTCTACTCAATTCGGAGGATTTTTAAAGCGATCCCAAAATCACAAATAATACAATAGCGAAATAAAGGAAAAGAAATTGTAACCATGACATTTTAAAAATACTGCTGAAAAGCTTAAATCAAATAAACAATGACAAAGTTATTGTTAACATGAAGCCCGGCAACGTTTTAAAAAAATTCGGTTCAGTTTGCCACTGATTATGAGTCACATGAAACTTTGGTCGAAAGCTCGGAAATTTCTCGTTGAATAAAAATCTTTTTCTATTTTTATCTCGATTAATAAAAATTGAGTGGAAATGGCAGGGATAGAGAAATGAATAGATAATATTATCGTGTTGATTTATGTGTTTATTTGCACATTTTCATACGTTGAGGAAGTTAAGGAAAGTGTGCGTGTGTGCGTTTGTTTGTGTATCTGGGATGTATAGAAAATATGTCTTGAACCCTGAGGGAGGTCGGCGGTTAATCAATGTGATGGACCTCGAGGAGCTAGACTCGTGTCTACGTTCGTTGGTCAGACGTTAGCTCGGCTAATACGGTCTTATAAACTCCTTCAGACGGGAGAGTAAGGAGTAGTAAGGAGTATATCGGGAGATCAAGCATCGAGATGGCTTGGTAATCGAGTTTTAATCATTAGCAGAGCACGTTGGGAATTCGGGATTTGCCGCATTGCCGCTGCTGCGGTACAAACTCCATCTCACATATCTATGCTATACTATCTGGTGAAAATAGAGAGAGAGAGAGAGAGAGAGAGAGAGTCGAGAAAAGCGAGCAGTCACGAAGTTTGCGAGGAAATAACTCCGCCATGGTTCGAGGGGGGCAGAAAGTGGGATTAAGAAAAATAGAGGGAAAAAGAAAAGGAATGCAAGAGGGTTGGTAAGATCTCCGACAATTTATCGATAACCAACGTTTTCCTGGAAAATGAGAGAGGGAGAGAGAGAGAGAGAGTCCAAACCTTTCTTTGGCCTCTTGAGAGGGTTGAAAAGTAGTTAACGTAGAAGTGGTCAAATTCCGTAGAAAGTTCGTATATATAAGAGAGGTGGATATGAAACTCCAAACGTCCGCGTAAACTTTATAAGAAAATAAAGACCAATCTTTATCATTTACCAATAATGCACTTTCACAAAATCAAAGAATAGCTTTTCTTTTTATTCACTTCACAGTTGAAAGATTCGAGCTTACTTCTGGGAAGTGTCAAACATGCATCAGTACAATTGAGTATTGAGAGAGGTAATTCATACATTATATCCAGTAATAATAATTTGTCACACTTATTAACATCAATTATAATTCATAATTATCAATTATCACGAATTGCAATCGATTATCATTGTTGCTAATTACAAATTATAATTTATCTCCGATAATTTATCGATAACCAACGTTTTCCTGGAAAATGAGAGAGGGAGAGAGAGAGAGTCCAAATCTTTCTTTGGCCTCTTGAGAGGGTTGAAAAGTAGTTAACGTAGAAGTGGTCAAATTCCGTAGAAAGTTCGTATATATAAGAGAGGTGGATATGAAACTCCAAACGTCCGCGTAAACTTTATCAGAAAATAAAGACCAATCTTTATCATTTACCAATAACGCATTTTCACAAAATCAAAGAAAAGCTTTTCTTTTTATTCACTTCACAGTTGAAAGATTCGAGCTTACTTCTGGGAAGTGTCAAACATGCATCAGTAGAATTGACTATTGAGAGGTCATTCATACATTATATACAGTAATAATAATTTATCACACTTATTAACATCAATTATAATTCATAATTATCAATTATCACGAATTACAATCCATTATCATTGTTGCCAATTACAAATTATAATTTACAATTTTATTATTCACAATTTATCATTTCATCATTCGAGGATAGTTAACGTTTGTCAAAATTTTGTCAAAAATTGAACAGGCATAATTTTATGGAGAAAGTAATGATTTTAGAAAGTTGCTTGATTTTCATCGAAGGATATCGCCAGAGGATAAAATTGTCCTCGGCCAAGGGTCATTATTCTCATTACACCCGTTAAAACCATTCTTTTTTTTGAAAAATTGCTCTCGGATTATAAAATGTCTCATTGGAAAGATCCATGAATGTTATTGGCTCGAAATTGATGAAGTTGTGCTCGCGGTGTTGAAGGCCAAATGAAGGTTGTACACATGGCATAATGGCATTAAACGGTAACACTAAAGTGGACGAGCATCTAGCGGACCAGACGTAGCGTTGGATGTGGACACTGAGACAACTCAATTACGAGAGGCAAAAGGAGCGAGAACTAGCATACACAGATAGAGTGGTGAGTGGTGGAGAACGCGAGTGGTCTTGTGGAGAACAACGAGGGAGGAGTCTTTGGAAACAGTGGAAGAGAGAGAGAGAGAGAGAGAGAGAGAGAGAGAGAGAGAGAGAGAGAGAGAGAGAGAGGGGGGGGGGTGAAGACTTGTAGGGTGATGATGGCTGAGGCGCCGGTGTATAGCAGCCAAAACTATGTAATCACAGCTTTCTCTCTCTCTCTCTCCCGCCATATAGTCCTGCCAAGATAGGAGTTGAGTAAGGGTACGAAGGTCGAACTCGAGGAAAAGGAGTGAGGGCGGTCACAACTCACCTCGACGTTCCGGCAAACCTTCAGCAAGCACCATGTTAGCTCATTTACACCTGATTTACAGCACGGTAGCACAAATTCGTCTCCATAAAAATACTTGGCAGCTGAAAAACCTGTCATACACAATCAACAACTGTATGAATAAAAAAGAATCTTAAAAAATTACTCAGCATAAGAATAATTGTGATAGATTTATTTTTCAAATAATGCCAAATAATTTCTGTTATTTTTCATTTTTTATCAATGGATTAATTTTTTTTTTTCAAGTATAATTGCTCTTATGAAATTGGAGGGAAATATCTCGATACAGAATTCATAGACGTTTGATAAAGAAACTTAGCAAAATTCATACAATATTATTTCCAATAAGCTAATAATCTCTCTAACTTTCCTTCTGTTCGAGAGTCTACTTGCATCGAGTTAAAAGTTTTTGCTAATCATGATAAAACTTTAAAAAGGAAATAGCTACCTCAAGGAACCTTTTCAGTCTCGAATGATCATCTAATTAGATGATATTTCACTGCGCAAAAATAATCCCATCAATGTTATGATTCCTTTCATGGATTTTTTTTTTTTTTTTTTTTTCATGATTGCCAACTTGAATGGTGTTGATGTCTCTTTGCACTTAACCATTAGGTGTATGGGGCTCGTTATGGTCCGTTGTACCTGCTGCTGTTGCCTCGTTGCCTTTACCATTCTCGTCTATGGGTGGCTGCAACTTTTCCTTCTCATATCGTATAATATATATGTATATATATAGACACTGTATATTTCATACATATATACATACATACATATATATATATATATATATATATATATATATATATATATATATATATATATAGATATAGACACGGCATATTTCATATATATATATATAGTATACCGTTACATCGGTACTATTGCTACGAGGCAACGGCACCGGCTGGCAGCAGTGAGAATAACGCGCTTTTCACATGCCACCCAATCCCTCTCTCTCTCTCTCTCTTTCCTCGTCGCTCACCCTATGAATCGTATATGTTATATATACGACGCCTGGTGCGACCCTTATAATTTCAGCCGTTAACCGAGAACGATCTATAGCTAAATTCTTTGCCCGCCCTCTCATTTCTCTCTTACATTTTGCTAGCCTTGGCGGTAGTTGCTGTTGTTGCTGCTCTTTCCGCACGTTTTCAAGCCAGTGTTAGGTCCGCGTGCTAAAACACGCCCAACTACCTGCTCTTTCGTGGCTAATATAACCGGTATCCGATATATGTATCGTGGTTCGTTGCACACGTGTGCAACGAACAAATGTATATATATACATATATGTATATATATACATTTGTGCAGGCATTTGATACTTGTGCGTGTACGTACGTACGTATTTATGTATGATCCACGTGTGTTCAAATGCAATTGCGCGCACGAAATCCTTAAACGTCGCCTAAATTGTGTAACACCTTGTACGTATAACCATCCCCTCCCCACCCCCTTTCCTTTGCGACGTGACCTGCACTTATGGAATTTTCAAACTTAACATTTTCGGGGGTCTCGAGATTCGTTTATGCCAGAGAAAGAGAAAACGGAGCCAATAAATTTGCTGGCATCTGTTATCGACACTTTGAAATTGAATTAATAAACTTTGCTTTTTTTTTGGAAAGAATTGGGATTAAAAAATCATTTTGATAAGATTCGATATCATTTTGATAGGTCATTTTGATAGATAAATGATTCTGGGGCTATAGAACGATTTGATATCAGTAGTCTAATTTTTTTTTTTTTACTTGTTGAGGATATATTTTATTCAAGCAAAGCGCAGAGTGCTCATAATCTTGATTAAGTTTTGATTAATTGAAAAAATATTTTTTTAAATTTTACATTAAATTGATTTTATTTTTGATTAATTAATAGTCGTACTAACCCTCTCAATGATCGTTTATTTATCATTTTTAATGCAAAAAATACTGTTTTAAAATTATTTTAATGGAAAGGTAAAATTTCATTTATTACAATTACATGACCTCTAATGTAATGATCGTTTATTTATTATTTTTAATGCAAAAAATACTGTGTTAAAATTATTTTAATGGAAATGTAAAATTTCATATATTACAATTACATGACCTCTATAATGCAGAGTCTAGTAAGAATAAATCTATGCAGATATAAAATATACAGACACTTTTTGCTCATATGATTTCTCTACAAAGAGTTATGTTTAAAAATAATTCCCATTGAAAAAAATATTTTTTCGTGTAATCGCACGAACTTCATAACGGAGAATCTATATCGATAAAATTGCCATAAATCGGAGCGTGTATAAATGTGACTGAAATCTTTAGTGGGGATTTTTTTTTTTTTTTTTTTTTTTTTTTCAAAACCCACTCGTGTAATGCGAATAAGACGAGAGGAGAATGAGAGTGCTCGCATTTCTTCGTTCAACATTCGGGGTGAATTGGATCCTTGAGGCTTCTCGGGCTGGAGCAACATCTCCGGATACAGTATCGCTTGCTATATATACACAGAGAAAAAGTATATACGATATATATATATATATATATGGCGTATAAGCTACACGCCAAACTACCCTCTGGGAGTTTGTTCGGAATTAGTTCGCGATGGGGTTAAGATATCATGGACGAAACTCGTTTCGCGTAGCTTCTACTCGGTTCTTACAGCCGCCAGGCTTTCCCCGTTGGTGCTTTTCTGTGCTCTCTCTCTCTCGCTCTTTCTCTCTCTCTCTCTCTCTCGCTCTCTCTGTCTGTCTGTCTGTCTGTCAGTCTCTCTCTCTCTCTCTTGAGTTCACCGAGAAATTCTGGTACGCTTCGGCGAGCTGAGAAAAGTTGCGAGAGCTTTTGCAAAACATCGAAGCGCGATCGACGAGAACAGAGGAAAACGCGAAAGGACAGAAAAGGGAGAGGAAAGAGGCCGAGAGAGAAAATTCCC
Source organism: Dyspetes luteomarginatus (assembly GCA_963669185.1). Lineage (NCBI taxonomy): Eukaryota > Metazoa > Arthropoda > Insecta > Hymenoptera > Ichneumonidae > Dyspetes > Dyspetes luteomarginatus. The sequence goes on along the minus strand of OY769911.1, from coordinate 11,934,652 downwards.
TCGGAATTGGCATATAGTTATAAAAGAAAATTGAAGGAATGTGCTTTTCTCTCTCGCGAGAACAAATTCCATCGTGCAACAATTTTAAAATATTCTTTATCCATATGAATAGTGTAGTATTTCTGTTAAAATTATTTATCCTTGTAGTATATACTAATTTGGATTAATAATAATTATAATCTGTTAGAAAATAATTCAAAATGGCTTTTTAATTAAATAGTGCTCATTAATATTTTGACGCTTACAAATGTTTTGGAGTAAAAATACATTTTTATGTAGAAAATAATGAAAAAAACGTTTACAGAAAATTTTATTTTCCTGCATGTATTCTAGAATTATGCCCATGAGAGGAGGGGTGGGGTGATAAAAGGGGAAGATTAAAAATTTCGTGCATAACGAGCGACTTTTTAAAAAATCTAAAAATTAGTGTTGGATATTTTTTATTGTTGACCTTTAGTATTATGAAAGGTTGGGAAAAATTGAAAATGGTCAGGTCAATTTAGCCAGGAATGTCCCACATCAGGTGCCCATAGTCTGTCCATAAATGAAAATACATAACATTAAATTCGATATATTCACATATATATATATATACGAATATATAAAAACGATATGCAATCCGGGGATAATCCTTGCAAATCGCAAGGCAGACTCGTCAATTATAGGATATCGATTATCGAAAAGGGCTCTTGCGTATACTGTATATATATATGCATATAACAGGGAATAAGTCTCGTGTTCAAAATGAACAGTGGAAAAAAAATTGGGGTGTGAGGAAAAAGTGCCTCTCCCCACCCTTCCCGATTAAACTAGTAATGTCCGCTGAGGGATAAATGTTTCTGAAATATTACGAATATCGTCCAATCTGACTTATTACAAAATCAAGAGAGTGAGAGGTGGCGCGGGAGAGAGAGAGAGAGAGAGAAAGAGAGAGAGAGAGAGGCGCCTCGAAAGTGAGCTTGGGAGGGGTTGCAGCTCGTTATACTACAGAGGGGAAAACGTAAAAGATCGCTTCATGAATATTCACTAAAATTTTAAACCTCTCTCTACATATATATTTATATAATACGTATATATATACAGTTACACGAGACGAGCTCCCTTTTAATTCCGTTATTTCCACGTGGCTACTCTTGGAAATTGCGATTGGCAAATATATATATATATATATATATATATTTATTTACATATATATAAGAGGAAAAAAAGCGTTTAAAGAGTTTATATATTCTTGTCGTTTGGCCTATAGAGAGAGAGGGAGAGAGAGAATATTATAAAAGTTACGTTCGACAGAGAGGGTTGAGAACTAACTGTGGGTGATCGATTTTCGATGTTGCGGAAAATTGAAGTTTTTTTTTTACATTCATTTTCTCTCGCTTTTTCTGGACTCTTGGTCTATATATATATATATACTTTGAGTATATGTATATACTTTGATGGAGAGTTTTGGTAGAGCACGACCGCGCGGTTAACGATGGGGATGAAGAAGGAAAAAACGAGAGCGATCAAAAGGGATATGATCGCGCGACCAAGCAAGGAGGTCGTTTTCCTCGACAATGAACACTCAATCGTTCGCAAATATTCTCATCATCCCTGGCGGATTTTTTTTTTTTTTTTTTCGTTCGCAAATACGTATGTACTCGCGTTCAGATTGTTTTTGTTCACTCTGATTCGTATAAATTAATTTCACACCAATTAATTCCAAAACTTGTGACGCAAATGATTCATTAATTTATTTATTTTATTATTATTATTATTATTATTATTATTATTATTATTGCCTTTTACGTTTTAATTTTTTTGTAAAAGTTTTCAAATTCAAGCAAACCCAATTTTGTTTGATTAAAATAAATTTTCTTTTCATCTTTCAACGAAATTTATATAGGCAAATAATAAATCCCGATTTCCTCGATGTTCGATGCTGGTAATGATTAATATTTTGTGAGTAAAAAGCTTTTTCGTATGCCAATTAAAAAATTTAATGCCATGAAATAAATGTCCGATAAAAATTGGTAAATGGAGAAAAAAAATAAATAAAAATCATTCATCATTTCGAAGATCTCTTCGACCCCAAATTTGTTGTTTTTTTTTGTTCACGGTAAGTAGCACGAAAACAGAGCAAGATTACGATAAATTACAGTATAAAAAGTGCGACGTGAGTGAGCTGTTAGGTGTCCGGGAGAAAAAGAGCTTTATTCGCACGCAAACCGCGACGAGAAGAGGAAAAGGGAGTTGGTTAGAGGAAGGAAGAGTGGAAGGAAGGATAGGAAGGGGTGGCAGAGCGCAACGTACACATACAAATATACCTATATATATGTATGTATGTATGTATGTATGTATATATATATATATATATATATATATATATATATATATATACACATATGTATATATATATAGGGCACGCACTGTGTGTCTATGTATATATAAGTAAGTAAACTGTATTATAAAGGAGGGTAAGGTTTGCGCTGCGCGAGAACAATTTGCATGCGACCCAAAAATTAATCAGATCCGACACCTCGGTGCGGTGAACACTTAGCAAGTCGGTGTTGCAGGAGCACCGACGATGCTCGCGTCGACGAGACGACTACGACGACGACGATGACGACGACGACGACGACGACGACAATGAAACTATACGTATATAATATATATAATAATACTAGAGAGCTTGTAGAAGTTCAACAATAAACTCTCAGGCAGCTCAAGAGAGTTACGCGGTGGTGGCGGGAGGGTGGTAAGTGCGATTCGGTCCTGTGTTATAAACAGCCGAGGGTGCGAGAGAAGTTGTCCTATTCACGACTCACGTCACACACGTCAAAGTTTTTATGCATATATGATTTTCAACGAGAGATAATAAATATTCAAGTTTATTGGTATAAATATGCCCCTAGTAGCAGAGACTTTGGCTGGACTACACTGCGAAAAAAAGATTTTGTTTAATCAACTAAATTATTTTTTTAAATCTCAGCCTACTAAACTTTTAGTTGATTCTAAATAAATTATTTGTTTGAATTGAGTAAATCTTTTGCTTGATTGATTTCGTTGAGTGCGAGAGAAGTTGCACTATTCACATCTTAGGTCACACACGTCAAAGTTTTTATGCATATATGATTTTCAACGAGATATAATAAATATTCAAGTTTATTGGTATAAATATGCCCCTGGCAGCAGAGACTTTGGCTGGACTACACTGCGAAAAAAAGATTTTGTTTAATCAACTAAATTATTTTTTTAAATCTCGGCCTAATAAACTTTTAGTTGATTCTAAATAAATTATTTGTTTGAATTGAGTAAATCTTTTGCTTGATTCATTTCGATGAGTGTGAGAGAAGTTGCACTATTCACATCTTAGGTCACACTCGTCAAAGTTTTTATGCATATATGATTTTCAACGAGATATAATAAATATTCAAGTTTATTGGTATAAATATGCCCCTGGCAGCAGAGACTTTGGCTGGACTACACTGCGAAAAAAAGATTTTGTTTAATCAACTAAATTATTTTTTTAAATCTCGGCCTAATAAACTTTTAGTTGATTCTAAATAAATTATTTGTTTGAATTGAGTAAATCTTTTGCTTGATTGATTTCGTTGAGTGCGAGAGAAGTTGCACTATTCACATCTTAGGTCACACACGTCAAAGTTTTTATGCATATATGATTTTCAACGAGAGATAATAAATATTCAAGTTTATTGGTATAAATATGCCCCTAGTAGCAGAGACTTTGGCTGGACTACACTGCGAAAAAAAGATTTTGTTTAATCAACTAAATTATTTTTTTAAATCTCAGCCTACTAAACTTTTAGTTGATTCTAAATAAATTATTTGTTTGAATTGAGTAAATCTTTTGCTTGATTGATTTCGTTGAGTGCGAGAGAAGTTGCACTATTCACATCTTAGGTCACACACGTCAAAGTTTTTATGCATATATGATTTTCAACGAGATATAATAAATATTCAAGTTTATTGGTATAAATATGCCCCTGGCAGCAGAGACTTTGGCTGGACTACACTGCGAAAATAAGATTTTGTTTAATCAACTAAATTATTTTTTTAAATCTCGGCCTACTAAACTTTTAGTTGATTCTAAATAAATTATTTGTTTGAATTGAGTAAATCTTTTGCTTGATTGATTTCGTTGAGTGCGAGAGAAGTTGCACTATTCACGTCTTAGGTCACACACGTCAAAGTTTTTATGCATATATGATTTTCAACGAGAGATAATAAATATTCAAGTTTATTGGTATAAATATGACCCTAGCAGCAGAGACTTTGGCTGGACTACACTGCGAAAATAAGATTTTGTTTAATCAACTAAATTATTTTTTTAAATCTCGGCCTACTAAACTTTTAGTTGATTCTAAATAAATTATTTGTTTGAATTGAGTAAATCTTTTGCTTGATTGATTTCGTTGAGTGCGAGAGAAGTTGTCCTATTCACGACTCACGTCACACACGTCAAAGTTTTTATGCATATATGATTTTCAACGAGATATAATAAATATTCAAGTTTATTGGTATAAATATGCCCCTAGCAGCAGAGACTTTGGCTGGACTACACTGCGAAAAAAAGATTTTGTTTAATCAACTAAATTATTTTTTTAAATCTCAGCCTACTAAACTTTTAGTTGATTCTAAATAAATTATTTGTTTGAATTGAGTAAATCTTTTGCTTGATTGATTTCGTTGAGTGCGAGAGAAGTTGTCCTATTCACGACTCACGTCACACACGTCAAAGTTTTTATGCATATATGATTTTCAACGAGATATAATAAATATTCAAGTTTATTGGTATAAATATGCCCCTAGCAGCAGAGACTTTGGCTGGACTACACTGCGAAAAAAAGATTTTGTTTAATCAACTAAATTATTTTTTTAAATCTCAGCCTACTAAACTTTTAGTTGATTCTAAATAAATTATTTGTTTGAATTGAGTAAATCTTTTGCTTGATTGATTTCGTTGGATGCCTAATAAGTAAGGTAACTGAAGCTTATCAAATATAGTCATTTAGTTAATTCAAACAAATAGGTATTTTGAGCTCGCAGCCATTCTCGTCAGCTTCAAATGTCAATGGCCAAAAAATTGCTCTCTCAAATTTGTATATTCCGCACAATTAAGCCATTATTGTGAAAACGAGCTTATACGAACAACTCGCGCCAATACTAAAATATCCTTGCCTCCCGCAAACTCACAGAACACCCGTTTCTATTTTATTCGTCGAAAGCCAAATGTGTATATGTTCATTTTCATGTAAAATAATAGCAAAATCCGTCGATAAATTGCACCATGAATGACAGTCATGTGTGTATTTAACATGTTTCGCAAATTATGTACATCGATTAATCAAAGTCAAAAGCGTGCATATATACATATATATACATATACATATATATATATATATATATATATATATATATATATATATATGTGGTAGTGTGTGTGTGTATTGGTGGGTGTTATACGATAGGATGCGTATGGATAGGATACGTTACACATCGTAAAATTTTCGACAATGTGATCCATTCTCAAAAAGTTAGCTCTTTTTTTCAATATACACTAATTATATTTTAATTAATATTTTTAACTTAGTTAGACATAAATACAAATTATATTGACGATTCTTTGTTACTGCAAAATTTTTAAGTTGAGAGAAAAACATGAAATTTTCCTTTCGATACTCTTTTCTTCCTTACGATTTATCTTTTCCACTAAATATAATATCAACGAAGGTCTACAGAGAAGCACGAAGCTACCCTGCTTGAGGCGAAAAAAGTTGGAGTGATCCGTATAGTAATTAAACCGATTACCCCAACTTTTCTCGCCTCAAACAGGGCAAACAGGCTTTGTGCTTCTATACTCCTCGATTTTCATTGGTAATACGTGTAAAAGTTACAAAAAATGTGACTCGAAAATGGATGGATAACATTTTTTTTTTTTAATTCATGGAACATATTTTTTGGATGTTTTGCAAAAATTGCAAATTAAGGGAAACATCTGAGAAGTTTTTTGAAAAAAGTAATTGATTTTGTGAAAAAATTATATATACTTGCAGGAAAAACGTTGTATAATGCACAATTCTTATGTGTTAGGGTTCCCTCCATCCTCAAAGCGTTCTGTCCACACCCTGCAATATTCAAGGTGGTATTAACCTTTGCAAATGCACCCCTATGTGCATACATGTAGCTGATAATAGTGTATCTAAATGCTTATATGTATAAGTGTAGACTACATATACATATATATATATATGAATATATATATGGGGCACGTTATTCAGGCGTAGAGGTGAATGCGAGAGAATATTTAATGGTATATTGTGCGTATGGGACATTTGTGCCAGCAGCACCATGAGAAATGGTCAATGGTCCTGCTTCCTGATTATAAACGGGATGCTACAGGTCATAGCCAATTTCCCACGATTGTACATGGTACACGCACACATATATATATATATATAGATATGAGACACACACGATACGAAATAAACCAGCTGGGTCAAAAAATAAAAAATACAAAAAATATGATTGAAATACAAAACGCTTCGAGGGAAACGCAAATTTTTTCATAAAAATGTTTTGTCTTTTTTTTTTGAAATATTTTTATGTACTTTTTTAATTGGATCTGTTGCATGAAATCATGACGTGTGCTGTGGCAATGATGTGTCTGTACAATTTCGTTGCGTAGCCTTGAAAATTTTCAGTTCATAGGTTTCCACCTATGATGTAAATTATTTTTTTTTGGAAAGTAACGAAAAAAAATCTGAAATATATAAAATAGAGTAGATGATAATGTCAGTCTGTTCGTTTCTCGAGCATCTTTTGAAATTTCTTGGACTTATTTCTGGAAATTCAAAAAAATTAAATATAATAAATAATATATCAAATGTTTAAATTTCCTAAAATAGAGGCATGAAGCTACAATAGTTCACTTTCTAAATAGTATTAAAATTTGTATAGTTGGCTACCTGAAATCATCGATATTTTTTCCATGATCTATGAGTAAATCATAAGTAATGATAATTTATCGTAAAAAATCAATTAAAAAATGTACACGACTCAAAAAATTTATAAAAAAATCAGACTACTTTTTGGGACAAACATCTGCTCCATAGTCAAAATCATTATAGAATCTTCATTACCGAAACTTGTTTTGACCACAGACAATATCCGATTTCGATTATTCTAAATCACTATACGAATAATTGTACAAGCTCCGTTGTTAATTATTCACAAGCCGACTTATGTAGAAATAATAATAATAATAATAATAATAATAATAATAATAATAATAATAATAATAATAATAAACACAATAATAATAATGATGACAATAATAATGGTAATAATAATAACGAATGGGTGTGTTTTTGGTTGTTACAGAATCACGTCAGCTCGTTATAAAGAGCATAAACGTACCCTCGTTAGTGAAGGAGGGTGAGACCGACTACGTGATATTAGATTGCGACTATGATATTGGCAATTCGTCAACAGACGGCCTAGTCGTAAAATGGACGAATAACGATATTCTCGAGTATAAATGGCACACGGGACGTCAGCCTGAAGCTGTTGAAACGGCAACTCATATCGAGGTTGGTTACAAGGCTAGTGACGATCCTTATAAAATGTATCGCGCTATGAAATTCAACAACCCCAATATAAGCCTCACAGGTGATTACAAGTGTGACGTTTTCAATTATTTCGAGGAAAAAATTGCCACCGCCTCGATGATCGTCTACTGTGAGTATAAAATGATATTTCTTTATATCGATCGATCGATTGAATAAAAACAAATATGACTCGAAAAATATTAGCCGGCATATAATTGCGAAATTTATTCATCCGAATTATTGAAAAATTCTTACAAGTACGAATTATCAAAAAGACTTTGGTATTTATTCGTTCAATGTTAATCAATAAATAAAAATGATAATTTTTTCGCGAACCTATAAGAGCAATTTCGACGAATTATTTTATAGAAAATATTCATTTGAGGTGTTTTTGTTTAATAACTATTTTTCTTGACGATTATATGATTGTTATTTATTTCTATCGAGAATTATTATAATTTTGAATAAATATTCATTCAAATGTTGCTCATATAATTGCGAGTTGAGAGATCTCGTGAGTGCATACGCTCGTAAAATACACACGATAGTTATTTATGTTTTATTTGTTGTCGTGTTTGTAGGGTGCAGATAAATTTTAATAGGGGATAATAAAACTTTTACAGTTTCGTTAATAAAATTTTTCTTTTTTTCTTTCATTATTCCGCCATTCCTCTTGTTTGAACTTTGCATATTATATTCAGAGGCCATTTGCTTTTATGCTCGTTCTATCGAACGGAAAGAGAAATAAAACGTTCGCTTATAACTTTGAAATAAAATTCAGTGTCGTAAAATGTGGAAGAAAAAAAATAGGGCCTCGAACAAGCGTAAATGTCGAGCTACATGCCATTACACGTTGTACAAAGTTTATGAAAGCTTTCAGAATGCCCTCTTTGCAGAATATAATGCATTTGTGCGGTGCATTTCGCACGAAACACGAGAGAGATTCACAGGAGACAATACACATATAACTTTGTACGTTATGGAACGTAAATAAATTTGCATTGCTGTGACATTTTGTCTTGAAAGACACTGAGAAATGATATATTATGAAAACCCTTTTTTTTCCGTTCCATTCTGCATTGAACTGATAGAATTTATCATTCTGTGAAGAAAAACGTGTCGTTAAAATTCCGATTTATCACGCTATTTCAGATTACTTCATTCATTAAACTTTTAGCTAAAAATTAAATTGGATGGAAAATTTATTGAAAGTTATGAATTTTTTATTTGTTCATTTAGAGATATTTTATGTTGCACTTGCGTTTTACTCTAATTCTAATTCTAATTGAAAAACCTTTTTTTTTTACGGACAGCACTTCTTGCTCTAGTGCATAGAACTGGAATTATTCGAAGTACAATGAGGATCTCTTTTCTTTTTCCTTTTTTCAGCAACTGAAGAAGAATTTGACTTAGTGTACAGCAAGCGAAGTTTTGAAGGCGACGAGGGTGTTGAAGTTACGTGTGTCGCCCGGGGACTTTATCCCCAGCCTGTTATGAACATCACTGTCGAGTAAGTTTTTAATATCACCTATAAATAAAATATTAATGAAAATTATTTATTTATTGTTCGTCTTTTTTGAGAGTTTTTCATTTATTTATTTATTTATACAATTCATTTATTAAGTACATTTTATCAAGATACAGTTTCTCAAATCGGGAAATGAACGAAAATAAAATCAAATAGCAAAAGCATTGATGAGTTTAGAATTTTATAGAATAAACTATATGACGAAAATTGCGACAGCAATATTTATTACGCATTTCTCACCTGCCAGATTTGTCTTCACAAAAATTTTAAGTTACTTGCCTATCATCACAATTTACGATAATATTTTTTTTCGTTTTTTAATAGGGATGATTCAAGATTTTTTAAAATTCTTTTCTCAATTAAGCTGCTTGACTTCATTATCGTTGGAATTTTTCTTTAATCTCATTTTATTTGAATAAATTTTTATCAACACCAGAATATTTCTCGTCGTACTTTTGATTCATGTGGGACTATTTTTAATCTGGGTAGAAGATATAAAAAATAAAAATAATATATCATTAATAAAAGTGATAGGGAAATTATTGCCGATTTTATAGACGTCCTCACGTATTATTTATCACTCATCCAATGACAATTTTGATGAACAATTCTCATTATAGAGTCTTTTGGATCCACAATTAATTTAATTTTTGACATTATAAAAAAATACGTCTCCAAGATCCACAATTTGTCAGATTTTCGAGGTTTTCCCGAAAAAAAAAAAATCGTCCCACCTCATCCACTATTTTTATACGAAAAAATCAAATTCAGGTCAATACATCAGATGGGCTGCAGCTTTCATTTTCTTTATGATTTTTTTTTTTTTTCGTCTCTTCTGCCATGCGGAGTCAATTACGAGTTTCTCCCTCACTATGACTGTCATGAGTGCACTTTGAAAAAATTGCAACAAAGTTGACTTACACACATACATATATATATATATATATGTGTATATTATTTTTGTGCATTGACAGCGATGAGCCACTGAACGGAATGACCAAGCCTGACATTACAATGCGCGATGACGGAAAGTACGACATACTCACGAGAATATCGCTAAGAGACGAGGATTTGTCACCGCCTTCTCTCATAAAGTGTACTCTCGGCATACCCAAGGCGAATTATCACATACCACGAGAACTCGTCTATTATCCCGGTTAGTGCACTTTACTATTTCTTTTTTTTTCAATAATAATTCCATAAGAATTATATTTTGTTTTTTTTTTCCTAAAATATAAGATTTTATCTACGAGATTTTATTTACGTTTTTGCATTCGTCACGTAAGTTATAAACATTTACACCAGAGATATTCCAAAATTCTAATTAAAAAATCATTAAAAGTGATTTTTGAAAATTTGTTGTATTTAATACTACAAATTTTTAATCGTTCAATTAATTTTTTTTTCAATTATTATTCGAAAAGTTACAATTTTGCAAAATGCATAATTTATATTAATTATTATTATTTTTTTTTATTGATTGTTTAATTCGAATTTTGGCCATATACCGGGTATACGTTATATCAAATCGAAGTTTCACACATAAACAAACACAAGCATTGAAAGTTAATATGACTCGTTGACGAGAGGAATGCCCTGCGGCTATCGCGTGTGCAACTTCGTATTATCGGTAAGTGTGTGCACAACGAATTAATTAGTCTAGGCAAACTGAATGTATCTCGATTAGTTTTCGAGAGTTGATTCTGTGAGAAGCAAAGAGAAACGGAGATAGAGATAATTACATATATATATATATAGTCAGGACGATATCGAAAATTATATAAATGGTAAGTCCGTAGTATTATATATGTTTGTATTTGATATTTGAAATTGATATTTCCCTTCAAAACTTAATTAAATTCTCGCCTATTTGCATGTTTCATGAAAGAAAAAAAAAATTATACATCATTATTTCGATTAATATCAATTTCGAACTCGATTTTCTTTTCGGGCACATCGATCGATTTTCAACTCAACTTATTATTATTATTTTTTAATTCAACGATTTTTGATAAATTGTCCTTCATTATCGAGCTCGAAATTTACCTATTCGGATAATTTTTAACTCGAGTACAACCATTCCATTTTTTTCCCCACTAAAATTCGTGAAATTGTCAATTCTTTCAATATGAAGCTCGTATTTAATTTTCTACTCGAATCTCGATAATTTTCAACCAAACTTTTATTTTTTCAATTAAATTTCTTACATTGTCATTTTTCCCCTTATTATTGAGCTCGAATTTCATCTTCTATTCGAATCTCGATAATTTCAACCATTCAGTTTCTTTTTTCCCAATAAAATTCTTGAAATTCTCAGTTATCCGAATATCAGGCTCGTATTTCATTTTTCAATCTGGCGTGTTCAAAAATTTGTAGCTGGAGAATTTTTTCCAATAAAAATTCATAACAATATCGATATATATGTACATCGAAACATATCGAAGCTTTGCATTTTTGAGTGGTCTATGTATATTTACGTGTATCCATTCATCCATATATTCATCGTTTCGTAAAACAAGTGTGTATATGCATAGGGTGGCACAGATTCGTCGTTACTCTAATATTTAAAGTTGGTGTGGTTCACCGTTAACTCGCCGCATGGTAAATCCGACGTGTGGTTCAAATCCGTTTAACTAACCCCCTTTCTCTCTCTCTCTCTCTCTCTCTCTCTCTCTCTCTCTCTCTCTCTCTCTCTCTCTCTCGCTCTCTCTCTCTCTCTCTCTCTCTCTCTTCTTCCTCTTCTCGTACCAAACGCCCTCTCATGAGTTTCATCGTTGCTCTCAGTCAGTCCACGTTTGTCGAAGGGGGCTGTACACACTTTCCTAGACTACCTGTAGTTGTGTATGATAAATATATATGTACATATATCTAAACCAACATATATTTTGTATGTCCTGAACCCTTAAAGGCGTATATTTATTGCTGATATACGGCACATACGCCATCTCTCATCTCTGCGATATATATATATATATATATATATATGCATACAATTTTGCATCTATGTATATACTTGACTACGTGTACTTAACGTATTTACGTTCGTTGATGCAACGTGGCTCTCTCGGTGAATTTGTGTTTATATTAACGTTCAATTAAGTGCCAAAGTGGGTTATTGTTGTTGGTAACGCAAAGTTATATATATATGTAAATGCGTATACACAGACTGGAGGGTCGAGTTTGAATCACGTTAATACTAATAAAACGGTTTAACGTCTTTTCAAGCTAGGGATAAACCTAGCAACATCGCTCATAAGCATTAAGTAGCATGGAATGAGGAATTTGATAATTGTTATCATCTTTGATGTCTTCCGGGATTTAACCTGATCAGTGTGCGGGGAGGGGGGGAGTCGATTCGATCCAAGAGACAATTTCAAACTTTCCCTACTTTGAAGCCAAGCAAGGTGGCGAAGCCTTAACCCCCTCTAAAAATTCGGCAATCCTTACATGTATTTCAAAATTTTATCGTAAAGTAGAAGCCTTAAGCATGAATTTTTTCACATTTTTCGAGTCTTTTTAAGCATGACGTCGATTGGACCCCCTGCACTTAAGTGGTGCAAAAAAAAACCCTACACTGATCGGGTCAAGAAGAGACTACAGTGACTATTGAACTTTTTATACTCATGTCAAACTTTGCCCATCCAACTTGTCCCTTTGCTTTGGATTTTTTTTTCACTGGAATTTTCATAAAAATCAAAAAAATTGTGCTCAGCGTTGTTGACAATCTGATTAAAAATATTAATCTCAAAGTTCAAGTCAATTGGGTCATTTGATCGTATAAAATTATTATTTTATTAAATTCATACCAAACCTGAAACAATATTAAAAATTCACGAGCTAAAAGTCAGTTTATTGTTTTGGTAAAAAATCACAAACCAGAAACTAAAGTGCTCGGATAAATAATCGGATTTAGGGAATATTTAAGGCTCTCGTCTACTGCTGGCGAAACAGAAAATGTACAAGATTCTGATCCATATTTTATATACCTTGAGTGTATTGAATAAAAGATGGAATATCGTACAGTTTCGCTGCAATATCGTAGAAGCGAGACGTTTCCGGCTAAAGTTCGAGACTTTGGGGGCAGATACATCGTGGAGACATAGGACGAAAATAATGCAGGCTTGATGGGTTGACCGTAAAAAATGAATTTATTTGAATATTTTAAACGATTTTAGTTATTTAAAAAAAAAAAACAAAATGAGACTTACACTATAATATGATAATTGAAATAAATAAAAAAAAAGCTTGATTGAAATAAATTAATTTTTCTATAATTCACGTAGCAATAATTGTTATTACAATAATAATTCGTGTTGCAATAATTTGTATTGCCCCACTAATTAGTCATCTAATTTATTATCTACAAAACGACCAGCCTCCCTCTATAATTTTTCCACTGTGTTGACACTATTATCGCTCATTAATCGCTGGCTTCGTTAAAACTTTTTTTTTTTTCTTCTTTTGCTAAAAGTTTTCAATGCTTAGTTTGATGGACGCGGTATGTGGTGTTTGTTGTGCAGGAACGCCAACAACAACTCCGTCATCTACGACGAAGCTGCTGAGAACAATGGAGATCCAGGCATTTGACAGCAACGAACCAGACACTGGCAATGGTGGTGGTAAGAGAGAGCTTAAGTTTGCAATTTCCCTTTAAAAAACAAAGAAATCCTTTATTGGCATTTGTGGTGAATTTGTTTTTTTTTTTTCATTTTTTTGTGTACAATTTAAAAATATTTACTTATAAAAAAACGATATTTCCGTTAATTCCTGCACATTGACATAAATTTTATCCGAAATTCAATTTCTGGTTGAAATTTGTAATTTGAGAAAATTATATTGAGTTCGATTGATCGAATTGTTGTTTTAAAAAATTGACAATCACGACATTTTTTATAGTTATGTTTTTTTTTTATCTTTTTTTTTTTAATGGAATTTGAAGGGTGAAATTTTTTATATTTCGATTTTTCCAAGCACTTTTCGTTTTTTTTTCAATTGCACAAATTTAACACGAAGTATGTCGTGACCACCACCAATGACATTGCTGCCATGCTGTGACAGAAACGTGAATTCAGAGATGTACAGAGTTTTTTTTTTAAATTGCTTTTTCATTACATGCATGTGAGTTTATAATAAAAAATTTATTGGCATGACTTTCCTGAAAATGGGACTTTTTTAAAGCAAGCATGATAATTTCTTCTTAATTATTAATTTTCGTTTGCACGAGCACATGATTTTAATTCGTCCAGCAAATTATCGAAAAATTATTTCGGGGGAAATTGAAAAATTTGCATTATTAAGAGAAACTCCAATATTAAGGTGATGTGAAATCCGTACAAGTGCGGGAGAGTTGGCTGACATTTTTTAAATAATGCCTATTATCGGACAGTTGCGATGAGGAGAATAGTTAGGTCACGTGTCCGAATGATAGATGAGTTTGGCCTAAAAATGTTATTTTCATCGAAATATCGAATATCTCTGCATAGTATTTTTTTTTTTATTAAAACATTTTTTATCACCAATAGCGATATTAACTGTCAACTTAAAAAATCGTTTTGAATAAATAACGATGACATAGTTAATTTTTGATGGGCAGTGATCGATGATATTTTATCGCCATTCTATGTTTGAAATTCCAGCAAAATGTCACATGACGAGAAGACCTAACTGGACATATCTCTGATAAATAAATCACAAATTCGTCGGATCTCAGATGCGAAATAATTATTATTTTAAGATTGGTAGGAAACGAGGTAGATTTGCGAAAAAGAAAAATGTAATCGAATCGTAGAACTTCAGCAGAGCTTATTAAAGGTCTGAAATAGCCAAAATAGACAGTGATCTTTGACGTTGACATTTTTTTCCTATTTCTCTAAAAGGGGACTGGAAATCCTTTCAATTTCGTTTTATTGGGTTATTGGAATTTTTATAGTTCACGATCAAAATACGTTCTTAATTGCAGAAAATTGATTTTCTGTATTAAAAACGATATCATTTCCTGTTTCGTCTCACACAATCGTCTCACACTTGACTCTATACTTTTTTACGATGCATTGAAAAGTTGGATTTTTCTCCATTGGTTAAGCAATAAATTAAAACAAAAGAAGCAAAGCAATTTTATATTAATCCTCCAAAAAAGCTGGCAATTTTTCTTTACTTTTCCAAGAACTCACATCTCGAAACCATAAAAATGGCGTGGGTATTGTTTAATACGAGTATTATCTGATACGAATATGAGTAGTGTCCGATACGAATACGAGTATTATCTCAAACGAATACGAGTATTATCTGATACGAATACAAGTATTATCTAATATGAATACTAGTATTATCTGATACGAATACGAGTATTATCTGATACGAATACGAGTATTATCTGATACGAATACGAGTATTATTTGATACGAATACGAGTATTATTTGATAAAGAAAATAGCACTGTGATAATAACGATAGAATTTTTCAAACGAAATATCTTCGCTTGTACGTGCTATATCGTCTTCTGGTGATTCTGTGTTCACGCGAGGATTATCGGGCAATCTTTGTGGTCGGATCAAAGAATGAAAAAAAAAAGGAAAAAAAAAAAAAAATCTTC
Organism: Dyspetes luteomarginatus; assembly: GCA_963669185.1. Classification (NCBI taxonomy): domain Eukaryota; kingdom Metazoa; phylum Arthropoda; class Insecta; order Hymenoptera; family Ichneumonidae; genus Dyspetes; species Dyspetes luteomarginatus. The sequence continues at coordinate 11,918,922 of OY769911.1, read as the reverse complement.
TCGCGTCGTGCTTGCGCCAAGTCATCGGCTGCCAAGTGTATCGTACATGGTGAGACTGAGGCCAAATGTAATCAGTGTTCGGTTTGGCAAAGGGGAAACCACTTACGTTTCCTCTTTCCCTTTGCCGGGCCAGTCTCCGTCAAGAGTTCACGTTCTGAAGGGGCAGAAGTCCCTCCCCCCATTCGCCCCCCTCCCCCGGAAAGCTAGAAGAAAAAGAGTGTAGAAAAACGTTTTACTTCTTTATGGATTGTAATTATTCGAGTTAAATTGAGCCTGTTACTTGCTAGTTTTACTTTCAATATCGACAAACTGAACGAGATCGTTACATTAACAGACAGAAAAATAGGTCAGTTACGTCGATAATTTGTCACAGGGACAAAAAAATGCCAATAAAAAATTAACAAATAAAAAACGGGCAGTGGGGAGAAAAAAATTGTAAATTAAAATGAGTTAAATCTGTTATTGAATGGAAAAGTCTATAGGATGTGAAATTTGACTTTTACCAGCCTCATAACAACCAGTATTTTATTATATTTCGCACACTTTTCGTTTTTCTCATTTATTCGAGCCCTTTTTTTTCCTTTATATTGAGCTCACTTTTCGAAGTTTCGTGAATTCTTGGATAACTGATTGTCGACGTGAATGGGAGAAAGAGGGATATATATATATATATATATACATATATCGTAGAGAATTGAAGCTGTATGGAGAGCTTAACTTTCCAGTCCATTTGGAGTCACGTGCAGTTCGGTAATAGGTTTCTCTCGAGTCCTTCATCGATGTAAAAGGTGGAGGAGAATGCGAAAGAGAGAGAGAGAGAGAGAGAGAGAGAGAGAGAGAGAGAGAGAGAGAGAGAGAGAGAGAGAGAGAGAGAGAGAGAGAGAGAGAGAGAGAGAGAGAGAGAGGGAGAGGGGAGGACAAGAGGGATGAAAAGCTTCCAAGATTTTCACGGAAATGTCGTTTTGACTGCTCTGCGGTGAATTCGTTCCGGTCTATTCGTTGCTGGAGAGAAAATGCCAGAAGAGAGGACTGTTTGTATAGAGAGTACTCGGTACTAAACCGGCCCGATTCTCATCTCTCTCTCTCTCTCTCTCTATACATACTGTATACAGTACTTATTGATGTAGAAAACGGAGAGATTGAAAGAGAGTTTACTCTTTACGAATGTATAGATGAAAATCGTTGCGTTTTTCTGCATTATGTGATGGGAGAGGTTGGAGGACGTGACCTCTTTCACGTACTATCTCTGAGTATCTTAAAGTATTTTTCAAAGTAAACTATCATATGTGCATCGATTTTATAAATAAATAAAAAAAGTATACAATAGTCGTGTACAAAGAAGAACAGATAATGGGAAAGGGAAATATATCTTATGGTATTTTTAAATATAAATTATCATGTACCTATGTTATTAAAATAACAAAAAAAAACAAAATCCTCACTGTCCTGTACAAGAATTGACGGATTAATATACCGTGTGTTCCATTTCAACTCCCACTGTGTGTGCAAACAAAAATAGGATATATAATATAGAAGTTAATGTACGGATTATCTCAAGTCAACCATCACCATCGACATAATACAAAATGAGGTTGACTAAAGACACCCGGTATATTAATATATGTCGGCTGCCTGCCATTTAAATCAGCCATTGTCTGTAATAATATACGAGATAAATTAATATTTTACGAGACGTAATCCTGATTTTTCTCTGATTTATTAAAAGCCTGCAACATACCCAAAGCTTTGACTGGCTCTCAAATTTCCAATGTTCATATGAAAGATCTAAAAATCAAGACTTCCGACGGAGGGTTTATAATGTTAAATAAATAAAGTTAATAATGAACTCTTGAACCAATTTTCACGAAATTTTCCCTCGATTTAATTCAACTAAAAAACGTACGAAAAATCCTATTATCGATGATCATTATAAAAATGTTGTATTCAATATGCAGCTATTGAAAAATTAAAATGATATTCAAATATTCTTAATAGTAATTTTTAATGATTATATTATTTTATGATAAAATACGAAAAATATTGATCATGTATCAGTTTGTATTATTGCACGAAAAATTTTGTCAAATATTTATCCGTAATTATGTACTTTGGCAGAAAATCATTTTCAGTTGTTTTTTTTTGTTCGAATAATGCTTTTCAATACGTACGTAGAGTCTGGAAAGTCTCAACGGTTATTGGAAAGGGTAGAGAAAGGTAAATGAGCGTCAGATGGCGCTACCACGTCTGGTGCGTGTCTCTCAGTACCATCTGTTCCATTCTCTATAATACCACGAGAAACATGTAGAGTCTCTTTGGGACCACGACGACGAAGGACAGTCTCTCTTTTCTGTGGTCTTCACGGTCCAAAAAGCTTTTTCGAACCACGAGCATTTCCCGTAAAGTAATTAAGAAAATTCACGAGAGTGAAAAAAAAAAAGGAATGAAAAAAGTACGAAGTAACAAAACGAAAGAGAAAAAAAAAAAAGAAGGAACGATAAAGGCGAACGCGAGAAAATGAGCTGCCTGGCCATAGAAAACAGTCTTTTTCGATCTGTCTCACAACATTCCCTACAACGCTTTTTTCGTGCTTTCGCACTTTTAAAAGTAAAGTCACGTTTCTCGTCTCGTATTGAAAAGATCCTTGGGCCCCAACTCTGTCGCAACGCTCGCTATTTTTCTCTCTCTCTCTCTCTCTCTCTCCCTCTCTCTCTCTCTCTCTCTGTCTCTTTCCCTATCCCTCCGTCTCTCTCGGTTCAATGGAAATATAGAGTTCTGCGCGGCTGGAATATCATTCGGAAAATATAACGAGAACTGTGGAGGAAGAGAGGGAGAGAAAAATAAGTAGAAAAGTATAATTAATGGATATGAACGTGTGATAAATTTTTTAAAACAAATAAATTTATTTTACAAAATCACCGCTGATCAACCCAAACCCAAACAAATTCTATAAGATTTCTTTCATCAGATGGAAAAAATTTACAAAAAAGTACTCCTTGATTCCGTCCTCGAATATTTCAATTGATCTTGAATAATCAAGCAAACGTTTTTTTCATCATTAAATATTGGTGGAGAGCACAAAAAAAAAATGTTATGAAAAAAAAGGTCAATGAGTAAAAAAAAATAACGCAGGAATTTTTCACTGTAACACAATTGATCGCGGATCAAGCGAGATAGACCGTGATAATTCCTCGTCGTCTTCGTCGAGAGGAAGAGAGAACATTAGCCGGGGTGTCCCCTTATACCACGCCAAGATATTACCTCATAGTACTACGTTGTTATATATATATATATATATATATATATATATATATATTATATATATATATATATATATATATTCCACATAACTATATATATATATATATGTAGTTGTGTGGAATAACCCGAATGGTATTAAGGGGTCGGGTGCGGTGAGGTTCTGGTCCTCGGTTTCTCCAGCCACCGGGAGAGTGTAATATACCGGCATCTCAGTGGATGCGATGAGAAGGTGCAGGATAGGGGATGTGAAAATGTTCGTAAGGCTCCGTTTTCGGTGTACGGTAGGAAGAGAATTATATATATGATGTTTCCTATGGAAACACGAAGCCACGAACACACAAGTTGCTCGAACGTCGAGGCCTGGCCAACTGTATAATGTAAGGCCGTATTAACACGTGCCACGAACTTTGGTTATTTATTGGTCTGGCCCGGTAATGCTAATATCTGGGTGATGATAAGCCAAAAGTCAAATTTATATATATATATATATAGCCATAGTTGCAGTATTAATTTATAGATAGATATATGTCAGGTCAAAGGCCAGATCAGGTCTTACATTTATTGATCATTGGAGATAAAAATTGGTTTTTTAGCAATTTTGTAAAAATATTTTTGACTTTTAAGAGGAAATTGAATAAAAATTCACGATTTGGGAGAGTTAAATATAATTTTACTTCTTTTGCCACATTTTCCGTAAATTCAAGGGCCTGGATCACCCTAATTCCAATAAGTTTCTATCTGCTAAGATAATGCAAAATCACATGGATAAATTTTAAACATTTCTCTGAATCGTCATACTCTGGTATTTTGTATAAAATATTATCCGATGCATGATTTGGGCCAATCTATAAATATTCGGAGAATACTCATCCGTTGAAATATCAAATGATAATATAAAATTTGTAATTTTTGAGAAAAGCAAACTTTCGACTCGACTGGATTTGGGCTGTGAATGTTTAATTCCGCAATTTCCCAGTAAGTTATTTTCGCACTTGTAATAAATAAAAAGTGACTTTTTCGATTTTGCTCGTGGTCCAATTCCTACAGTCCCATCGAGAATGTAAATCTAGATGGCCGATACGAGAGAAATGTCAATAATATAAATTTGAGAGATGAAGCAAAAACCCTTCTCCCATTATCAATTCAACATGAGCTCGAACCATCAAACTAACTTCATCCAAATTATTTTAAATCTGTTACACGTGGGTACGAATTTTCGTTTGAATGGTTTGGCAGGTTGTCTATAATCTTTCCCTCACGTCGTTACTTTCACGTCTCGTTCCTTGATTGACCGTGAGTTATTTTCGTTTATTTATTTGTCCAGAAAATCACGAAATAATCCGAATGACGTCAATTCTTGTCGTAACGAAAAATAGATTTTTGTTGAGTGCAACGAGTTCCCGAGTTCGCGAGATTTAACGAATTTTTCTTCAAATCGTGATTATTGTAATAGGCAAACATCGATTTTGGATTTTGGTTTATAGTGCGCTTGTGTCATGTAAATTTTTTATTTTTTTCGTAAGTCTTAGACGAGGTTCAAAGCTGCTCCCAAGTCCTTTTCACGTTCCAGCACATTTCCATTATACCGTATCCGCTAATTACAACTGCAGCATGCAGAGGACACCACAAGTCTACATCATAGAAATAGAGAGAAGAGCTTTAGTATCTCTACCAAAGTATCTTAGCAGCTTGGCAACCGATGCTCCTTGGAGAGAACTCGGATGAACTATATGCGGTTGTATGATGTACACAGACGATGTAACTTTGCATGTATATAGTGTACGTTCAGTATATTACCTTTGCATAGTTAACGCCAACCAATAATCAAGTGCAAAGCTTGTTATTATTGTTCGGTTATGACATATAGGGCAGTCAATATTATTAGTTCTGTTGCTCGTGACCTGGCACGAATTTACTTTATATCTCATATTATATTATTATTATTATATATATAATAATAATAATTTATATATATATATAATAATATATATATATATTTATCTAAATAATAATGTTACATAATAATGAATTGCATTCACTGGAAACGCTGAATCCACCAATAATGGCGACAATTATAACGTCATAGTCACAAAATTGTGACGTAGATAATTCAGCATCGATATAGCGAGAGTGCGATTGCACTTGGATTGATTACAACCCTTTCTAAAATTGACCCCTGTAATAATGGATACCAGGTCGTCCTTATATAGATATAATATAAATGGATAAAGGGCATCGAGTAAGGTAGAAAAACTTTATTCAAGATATGTAATTCAGGTAGCAGCACACACACGTGTTCCGGGACATGCCCAGCTCACGCGAGCACTTGCTACGCCAATTTTGTTATTTTTACTTTCTACCAAATTTAACTTTCACGAACGCTTTTGGCGTGTTATTTATTCAACGAGTTCTCGATATGACCCGGTCGTCTCGCCGCTCTTGCTCTCCTCTTCATCTCTCTCTCTCTATCTATTTTCTCTCTCGCTCTCGCTCGCTCTCTCTATTTTCTCTCTCGCTCTCTGTAATCTCTCTCTCGGTCAATCACTTCTATGAGTTGATCCCATCTCTCTGATCTGGCTTCCAGTTCACCTGTACAACATAATGGACGTTTTGATGTACTCGCGATGGAATTGCGATCGCATGGCATAATTGGATTTAGTTTCACGTTACCGTTACAGTACGTTCATATTTATGGGGAGAATTTTATGGCAGCTGGACCATCGTCCTTTATTTTTCTGACCCATCATTTTAGTTTAAAATTCGATGGTGCTTTTTCAAGAAATTACAAACCGAAGCGAAAAAAGTATCTTTGTATTTTGTTTATTTTGTATGAATTTGCTCTTCGACCATTGATGCTGTTTAATTTTTAATTATAAAAATCCCGAATGATCATTCTTATCAGATGAGAAATACAATATAATTTTATGGGATTAATCCCTTTGGCTTGGAAATAAGAGCTCGAAGATGATTTTTCGTCCTCAGCGATTTAATATGATGTTAATGATATTGAAAGGATCACATGTACACATTATGTATATGTTTGTAGATATTTGTGTGGCAATGGTCAATGTAATTTTGCGTGTAACGCATCTGAATGGTTTCGCGGCTACTGCGGGTATAGAAAGGAGGAAATTTTAAAATTTGGTAACTGCGATGCATTGGACAGCATCACTGAGGGTGCATGTAACGGCGTTGCTTGTGACAGCAATTCGAAAGATATCACATTTCTCTCTGCAATTATATATGGGCATATGGAAAGGCTCATGGACCTAATTTCTGTGATGTATCGCAAATTGTGCTCTCTCTCTCTACAATTCTATCTCTCTTTCCTTGTGCAGTATACAATACCGATGGGTTTGAGGTAATGAACAGAACGCTTTGCTACCTCTACTCACGTTGCACATTTCCAACACTCTCTCCCTCTCTCTTTCTCTTTCGCTTCCTCTCTGTGTGTTCATATGTGTACCAGAGCAATTATCCATACAGGGTTTACAAGTTGCAGTGCAAACTATCCGTACGTTCGCTCTTTCCCCCACGCTAGTATTGGTAGAAACGGCGGTTTCTCTGTCTTCCCACAGGATAAATGATCAAATAGTAGCGCGGTTATTAGCTTGTATCCACACACGTGTATTTGTGTAGGAAAACTCGTGCATGGGACATCTGTACTCGTATTCAAGTGCAATTAAGGTAGACCTGTTGATACAGTCTAGCCACAAGTAAACTATTTAAACAACAAACGGTTTAGACTTTAAATAAATTGCCAATAGTGAAGTAAACTAAATAATATATATATCGTTGAGAGAGAACAATATTAATCGAGAAATTGATTCGCAAATAAAACAGAAATGTTATCGAATTGAATCGATGTATTCACATCACTTTGATGATTCATCAGTTCGATGCGTTTAAAAATGTTCAATTTACAGTCAGCCTTAATGGTTCAAATTTCGAACGAAAAAAAAAAACCAATGAATCTGGCATTAAGAATAAAAGTTCCCTGGGTCGATAAGAAAAGTTCTATCATGATATGATGCATGGCTCGGTACTCTCGTATGGCGTAGCACCACCTATAAATTGGAGCGGGTAAAATGTACGTTAGGTGAGAGGTCAGAGTGGTGGGTCCTTTGTCCAGGGCGCTCTCTCTCTCTCTCTCTCTCTCTTATTCTCTCACTCTCTCTTTCAAAGATGGAACGCCTCGGCGTCTGCTCGTTCACGGAAGAAGTAATTAGAGCTTTCTCTGCCTTAACTCTCTTTCTCTATCTCTGTTTCTCTCTACGCTGGGCTACAAGGGTTGACTGCATTAACAGCGATTACGAGAAGAAAAAACACTATTTAAAACGCATTAAGCCTTTTCTTTCATCCATTTTATACCCTCCACGTTCATACACTGCAACGTTTACAAAACTCACATACAGACACACTAACTAAACTCTCTCCCCACTTTCTGGTTTTACGCTTTTTCTCTCTGGCATCCACGGCAAATTTTTCTTTTCCTCTCGCCCATATTTCTCTCCATATCCCGTCTCTGCCTGGCAAGTTCATTGCTTGTTTCTTCAACGCGTAGGGTATATTACTTTTGCTACCATCACTTCTTTTCTCCTCCCTTTTCATTTCGTTTCTTCTCCGGCGTGTTCACGCAACACAGAGCCGGTTAATTCATTAGGTCTTTCCGCAGCGCCGCCCGCGGTGGCGTCCCCTAACTACAGCATCTCGCTCTCCTCCGTTAGACAGCGCCATCTCTCGGAATTTTGCCTCTTTCTCTTACGTCACGTGCACGATAAATACGTTTTAGCGTTTTTTCCAGCACCTTTACGCGATTGCAACGCGCTGAGAATATTGGCAGAGGAGGGTTGAATGCTGGAGGGATGAAAATGGAATGCTAGAGAAGACTCGAGAGGGTTATACAAACAGATGTGCGCGTGCGCGTGTCTGTGTAAGGCCCTTTTTCACGCTGATGGAGCTTCCTGCGTACATACTAAGCCAGCAAGGCGATAAATCAGTCCTGAAATCCACGTCCAGTACGAATGTACATATATAGCATTACAACTAGATGGGTGTGTGTGGTGGGCAATGGAAACCCGCTGGTTTGTGTGCCAGAGAGAATCCCAGAGAGAGAGAGAGAGAATTGGGAGACGAGAGTCCGAGAGAGAATATCCCCGGCACACCTATCGAAGCCACTCTCACGTGAACTCATTGCGATTTATGTTAGGTTCGAGGCCATTACTCCAGTTTCACCGCTGTCAATTTCGAGTCTGACCTCTTTGAAATGATCAGAGGACGACCACATTCTACACACAGACCCAAACTCGGGGTCGCACACAGGCACACGCGTAAGGGACATCTCGAAATTTCTCTGGAGAAAACTCCAAGTCCTCTTGTAGCATCCTATAGAAGAAATTGAGTGTAGAATAGCGAAGCAGAAGAAAAGAAGAAGAAGAAAATAAATGGTCGAAGAACAAAAAAGAGGAAGCTCAAAATAAATTATATGCTGAAGGTTCGGAGAGTTGTAACCAATATTATTATTCTATACTGTTATAATATAAATATTGGGTTTGGATTGGTTTGGACCATAGAAGACAGGAAATTTCTGGTTCGACGTTGGTTGAGCGCGATGATTCGAGTCGCTCTATTTCTTTTATTCCTCCATTTTCTATTCTTTGTTCTTTGTCTTTCATTCTCATCTCTCGTCTCATCTTTCCTGGCAGATTCTTCTCTCTCTCTCTCTCTCTCTTACTCGCTTTGGCCACTTGTGCCGCAGATTCACGCGCGGTATCCTCTTTTCCGACGTTATATACCGTATAGCCGGTCTCGCGTTCACTTTGTTATCTTTAGAAAACGAGATTTCCAACTGGAATATCTGGAAGCAAGCTCGCCGAAGCGTTTGAAGAGAAAAGAGAGAGCGAGAGAGAGAGAGAGAGAGAGAGAGAGAGAGAGAGAGAGAGAGAGAGAGAGAGAGAGAGAGAGAGAGAGAGAGAGAAAGAGAGAGAAAGAGAGAGAGCGAGAGAAAGAGAGAGAGAGAGAGAGAGAGCAAGAGATGTGCATCGGAAGCTGGAAGCGAACTGGAGATTCTTTGCACGAGCCATGCCATCACCGTGAGCCATCAAAGCCGCGTACAGACTTTGCGCGATAGTGAAGCTTTGCCATGCAAATGGATGAAGAAAAATAATTAAAAAAAAAAAAAAAAAAACCTTGGAGCAAAAGAAATTCAAAAAAAGAAAAAAAAAACGGGGCAAGAAGTGTTAGGCCAAGTAGCTGAGTGTCAGTTTTCAGTAATTTTTTTTCCTTTGCACTATCCGCGAGACTTACTTTTCACGATTCGCATCGCCGAGCAGCGATCTTCGACCACTTGACGACGAATTTCTTAGTTTAAATTCCGGCGATTGAAATTACGCTGTCCGACAGAAAAGACGAGAGCAATATCAAAAGATTATACGGTGCGCGCTTCCCCTTTGAATTGTGTATAGAGTATGCTGAGAATGAAAGGGAAACTTATTGAAGCTACGGAATGAAGAAAAAAAATGTAGTGATTCAAATTCGGACAGACTTTGTACCGTGAAAAAAAGGTAATCGGTAATGCAATGGCTCCTAAAAGCGTTTCAAGGTATTCATTCAAAAATTATGCCTGTTTTGCGATAATATTTTGTTTTTTTATTCAAGAAAAATAAACATTTTTTATTTCCTATAAATATTTCATTGCATTTTCTTTCGATATATACAGAAGTGATTAGCATGGAAGCAATTTTATTTCGACCAGCATAGATATAAGTCCGAAATTATAAAAATTAGCATAAACCTTAATATTTTCCGAAATCGTATTACTCGAAATTATTTTTAAGTACATTTTGTGTTTTGGCCACTCCCACTTTCTTCATGTAATGTATTTTTTTCTTATAATTTGCTGACTTTTATGTCTATGTTCTGTTAATTGTTATTTTGATTGCCAATAATTACACAATAATATCAATTATTTTTGGATGGATTACATGGAAATTTGGCATAAAATGGACGATAAACGTTCAAAAAATCTCTTGGAAAATATGTCGTGATTAATTGTCCAATAAATTTTGTCTCAAATCTATATATCCAAAAAGTAAATAAGAGAGCAAAAAATGTTGAATTTTAACTACTATGAAACAAACAGCAAGTTTTTGATTTTGTCGAGTATTAAAAACGCCCCAACATTTTTACTTGTCAAATATGAGGTAACATAGTGATACCGTTGATGTAGTTCCCTCAATGTTAAAAACATTTTTTTCTTCTAGTTTTTTTCTTAAAATTATTTCTAGTTTTATTTATTTTCAAATGGGAAATAAAATGTACCCTTCCCGACGACGAGAGTAGTAGGAATTGTGGAAAAAGGGATGAATGGCTCAATCATATCTGGGTGTGCCAGGTTCCAAGGGAAATGATTGAAGCAGGAATGGGTAAAATGAATGGTGGAGGGTGGAGGGCAGCAAAGTGCGGAAGTGAATTGACCCCGAGATTAATGAGGGGCTTTGAGGGGGTTCCGGTTAGCTCGTATTATGGGAGTACGTAAGGACGTTTTAAAAGTCGGCAAGGGAAATTAGCGATGCTAGAATAGACAGGGAAATGGAGTCAGGTAAAAAATAATTAGAATGGCGATAAATGGAGTGAAAGGATCAATACAGAGCTATAAGGGTTGGGCTGTAATAAGTAATTTAGCAAATGTAATAAATGATAAGAAATAGAAATGAAGGACAGAAGGAAATGAGGAAATTAAAAAGAAGAATAGAATTACAGCAATTCAATGAGAATAGAGAATGAGAACAAGCTGGATTGGCTCAATAATTTATCACATTCAATATTTATCGTATTTAAACTGAATGGTATTAATAATTTATCATATTTAATATTTATCGTAGTTAAGCTGAATAGCATTAATAATTTATGAATATAGCGAATGTGTAAATCTAATAAAAAAATATATATAGGGATGTCAAAGGCAAAAGATGTCATACTTGTGAGGAAATAAAATCGATCTATCGACGATACACCCTTCCCTGCATATAACATTTTGAAGAAAAAATGGAAAAGTGCGAGGATTTTTATGATTTACAGCAAGATCGTTTGAAAACGATTCTTATCCTATTCATATCACTTCTAAAAAATATTTTTGGCTCTCTACTAATATTTATTTGGCTCAACTGTCATGGAATGCCCCATATGCTTACTCCATAGTGAGGACACTCGTGTGCCAGCTAAATGAGCCTGGACAAACTTAGTTCTATGGCATAGTTGATGCAAGATAATCGATTAAGACTCCACTCTCACTGTCTTTGTTCTCTATCTGGTAGGTTATAGTTATGCACACTGTGCAGTCCGCCTCATTGTCGTTTCTCCTCGTCAACTCCATCGTCCTTCGTATTCTTGGGAATCGAAGTCAGATGGGGTTAGTTGCCGAGAGTATTTTGTGGCTTATGGCATACGTACATGTGCACATCAATACACACACACACACACACACACACACACATATATATATATATATATATATATATATAGACATAGACAACTCTTGGTACCATCAATAATGGTGCATCTATAGCTATAAATTCATTGGCGTTGACATCGACTTGTCTGAACGCTACCGAGAGTTTACGAACAGTTTTACACAAGTGAGGAGAAGCTGCCTCCATCCCTTTATCGTCGTATGTACGTGTAGGGATATTTATAAGGGATGACGAAGTGTTCCATATATATATATATATATGAATCTCATAAATATCTCTATATAAATATATACGTTAACATGTTGGTCCAACGGGACGCGTGGAGTTGTGTACTGTCGTCGACGCCTCTGTGCACCTAATTACGTAACTTTGGTCGTATAAAATGAAAGACAGAGAGAGAGAGAAAGAGGAAAACCGATAGAGGGAGGAATTTCTGGCCCAACAGAGGGCTGAAACTCTTCCGGTGTACCTAGTCTCTCTCTCCCTCTCCCCTCTCACCCCCCCCCCTCCCCCCCTCCCTCTCTCTCTCTCTCTCTCTCTCTCTCTCTCTCTCTCTTAGGGTGCTTCATGAATTCTCCATCGAGTGAGAGACTCCTCTAGTCCCTACTTCCGGTATATATACATATATCGATATTCCCATGAGTTCGCATATACGTGGCTCTTCGCAGCTACTTCATGAAGCGTCTCCATTACGCCGCACGATAGGGTTCGCCGTACGTTCAGTTTCCCAAACGTCGAGCTTTCGATGAGAATTTCAGCCGTTCCTTTCGATCATCCTCGTGCGTTCATTGACGTGTGGAGTTTAGTCCTTTGGAATTTCGTGGTAAAGTGATCGTCAATTCTGTTGGTACGATTTCTCTCTGAGTTTATTGCTGGTCGGGAATATTTTGGGAAGAGATTTCATAGTCGGAAAAGTGTATTGAAAAAAAAAAAAAAAAAAATTATTATTGAGAAAAAATGAGAAAATTCTGATAATGCTTCTGATAAGATAATTGGATTATATCGTACGTTGAAGAGGATCAAATAATCGCACATTATTATTACGAGGCTATGCTAAAATTTCTTTTATGATTTGTGGATAATTTAATCATGATTTATAATTGATGATGCTATGAATAAAATTGCAAATTGAATCTGCAAATGAATTCACATGGATAATTTAATATATTAATATGTTTATATGAATTAATTTAACACGATCATTTATAAACTATTGGCATGAATTTCTGTGGGGCGAGATCCTGAGTTGACGGTATGCGGTAACCGCATATGTAAAATCTGCACAAATAAATTTATCTAAATTTTACATTTTGTTCCAACAATCGAAAATCGTTATATCGGAGCCGTATAGGAATGCGATATGCCGTATATCGGCAATTCAGCTTCCCCTTTCTGCAAAAAGTATTTTTTTTTAAATTCGATTAGTCATCATTTTATTAATGAAATTTTCGTCAAAAGGTTCGATACAAAAATATATCACACACACATTGAACGTTTTGTTGGACGATTATTGAACGAGAAGAAAATATCGAAATTTCAACACTGATGAACGAGCACTTTGGATTGGCAAATTCAATGTGCAGGTGTATCGAGTTGGCCAATTAAAAAAATTTAACTAAAAAAAATCCTTTGGCCAAAGAATTTTTTTCTAGTCGTTGCTTGCTCGTTGCACGAATAACCTATTTGAGGGCATAAAATGCTCGGGGCGTATTTGACGAAATACTTAACTGGGTATGTAATAATCATGACGTGCCTCGTTTAGAATGGCATTTAGTGAGTGTAATCAGTCGATATGTGATTCTTCTGATTTCTGACCCTCCCAATTACACGCGTGAATGAGTTGATCGAGAAATCATTGGATATCGCTATCAGAATGTATACAAACATTCTGGTGGCTTATGGGATTTCACACACACACACACACACGTGCATCAAAATGGGATAATGTTCGAGCCTCGTTATCAGAGTTCTCGTTAATGGCCCCATTAAAACTGAATCAGCCGTTGAAAAGTTCTCGAAAATCCTTATTATAGCTTTGTGTCACGTGATTAATGGATTTTACAGGTAGGGATCGTTTAAAGAGAGTCAAGAGAGTGAGCTGAACGAGTTTTGTGGATTTTTTTTTTTTCATACGGATAAATTCATGAACAAAAATATAATATAAATAATAAAGAAAACTAAATATTATTTAAAAAATGATACTAACCTTATTCGACTCTTTACATTTTTTGTACTATTTTCAATTTTTATCTTATATCTTATTTAACATATATATTATTGATAAAAAATTCATAAATGTAGGCACTTTCATTATGATTATTATTATAATAGATTATGCACATAATTGAGCTCGTTTTAATAAAATTGCTCATTGTACTAGAAATTTGTAATTCATTCCTTTCGCTCTCTATTATTCATAATGCGTAAAAGTATATCGTTGATATAAAAAAAAAAAAATGACTTTTCAATGTAAATAATGAAAATCTCTCGTTCCGTTGGACCGGTGCGGGATACATTGAAGCACCGTAAGCGAAAAATGAGGAGAAAGAGTAAAACAGCCCATGAAAATGTATAGAAATTTTTTCAACGAGACGTATTTCCTCTCTCTCGCCCCTCCACTTCCTCTTCCTCTTACTATATCTTGGTAGATGAAAGCTCAACAAAGTCTACTCTGCGGGCTCTCCTTGAAGATTGTTACGACGCTCCGGGCACTTTATATACATATAGGAAAAAGGGATATGTATATATACAACTTCCTCTATATATGTGTGTATATATATATATATATATGTATATATATATATATATATATATATATATATATATAAAAATAGGAAGTTGTATCCTCGGCTTTTCTCTCGTCTCGGGAAAATTGCGATATTTATAGAGAGGGAGAGAGGGAAAACGTACCCTCGGTCTGTACCATTACCTCCTGAATTCTGTCAGTTTTTTCCAGAAAGGACACAAGCATCACGACTCGTTTCTTTTTCTAAGAGACTCGTTCAAATCGTCCTTTCTCTCCCTCCTTTTCTCTTCTCAAACTTTTCCCGACAAATGGGCTACGGGACGATATAAGGGTAAGTTAACTTTCCCAGGGAATGTGAGAAATTTGCACGCTTCTCGTTGTGAAACTATTGCCCTTTAACCCACGTCGATTTTTCTTTCTCGCCTTCTCAAAACTGTACATAATATAATATAATATTATTTTTAAGTATATTAAGTTAATCACCCAAATGAGTAACATAAGTACATCTTTGTAATTTACTTTTCATGTCACGTCACATGACATGAGTTAAGTATAATATTCATTTTTAATAGGAATCGATTTTCAATTACGTTGACGTCATAATTATACTATTGACTTTACCCACTTTTACACGTTGAAGAACATTGTTTTTTGTTACTTTTCGCAATTGATAACACACACACACACACACACACATATAAATATATAAATATATATATGTATAAATAGTTGTTCGTATTAAATTAGGTGAGATACGCCCTACTGATGTTCAGTACTCGACATATAGATATATAGTACACATATAGCATTATTGCACGAGGAAGAAAACCGAAATTCTCCAAACTCGTACAGTAATGCCATATAGCATGTACTAGCTTTAAAGGTATGCGCGCTGGCAGTAGTATGGCTCAACGTACTGGTCGCCTTGGCCACATAGAGCTTATCCCAACGTCGTAACTTTTCCTCTGGCCACATTTCTGGAAGCCCAGCAGAGCAGGCTTAAACCTTACTCTATATCTCTATCTGCCTCTTTTTCCCTCCTCGTTCTTCTCCTCTTCAAGCTTTCTCTCACTCTGTGAGTATTTTGTAGCAACGGTCATATTTTCCATATAATGCACAAAGTCGAGATTACTAGGGTCGGATATATTTGTCTACTAAATCCAAAATCTTCTCGTCCCTCAAAAATAATTGAGCTCATAATTATTGCTAGAAAATGACGTCAATGAAAGCTTTTTTTTTTACCTCGTGCTTGTCAAATTAAATTAGAATGGATCTCGTTCGTTCCTAATCGTTTCAAGATCGAGCTTATCATCATTGTTGAAAAATTACGTCACTGAAAGCTTTCTTTTTTACTCGTGTTTGCCGAATTAAATTAGAATGGATCTCGTTCTTCTCTATTAACGATATTGGTGCATTGACTTTTACCACTTGGTCGAGTTTGCTAACTGTTATCACTTGCTGGAGTTCATCGACTTTTAGCACTTGCGCAAGTCAACCGAACCTTTTGCTATACTCGATTGCGCTTCGGTTGCATACTCATGAGAGAGCACCAGACTAAAGATCGATAATTTACCACTACTACTAATACTTAATCAAGACGCCCAACATAGATAATGGAAAACTTCGAGTTCCATTAATAATTAAATGTATCAGTCAGACATTTTCAATCGTATTAATACTTCGAATAAATAATTAAAATTATCGAAACTAAATATTCGAAATTTGAGTAAATATACAGTTTTGTAAGAATATAAATAATTGCTAGTAATTATTATCACATTGATTATTTATCATTATTCTGAATAATTTTCAACACTTCATTCATTATTCTCTCAAATTTATTTTTATTATTTTTGATAAATAATCGATTATGATTGTAGGAATTATTGATCGTGTATTTGTTTCCTTAGTTTGGGATCACTGAGAATGAAACATTTGAATATAATAAACGGTGTCTTTATTGATAAAGTGAATAGAATAATCTAAATATAATAATCGTCTTAACGTCTTAACAATGATTGCTCGCAACGACTGTGAATCCCTGGAAGTTTTCACAATGACTAATTCATTAGGCCCGCAGCTCTGGCTGTCCGTTGCCAAGGGCCGTCTTATCGCTTCAGAAACGTCTCAACTTTCTGTACGTAAAGGCATACACACACACACACACACATACATCGTCGATAGAATACTTGCAAGACACGTGCTAGATTTTTACACCCTACATGATGAATAATTGTTCTTCGAATATACTCAACCAATATTTATCGTGTACGAGAATGAACTTCAAAGGTGTCCGGAAAAAAGTACATGAAAGGTTTGAGTCTCCGAGGATACTGTGTCGTGAAAATGATGCAAATCGAAAAACTTTGATATTGCTAGACATTGAAGTGAAGGGTGTATTCTCGTACCGTTACGAACACAATAGAGAGTACGATACCACAGGATCTGTAAAAATATACATGCCAGTATCTATTTTTATATAATACATTATATATATACATATATACATATATATATATATATATATATATATACACATATATATATAGCCTAGAAGCTGACATGCAGTAGCCGTTAGAAACCGGAGACTGGGATCGTTCTGGATTCCTCGCTCTTTCTGGCCTCCGTTATACTCGTCGAATTCCCAACGGATCCCGCCCCTATCAATTGTTAAAGGAGCATATGAGTCTGCCATCGTTTCCTGTCTCTCACACACAGGCCTTCCTCGATCGTTTCCCACTATACCAAAGTTCTCTTTCCGCGCTCTCGTACTTCAATATTTCACAGAACACACACACACACACACACACACATACATGAATATATATATATATATATATATATATATAGTATGCTTACAATTTATTCGATAAATCGATTTATCGAACGATTCGCTCTATTTTAATAATGCAAAGATTTTAATCAAGTCTTTTCCGGTTTTTTATTTCATGTAGATTTTTTTTATTTCCTATATATGTTTATATGCATATATATAGTATAGTAAAGGTCACGTGCGTAAATCGATTGTGGTAATAATACTCGAATTGCAGAGTCGAATATCTCTTCGACATATAGGGGTGGGTATTATATATATATATATATATATATGTGTGTGTGTTAGCTGGAATTTTTTCGGGAAACGGGACTTGGTGTCGTTATATAGCACCAGCAGCGAGCTAGGATCCGAATCGTTTTCCCGTTTGCCCCGCAGCCATCAATTTAACACCATACGCCTGCTGTTAAATTTTATCTTCACCACCGGCACTCACATGTACCACACGCATACACATGCACACATACACACATACACACACACACACACGCATATGTATATATTCACCTCTCACCTCTAGTCTAGCGGATTCAACATGTATGTGTGTGTATATATATATATATATATATTTGCGAGTTGCAGTTGGAGCCCGCGTGTTTAAAGCTCTAAATCATAGACAGGAGAGGAAGCAAACGATTTCCTGTCCTCTCTTTCGCGCTCTCTATCTATCCAAGCTGTCTAAAATAACCTTTGAACCTTCGACTTGCCATACTTTACGATCTACTTCGATACCTGATATCATCCTCGCATATTTTGGTCTTGCATAATCTGCATCTGTAACATAAGAGCAGAAAAATTTGGTCACATCTGACCCCAGTTATTGAGCAAACTTGGCCCAATGGTTGGACAATTTTTGGCGGTCAGTAACGAGGAAATGTGCACGCTTTTGGTGGTAATTTTAGTGTTTTCGAGTTAATTGCTGACTGGTTGGCTGTTGAAGGAAAAAAAAAAATTAATTCATATAACGCCATGAAGGAAATTTAGAAGACAGAATTTATTGTTGCATTCTGGTGAAAAATAAGCTGGTTTACTAAAACGGGTATAACTTTGTTTTCCAATAGAGCTGTGACTCCATTTTGTGTTAATTTGTTTCCTGATTCGTTCGAGCTTTAAAATTATGTTTGATTCACTGGAATATAATTTTTCATTTTTTTTCTACTGTTAAGTAAAGAGAGAACGTCAATTGTGGTAAATTTTTTGATACATATTATCATTTTTTTTTTAGTTGAATCGAATATTATTATCTATTTCTACTCGCGGGCTTTTTGAAACACACTGCAAGTAAACGTAAATTGGCGAAATGTTGCTGAAATTATGATCATTTCAAATTTGCACTTTCTCTTTATTACATTTTTCGATTTCTGAGGGATCTTGAAATTAATTTTTTCACGTGAAACTATAAAAAAAGAAAATTACCAAACTGAAGCTCCAATGTATTAAACGATGGCTATTATTTCTGTTGCAGGTAGTGCAGGTTCGATCGCATCGAGCAGTCTAATTTTCATCACAGCGAGCCTTATCACTCTCAGGACAATTGGCGAATAGTGTCTTCATCGTTAGGCAAGTATTTTTCGAACTTTATTCAATTTCCCGTCAGACTATTCATTTTTTTTCCACGCAATTGTTTGACCAACTTAACATTTGACATGTGATAATTTTTCAAGGAAATATTCATCTAAAATGCGAAATTAAAAAAATGATTTTTATTAATATTTTGAAAGTAATTTTTTTTTCATTCACGTCATGTCCAACTTTGATGTGAGATAACTCCTTAAAGATCCATTCATCTTGACAAAAGAGTAGATTTAATTTAAAAAAAAATTTTTTTTACTTTTGGCAAAATAATTTTTCAATTATTGTCATCAAATTTTTAATGCTATCTTATTGGTAAATATCAACATCCTAAAACCAACGAATGTATCGATTGCATCAGTACTGTGTACTATCACTCATGTTTCACTCGCTGTACACCGCACGATTCGATCATAGCCATATAATCCGTACACGTTTGCCATTCCACTATGAGATTCAATCGCTTTTCCGATTGAGCGTTTCTCTCATTCGCCTCTTCTACAAACGTAAAACACACACACACACATATATATATAGTATTGGATACGAGGGACTCGATCAAAGCACACTCGCGTCTCATTCTATCCTTCTGAGTTCGTGGTCAAAGAAAATCGCAGCGAGAGAAAAAAGAGAATATGAAGAAAACTCTCAAAGTTGAGTCAACCCCCTTTATCGTTTTAATTAAACGCTTGTGATTAATTTTTTTTTTTGTTATTCTCATTATTCTCACGATTTTCTTTGCGATCTTGAAAATGTCCTCTCGAATGTTTTTCATCCCTCAATGAGGATTTAGTAATTTTCTTTTCGTCCTGACGGATAACACTGGTCCACATACAAACACACACACGCATATTTTATCGCGATAACGACAACAGAGAGTTGACTAGGTGATGTCAATCTGTACTTGTCCTGAACGAGACGTTTACGTGATTCAACCCCTTTCATACTTGTGTTTTTTCCCTTACTAAATGAGTCGGACACGCGATGATCCTTAAACTCACCGTCTCTCTCCAACCTCGATGGTCGGTTAAGTCAGGAGTCACGAGACTCTCATGTGTACACGAGAGACTTTCCTTAATGCACCCCACTTGTAAAATATTCATCGACCCTCGTTTATTGGCCTTTTCCTTATTTTTCATACAACTGCAATATTTGCATCTCTCTTTATCCTTGGCTTGTAACATTTTTATTTAACATTTTATGTTTTTACCTCATTTAACCTATCGATCTAGAAAAAAAAAATCATTAAACTCACTCATTGCCTTAATAATTATTTTCCAAGCAAATAGATGTTATGTTTTTTCTATCCTGATTTTGTGATTTTGTGATTTACTTACTATCCATTTTAAATAATATATTATTGTCTCAAAAAAAATATTCACCGTACTCGATTATTACTCTTTTCCTTTTTTTTCAATTTGAGTACAGGTACTCGAATTTTCCATGCATCTTTATTCTGTCAAGATTTTATTTAATTCTCTCTTCGATTTATTCCTCTCAAACTTTACTTATTATATTGTCACGAAATTTATCTCATATTACTCTTATCCTCATTTTCTCACGTAATTGAACGAACTCTTTTTTTTATCTCTGGTTGATAAAATTTTTAATAAACAATTTCTTTCACGTATTTTTCTGCGTTTCATTTCTGATTATTATATTATATGTCGAAATAATATTCGTCCATTTCGATTTTTAACTACTTGAGTATTTTCCATGTAAGCAGAGGCACTTCTAGTCTCCTCTTATCATTACATTGTTAAAGGTTCTCATACAATTCTCTTTGTATTTCTTTTCCGAAAAAATATTCGTCAATCTTGCTTATTACATTTTTTCCTCTCATTTTTCATCCAAGCACATGGACACTTTTTTCCCCTTTTATCCTTGATTTATAAAAATTTTGCTCAGCATGCTCTTCGACGTAGATTTTTTTCTCCCTCATTATAAATATTATATAGTCTCGAAAAATATGCATCAACCTTACTCATATACTCTGATCCTTATTCTCCATATAAATACTTGTCTCTTCTTCCATTTGTACGTTCTTTATAAAATGTTCATTTAACCATATTGGATGTCTGCCTCGTAAATATTACTCGTCTCGTGAAAATATTCACGAGACATTGAGTAAAAATACAATTATTCTTTTGCTCCTTTCTATCCTCGATTATTACCATTTTTTGCAGCAGATTTCATGTATTGTTTCATATTTATTATTACAGATATTATTATCATCGTCTTGACCATCATGCGTTTTTTACGCTCGCTCGTAACGTCAACCGTCAATAATCTGCTGCTCGATTTTGAATCACTACAAAATTATAAAATCACGTGTGTAATATAGTATATATATGTATGATCTCGTCGATTGATCGAAAGTTTCAATTGGCCTATGAATATGGGGAACACACGCCGAAATAGAGAGAATTTTACGATGAACAAAAAAATAAATAAACAATAACATATCGGACAATTTGCGACAGTCTCTATTTAATATATGTGATTCGACAATATGCTCGAGAGAGATATTTAAGAGAGATGATCTTTTTGTGAGACGATATTATGATATATACATATATATATATATATTATTAACATTCTGTTCGAACATTGATATTTGACATTGTTCAAGAAATATCGGGTATATATATATATATAGATTTATAGGTGTACAAATATTTTGTGTCAATTCTTTCGTAAAATTTCAAAGGACCCAGAGATGAATCTAAAATATAGAACTTTTAAGCATTATCAGAAGAGTCAAGGTCAGTCCGATGTACTACGACCTAAAAAATATATTATATTATATTATTACACATGTCCAAAGATTAATTAAACAGGCATGCGAGAAACTAACGCGAAACGCATTAAAAAAAATTAAAATACATGAAAAAAATCACACACAGCACACGAGAAAGGACACGAGAGCAGCACAGGGTACCGAGAAAATATTTTGCCAAAGAGAATTAGAGTATACAATTGAATTGTAAATTTTACAATATTTATCATGTGAAAAGTAATCATTTTTTGTTCATTTCATTTATTCGCACCTATCCAAAAAAAAATCTACGAGTTAAATTATGAACCGAGTTTCTTCGATCGATGCATATATGTCTCTCGGTAAAAATTATACATTTAACATTGCTAAAACTCGCAAATAAAAAAATAATTTTTATTGGCCTGAAAAATCTGTCCAAGTTACATAATTGAATTTTTAATGACTCGTGCAAGGATGTCAAATTAAATATGAAAGATTTTACTTCCTGTCTCTCGACTGATCATTTTTTTTTTATGTAAATAATAAATTTGAAAGAAATCAATAACAACACGAGGCTTTGAATATAAATAGCAGCTTCATAAAAAATGAAGGTGATGCAAACACTAAAGATATAATGATTTCGAGGCAAGGAAATAAAAACGTTCATGCACCAAATAATAATAATAATTTTAATAATAATCTTAATAATGAAAATTGTAATCGTTGAATAACTATTTTCTAAAAATTCACTGCACCGTTTAACTTTTACCTTCGACAGTGTCTTTCGATTTACGCGCCTCACCCTTACCCAAGTTGAAAATTACACAGACACCGACTCTATCGCGTAAATAAAAAAAAATAAAAAAATAAGAAGCCGAAGAAGAAGAGAATAAAACTTTTTATCTCGTTGTAATTTTATACGAAATAGTATCCTTTGTCTGTCTAGTTCCAGACTCGTGTACATTATGATAACAATAATACGAATAATTTATAACCGATTCTCGACGATTGATAGGAAAAATCTTGTGTACTATAAATATTGAAAGATGAGAAATGTAAAAGAGAGAGAGAGAGATAGAGAGAGATTGTTATATAT
Organism: Dyspetes luteomarginatus; assembly: GCA_963669185.1. Classification (NCBI taxonomy): domain Eukaryota; kingdom Metazoa; phylum Arthropoda; class Insecta; order Hymenoptera; family Ichneumonidae; genus Dyspetes; species Dyspetes luteomarginatus. The sequence continues at coordinate 11,896,188 of OY769911.1, read as the reverse complement.
ATATACTATAAAATCGGTTTTTCGACTCGTCAGAGTCTGGACAAAATAGAAATATAATTTTTCCTAGTCTGCTAGCTAATCACACTAAACCATTATCTAACTAAATACCAAATATGTAATTTTTAACGAAGAAAAAAGAGTGAGAAGAAGGAGAAGAAGAAGAATAAAGCGAACATACGAGGGAACATTCTCAAGTTTTCGGTCCCGATCTCGTTCATCTTGATATATATTGTGAAGCTCGAAAATATAAGAAAAATTTATCGGCAATGACGCTGATAAAATAATGATAAAATAATAATCATTACTTAATGAGAACCACTGAACCGATTTCATTCAAGCTATTTTTCACCCCTTAAAGAAGCACCATTGCCGATTTTATCAAACATTTTCTTTTACATTTCGGAGCTCTGCACTATCTATAAAAATCAACGAAATCGCAGTCTCATACTTAGGAATTTTCCCTTCTTATACTTATGAGCGGATTAACGAATTGAAAAAAAAAAGAATAAGAAAAAATGGAGAAAAAAATAACAGACTATATCGATGTGTGATCGATGTGCAGGATAACCGTTGCTTGTATAAAATTGTCCATAAACTGCGTTGTTATACAAATATATAATAAAGAAAAAAAAAAATTGAATAACACTTTTTGGGTGATTTTTGGGAATATGACAAGTGGGGCTCATCGATACTGACCTTTCTGCTCCCTCGGACATCCGTCCCGATCAATTTTTTTTTTTTTTTAGGAATTATTCAACCGATTTCGTTCTCTTTGCTTTATAAAATTTTCAATTTTTTCCAAGCTCTTTAATTATCTTTTTTTTATTTGACGCAATTGCGTACTTTTTTTATTAGGCTGAGAGCTACGGCGATTGAAAAATCTTCAAAATTTATTTCAGTCGTTAAAACGTACAGCAAAAAAACAAAATAAAAAATATATTTTCGTTATCAGAGTTAAGGCAAAAAACGAATCATTTTCGTCATCATTTGAATTTGTAATATTTTTCATCGAAAGGTAAGATTGTTTTTATCACAAAAGAGGAATTTTTAGAAAAAAATTATTTCCTTTAAATAAATTAAATTTAAAATTTGTTCTAAAATAATTTTAGAAAACTCGTTCTTTATCAGCTGATGATCTAAGAGGGAATTTAATATACAAAATAGCATTTCAAGCACTTCAAGTGCATGAAATAACACACGAGGATATGCAGTGAGGGTGCTACAACCAAATGGGTAGGTATAAACATTTTTATCTTGAAAAAAATGTACAGGTGTCAGTTGATTATTCACAAATATATTTCGGAGTTATATTGTTTATAATTTTGTGATCAGTGACTATATGTGAAGTCCACAAGTGTTTTAGCTATCCAAACAATTATTCTTACATATTTTAAAAAATGAGGCAACTATTAAATTTTTTTATCGCACGTCCTTCGTCATTATAAAAAATATTATTTGTGTTATAAAATAACATAGGATGACATGACATGACATGACATAATACGAAGTATGTTTTCCAATTAGCAATCGACGAATAAATATGCCAGAGACGTGGAGCTCGTATTCATCGATCTAGAAACTACGAGCAACGAACACGAAGCGCTTTCTTTATATTTCATTTGAATTCTCACTGAGCAATTTTCGTCTGTAATTTCTTTCCGATAATTCCTTTGGCCCAAATTCTCGTTTCGCCCATTTACTTCCAGTTGCTTGAATTCTGAGTGACTGAGAAAATCGAATTATGATCGTAAAAAAAAAAAAAACCAATTTTCTATCCCATCCATTAACCAAAGCGCTACGACGTACAAAGTTACATCGAAAATCGTTTACGAAACTATAATAAACGAACAAGAGAATGTTCAGCCTTTAATCTGAACGAAAAAATATCCTATTTCTTGACTTGCTCGAATATCGTTTGATTATAAATTCAACTAGAAGAAATTAAATGAAATCAAACGTTGAAATCGGCGAATAAAAAGTTATCGAAAAGTTTTTTTATCGGGATTACAGAGCTTTCCAATAAATGCACTTGGTTTTTTGGAGAGTTTTCTCGTTCTCATCAGTGTGGGGCTAACGTTTGGTGGCGATGCTTTTCTCTGGTTCATGGTGGGGCAAAAGGGGAGCGACTCTGGGTCGGCATTGTCCGGAGTAATCACTGGCTTATTGAGAGGTTTTATTTTCTATCGGTAAAACTCTCTCGGCGGTGAGACTCGCGTCATTCGTTTTCACGAGCTGGACCGAGAGAGAGAGAGAGAAAGAGGGAGAGTGGAATTGAAGAGGGGAGAAAAAACACACAGTTCGAAAAGGAGACAGAGATGGAATAAAAACAATTTTCTATGGCGGAAAGTGGTCTCGGAAGTTGGATTCTTGGGTGGTTAGCGTATAACTCTCCTTCTCTTTCTCTCTATTTCTCTTTGGTTTTCTTTTTTTTCTCGTTTTCCTTTTTTCCTGTCTTTCTCTCTCTCTCTCTCTCTCTCTCCCTCTCCCTCTCCCTCTCCCTCTCTCTCTCTCTCTCTCTCTCTCTCTCTCTCTCTCTCTCTCTCTCTCTCTCCCTCTCTCTCTCTCTCTCTCTCTCTTTGCCTTTATCTTTCTCTCTTACCGCATTATATATCCCGTAGAAATGGATTGTGCGTCGACGCTTTGGCAATGCTTTTTCCACTCGTAGTGGGGGAGGATGGAGAAAGGGGTGGGGGAGGCGGGGGAAGAACAACCAGAGCTTGTAGGGGCGCAAACTCGGTGAAATTTCGCGCAAGCTCCGAACGCCAGTAACCCCGAGACACATTCAGTGTCTCGTGAGAACGCACTCGCGCTGTACACGCGCTTCGATCGGTTACACAGCATTGCACACGTTTTTTTTTTTTGCCAAGTTCGCTAAAAGTTACATTGTGTTTTGTACTTGAAAGAAAATTTCCTCCATCACGTTTTTTTTTCTCTTAAACTTCGTGAGAAAAAATATATATTTTTTTTCATCGATGTTTCTGCAACGTATAAAAAATATAAATAATTAAAAAAAAAAAAAGCAGAGATATGGCGTGAAATTATTGCGGTGTGCGAAGAAACGATTAAAAAAATAAAGCAAAGTAAGTTCTGAAAACTAGGACAATTTTTCAACAGTCAATCATGAAGGAAAATTTGACTACTCTTTGTAAAATGAATATAATTTTATTTGCTTTGTAAATTAAAGGAAACGTTTTTTTTTTTTTTGTTTTCGTGATAAAAAGAAAATTGCAAGTGTTGTTGCAATTTTTTGACTCAGTGAGGTTGAAAAAAATTTGAATTAAAAATGTGGAAATTTCGCCGATTGTGAACGATGCTAAAACTTTCGAAACGAGTTAATTTTTTTTAATCGCCTCCACGAAACTTTTTTACCAAGTAGATCGACAGCTTATAATTGTGGAAAATGCGTCGAGACGTTGCGAGAGAGTTATGATGTACATGATGCTCGTGGGCTTGTTATAAATAATTCATTCGAAACGGGGAAAGATATCGAGACGTGAAAGTTTGCCCTGGTGCAAGGCAGAAATAGTACAGTAATATATATATATATATATATATATATATATATATATATATATATTGTTGTAATCGACGAAAGAGAGTATACGAGGTTATCAGCTTTTAACCGTTTTATTCTCGTCGCACGTCTTCACACTTTAAGTTCGTAAACAAGACTGTTATTGTCAATAGAACATGTTAAGATTTTTAAATATTGTTGTAATCAACGAAAGAGAGTATTCAAGAGGTTATAAACTGTTTTATTTGCAGTCACACATCGTCACACTTTAAGTTTTTAAACAAAACTGCTTATAACAACTACGCTCGTCGTCAAGTTCGTCGTTTATCCATTTTTCATCTGTTGCGAGTCGTCATTCGTAGTCGTCTGTGAACTTGGTCGATCAATGAAATACCGTATGAGGGTTTCTGATTTACCCCAATCAATAAATTCGTCATGTGAACGTCGTCTGTCAAAATATTCGTGCTTTACATAATCATAACAATATATACCTATGTATAGCATGAAGTGTAGACTAAGAGAGTAGAAAGTGCCGAAGGGATTTGTATAGCTAAAATAGCGCAATATTATTCTCCGGTGTGAGAGAGGCAGAGAGGAAGCCACTCCAAAAAGTCTCGGGGGAATTAAAGCTGGATCTTCTCGAACATGTATAATCAACGCTACATCGACCTCATCTATACGATTTTTCTCATTATCGGAATCTCCAAAGGTAAAGTATTCATATATTATTTATCACACTTTAATTCCAGCAGTCGAGCAGTCTCATCATTATTTTTTATCGCCATCGAGTTAATTTAAACTCGAATGATATTAGTTTTTACCAATTCTTGGCTCACGAGCTTTTATCGGCGTAATCCATTAATATTTCTCGTTACTTTGGTTTGTACTCGTTCGCGAACGATTGCAATTTTTGTATTGTTATTATCATTATTACTCGTATTATTATTATATTTATGTCTTTGGCGAATATAGAGACAAAAGTTTTCTATTATTGCATTTTCATTAATATACAAATTCATATTTGGAGTAAAACATTCCTGTAAATTAGTACTTTCAATAGTGAAATGATAAACCTGTCTCAATTATTTAATTGCCATGATCTTAAATAAGGTGAGACACCGCAGTGACTTAGTAAAATACTTACTTAAAAATTAAAGTAAGAAACAAATTTGCGATCGAAGTTGAAAAATATCTGAGTTGAAATGCTGTCATTTAGATTCAATTTGTTATGCAAATATAGTTTCTGTTAATTATTCGTATTTTTAACGAAGTGGTCAATCACCGATGAACCATTTTTCAAATGTTTATTGATTTAGGTCATGAGATAATTTTCAAACAAAAATCTAACAAAACATCTCGATTCTTATTACGAAATATCATTATATATTTTTATTTGTATTCTATTCACATTTACACATCTTGAAAAATCGATGGTTCGAAATTTGGCAATAACAAATTACATGACAGATAAGAGATTTTTTTTAAATTTAGTTAACTTTAAATAAATTGTTTTTTCTATAAATCGAGGGTAGTTTTTAAGTATTATAGTCTGTAACAAATGAGCAAGAAAGTACTAAACGCGCAACTGACTCAATGTACTCGATTCCTTGATCTTTTAACTTTTATTTCGCATTTGCCCAATCCAATCCTATACTTATCCGAGCGAAATCGTTTTAAGGAGATATAGAAAACTTGTTTAAATTCATGACTCCCAACGATATAGTCTCGTTGAATTTACAGGTGTATTATTATCAGCGAAAGCGAACCACTGTTCAGCCCTCCATATAGACCTACATATACGTGAATTTGTATGAGAATAATATATATATATATATATATATATATATATATATATATATATATATATATATATATATATATGTAGTGAATTCCGAAGAGGAAAATCCTTGATCCGGGCCCTCCATCTCCCGTCTACCTTATTCGAGCACTGAAACGAGACAATATATTCTGGAACTTCGACCTTCGCTCCCTAAACATATACGATAAATATATATAGTATATACGTATATATAGTATAAATGTACCGTCTGAGATGCCTGGAATAATAGGGACGGGCAGGGTGGAGGAGGACTGAGGCGTACGTGTCTCGAAAATTTTACGCTTCGACGGACGAATTCAAGACGAATATTATGCATTCACACAGATTCGATTTACTCGCTCTATATATATAATATCTATATAACTATAAAATTATTTATTATATATCTTTGAACGCTTTTCTCCGTCAATGTTGATCTATCTTGTGCATGCGGCTGTGGATAACAGCTGCCTCCCCTTTTTTGACGTAAAAGTAAAATTACGTAACTTAGTTCGATTCATTAAACAATCAAGTTGACTGGATAAAAATTGAGTTTGGATAGAATAAATAATGAGATTTAAAAAAATGAGAAAAAATTAGTCTAATAAAGGGATATAACGAAGAAAATATACACCTCGTATTATCTCAGCTCCGCATCGCTCCGATTTTTTTTTCTTTTTTCTTTATCTCCACGCAAACAATTTTAATCGCAAGATAAAAAAAAAAAAAAAATAGCCACGAAACTTTGTTCGTGATTGTTAATTGAAAATTAAGCTTTGATAAGGTAAATATCAAGATTGAGTAACTGCAAAAAAAATGAGAATAATGGTACATCAGGAAATAAAAGAAGAAACTTCAAGTTTTATCGGAGTTTTTTTTTCACAGCGATGGATAAGCTCGTGGTTGATTTTTTATTTTCTTAGAAAGGATATGTAATTTTAAGTCGGTTTTTATCGACAAAAATACCGGTAAAGCTTTATGGTAGTGATGAAAAAAATTCATCGTATGGCGAGCGTACGACAGTAAAAAATTCAGTAGTAAAGGTTCGTGTTTGGTCGGACCGAGCATAGTAATATATCTTTATATATGTATAATCCGAGACATGCTTCACCAAACCCTTTTCGCCCATATAATTCAATCCTCAATAAGAGTTAAAAGAGGGTTCGAAGAGGCCATATTTCGTTTGAGCAGTTGCCGAAAGGTATAAATCCTTGTATAACCAATGTACGACCTCATTTCGCGATGGAGCGAAGAAGGCAAGAGGGGTCAACAGAAATCGGTGCATGTATATGTGTGTGTGCTCTGATAGTTCGACGAATCATTTGTGCACTGTCTTGGTCTTTCAATGGCTTCGTCTCACTGCATGTTACTTATTCCCTCCGTCTTGTCCCTGTTTCTACTGTAGAGAAAAAAATCTTTTTAAATACGCTCGATGCTCGATATCCAAGAGGATTGCAAATTCCAAAAAATACTTTTTGAAGTATATAAAATGAAAAGTGCATGACTCGATAGAATCGGCAAAAATATTGATAGCTGATCCTTCATAATAATAAATAATAAAAAAATGTTTGCCTGATAGGAAAAGTTACGATTTATTTTTGAATGGGTTAGGCAAGAGACAGTTCAAAAATAATCCACAAATGTTTTGCGAATCGTCATATAATCCTCGAAAAATAGATCATGATAGGTAAAATAAATAAAATAATGGAATGCCTAAAAGTACTGTTACAAATATCGAGTTCCCTAAATAAATCTTTGATAAATAAAAAGAAGGGCATTGAAAAGCCATTATTTATAAATGATTGAAAAACAAAATTAATCTATAATGGCAAAATCACAAAATGTGTTGGTAAAATATTCAATTACTAAAGTAAATATTTTATTTTAAAAAGTCAGTGTCGTATTGCGAAGCATTATTTATGGATAATAAATGGAATGAAAAAGAGAGAGACCTCAAAAATTGTATTCTGACGGATTTCTCTCTACGCTGTGATACTTTGTTTATCATTATTATTATGAGTCACAGTATATATCCACTTACGGATTTGAAGGGTCCTATATATGCTCTTAGCAGCCTACCTTCGTTATAAACAACGATAACAAAACTTGTGATGTTCACATAAAACATACAGAAATATGTACAATCCTCTTATAATCCCTCCTCTCTCCAACCCCTTTCTCTCTCTCTTCCTCTCTGTTATCCTCGTCCCCTTTTATCTTTGCGCATGTATAACTCGTTGTATCACGTATTACATGTAAACTTGTCGACATATACAATATAAACTTTATCTCAAAAGATCCCCTGTCTCGATACATAGAATCATGTTTAAAACCATAAGGGCGTATGTACTGTGTATAAGCACAGAATATACGTTCTTAAGGTTTTTGATAAACGATGTATATGTGCACGCTTATAGCGTGCACATAGCGTATGTGCATACACACGACATGCCTCCCGGCCTTTTCCCTGGTAGAGAAAGCTCTCTGCGCCCTTCAACGGTCACATATCAACGAGACTACAGAGACCTCTGTCGCGTGTGTGCCCTCTTTTGCGATACACTAGAGAGTGAAAAACCACAGCTTGAGTCAGCTTGCCATCAACATATACCAATATCGTCGTAGTGTACCATTACCATACAATATATGCACGAGGGAATAATGTGAAAACAATATGAGGGGACAAACGAAGTGAAATGGAAAAACATCAAAGAGGAAGAAAATCACATCAAAAAACGTCTTTGTACCAGCTTATGTTTTCGATACATTACATATCTTTGCGAATAGATAATTTTAAGCTGAAGAGATGAACTAGAAGATCACTAGAATTTTTTATACAATTTTTCCATTCGTGATTATTAAGAGAAACATTCACAGGAATAATTATTCACTTTTAGGGAAATTTTAGTGAAATAAATCTCGACGTAATACTAAAATTCTTTAGATACACTAAGGTACAAAGAAAAACAGATTTTGAAATATAATTATAACTGTTTAGGGAATTTTTCATCTCTATAAAGCATCAGAAGGTATTGAAATTATGGGGTAGTATGGGGAATTTTTATTGCAATAAATCTTCAGGCACTACTAAAATTCCCTATAGATTATTGGAATTACGATACAGCTATTTGACGCAATTATCCTCACTGCTGATAATAATGTGACGGAAAAAAATAGTAAAAGGGAAAAGCATAAAAGAGGAATAAAGTGATATTTAAAAAATATCTCTGTCAGCGTTTATATGTATATTGATATATTACTTTTATATGAATATGAAATTGTAGGATATAGCGAGAGACACTACAAAAGCCTAGTATTTTTTACACAGTTTTTTAACTTATAACTATTATCAGAAATAGTTACAGGAATAATTCAATCCATTCATAGGGAATTGATAGTACAATAAATCATTATGTAATGTTAAAATTCCGTAGATATATGAAGATACACGAGAAAACACCTTCGAACATTAGTAACTTTCTATATTGTAATAAATCTGTAGATAGTATAGTGGAATTCTGTAGATTCATGAAATTACGATTAAGTACACTCGAACCAGTCATCAACACTGCCCAAGGAATTTCTAGCTCGACAAATCACTAGATGGGATGGAAATTCTCCAGAAGAATCCCGAGAAAGCCTATTTGAAGCAATCTCGCTCAATGCTGAGAATCCTCATTTCACTAAATCACTCGACACTGCTACATTTTCCAATATAAATAAGATTGCGAGAACGTAGAAGCGTTTCCAAGCGATTACGAAACTACAGTGTTGCAAAACACTCAATATTGAATTCTACCATACTGTAAATCTTGCTTCTCTCTCACTATTAGGGCGATAAAATTCGTCGTCTGGAAAATTTATGAGCGTGTTTACGTTGGATGTTTGCTAACCCTTAAATAACATAATTTAGTAACATGAAGAATGAACAAAAATGGATTTTACTCGAGATTTAAAATAAGCTAGTAAAGTAACACGCCAGCAATGCCAGAAAATTATCGTTCTCGTAAACGTAATTTTTCATAAGCGATGGTTAACGCAGATGTGAATATTTCCATTCAGAAACAGGAAAAGTTCTCATAAAAAAAACTCATTGGTGCTTTTCATGTCAATTTTTTCATTGCTAATATCTAAATTTACTTCCAAAATATGATCATAGCTTCAATTATTAATCCGATATACACGAGAGAGCGAGACACCTTCGAAAGTATTTTCCACAATATATATCCGTATTATATCAGCGGATTTAACGTTCGCTCATACTTTCTCTCTTTCTCACTGTGCGCCTTGTGGTATATACACGTCATGCACACATGTACGTCGTAGTAGTCGCAGGTATTGGGGCATGGATTTTTAAGTCGAAAAAATGCATCTAAATAATATCGAAATAATAAAAAATAAAAACAATTTAGAAATTCACTCCTTAGATATGGCCATAGCTACACATATACATATATCTGCATGTATACGGAGGACGAGTCAGTTTTCAAAAGCACCTTCCTACGATATGTACTCGTCTCAGCGGACTTAAGGTCCTTTCTCTCTCTTTCTCTCTTGGGCTATGCACCTGTGTAGGTGCATAGCCCAATATTATAAAACGACACAATGCATCGTCTGACTAATTTATAATAAAAAAAAAACGATTTATTAATTCACTCACGAAATATGAGCATATACAACTATCCATATGGATCTGCATATAGGAGATTGTAAGCAAGCTCTCAAAAGTTTATTACTACATGTATATATGAGTCTCTCGTGTGGTCGTTCTCTCTCTCTCTCTCTTGGGCTATGCACCTGTGTAGGTGTATAGACCAGTATTAGTGTACAAACACCATGAACATACCTAGTGTCGTATGGGGTACTTATTGCAAGGGTTGGCCCACTCATTTTTATAAAACGACACAGTGCATCGTCTGAATAATTTATAATTAAAAAAAAAAAGATTTATTAATTCACTCACGAAATATGAGCATATACAACTATCCATATGGATCTGCATATAGGAGATTGTAAGCAAGCTCTCAAAAGTTTATTACTACATGTATATATGAGTCTCTCGTGTGGTCGTTCTCCCTCTCTCTCTTTCTTTCTCTCTCTCTCTCATTCTGCCTCTCTCTAGGGCAATGCGCCTGGTGGTATACAAACACCCTGCATACGCATGTATATAGTGTCGTATGCGTACAGGAGGTTTTCGAGCACGCTTTCAAGAGACCGCGAACGAGAGCCAACGTCGGCGACGCTTTGACGCGTGACGCTTCCCTGCCACCATCCCCTTCCACAAACCTCCACAGCCCTCCTTCATTGCACGACTCTCGACCGTGCAGTGTGTGGCTGGCATGGTGCATTCCCGCGGTGCTAACCGCGCGCATAACACCGCATCCCCCGTAATTCAACCCTTTACCAGCCCTCATCCCTCTTTGCCTCTCCCTCACTCTCCAATGCAAGAAAACCCGGGGGGATGAAAAAAACAAGAATTGCGGCTAACGCGTAACCGCATCTATGCGTTTCAACCCTCTTTCACACTTTGAGGATCTACATACATATATATATATATATATATATATATATATATATATATATATATGCATTGCGTCTACATGCTCGTGAAATAATGCAGGAAGGGATGAGTGAGTACAGCGAAAAAAACTGAGAGGGTATTGCTGCTAAAGGGACGGGGGTTGAAATCTCTCGCTCTCGAGATGAAGGGAAAGTTGGGAGCAACGTCAGCAACGTGTTTCTTGGCACCTTCATGTACTACGCGATTCTCTGTGAAGGGCTGTATAGGATAAGGGTGTTGGTATGAGGGAGGAGGTCTATATGTCCCTTAAAACTTTTCGCGCTTATATTATCTAAGACTCTCTTTGCGCATAAGGCCCTATAGGGCCCCATACATATTCTCGTACCCCACGATTTTTATGCATAAATATCTATATATATATATATATATATATATATATATATATGTTTTTCGCTTTCGTGCGAGAGCTTTTATGGCACGATGGAGGGAAAACGACCTGTTTCCTGACCTTTCAACATTTTGCTTTTTACTTTTTCACATATGAAGTGCATAACGTATATACGTTTATAAGCTTTTCTATATACCTTGGAAATATATTGCGGAGAGTCAATCGCCTTTTGGCCTGGCTAAAGAGTCGCCAGAGTCTTTGAGACGAACGCTTAAGCTCTTGCGCTACTTAACCGAAGCCTTATATAGATATACGATCTGTGAGCTTTACAGAGAGATGCTTTTACCTTATAGAGGAAAGTAGTTGAAAGGGAGATTACGGACGATGGGGGTAATGTAAATCACCCAAGGGACTGGTTCTTATATACATATATATATATATAGTCCTCTCGGAGGAATCATATTTCATTTAATTAATCAAAGAAAAGGGGTGTGAAAATTCTGAGAAGTTGAACACTTTCAAAATAATATTATTATTTTAAAAATATTATAAATTCTAATCTCGATTCTCTGAACGATCGACAGAGAATTGGTGAAAAATAAATCGGCATTCTCATCACTCAGTAAAATTAAAATATTTATTGTCAAATGTTTTTACAATACACCCATGACGTTCTCTGCCTTTCTTTTCCTCGTCCCAAAATACGAGAAATATCTTTTTCTCGTGTTATTATCTTATAGTTTATCATTGACGTAACGACAAGTTTTACGCGATGATCGATCATTATAGATGAGAAATATATAATGATAGGTGTTTGAAATAAGGGTTGAAATGATAAGGGGGGGAGGCTATGATGTGAAATTATGCTCGTTCATCAAACAGGCTCACTCGTTGCAGCAGGAGTGGACAAGCGAAAGCTTCTGGTCAATGTTTTCCGCAAACGAGAGAGAGTGCACTGCATATAAGTGCATGTATATATATATATATATATATATAAATCATACAGTACTGCATTGTATAGTATGGAACACGATGAGGGTAGTTAGCATGTCGCACCCGTGTTAGGTGAGCCCTGAAGCACTACTATATGTTAAGTTATATCTATATACACCTTTTATACGTGTGTGCAGATATATATATATATATATATATATATATATATATATATATATATATATATATATGTACATATGTGTTATAGTATAATAGCTTAATTCTGTATTGATCGGTAAAGCGAGTTAAGCGACTCTCGGGGCGTGTCGTTGGATCGCGATTGTATGGCGTCTCATGTCAAAGAAACTGGAGTAGCGAGTGCCAGGTGACTGTAATTCACCCTGCCCGTGTATAAAATGTCGAGCAGTAGCGGGGATAGAGAAACGACGAAGGAGGTGTGTTCCCTAGTGCACGCTATACGACTCTATCCTGGGCTCTTCTACCGTTGCATACGAAATTATTCTTACATTATGAAAACACCGCAGGTTGGCCTGCATACCGAACGTGATATTGAAAATGTGAATTGACGAGAATGCTTTTTTCCCTCTCTCTCTCTTTCTCTCTCTCTCACCGCAGATTTAAAGCGAGACAGGTTTCTCAATTTTTATTTTTTACTGCTTCCACTTAGCCAACGTATTTGTCGAGTTGAAAAAAAAAAAATTAGTGCTTTGTGGAAATGTGGGTTATTTCTATTATTGAAATATTATATTGCGAAAGAAATTTTTCAATTTTTTTTTTCAATTAATATTACGTGCTATAATAAACGAAAATCGTATCAGTAATTTTTTTTTTCGTGCATTCGGTCCTTGCATACGTCTGCGACTTAATGCGACCGTCTAGATTCACTAGCATTCGAAAAACCTTCGATTTTACGAAACTGATAATGAGTATCCGGAAATATCATATTTTTTTGACCAAATTTATTGAAGAATTTCTTTGATAAGTTTCATTCCGTCTACACAAATACCAAGAAGGAATTTAATATCAAATAATCTTCATTTAGCTTGAAATTAACATTCCACCTATAGATGAAAGTTATTATTACTATTATTATTATAATTATTATTGTGGACTGTAAATCTTGCTGTAATTGTAAAAATTATGGTTATTCTCTATTCCGAGGAAATTCTACTTTTAGAATATGTGTCGCGATGATCCACCAACAGCTTGAGTTGCCAACTAGACCTCCAACAAACCGCTATCTAATAAACTACTATAAATGTATATGTATACATATATATGTAATGTGGCTCACCACGTGTGTTCAACTTCCGTAACTCGGTAGTATGAGCGTCGAAAATCCTCCAGGGTAATCGGGCGAGAGATGCTGTAGGTAAGAGGTAAGGGAGGGGTAGCTCTTTCTCTCGCTCTCTGTGGCATGCGGATTCGCGAATGAGCAGATTGCGCGCCAGGAGCGTTAATAACAACTGATTGCTCGCTCGTATGTATTCATGAGGGTTTATGCGTGAATTTTAGACAGTCAACAAATTTCGCGAATTTGCACATCTCAAGTTTTGTGGCCACTCGTTACATATTATGATCATATATATATATATATATAGATATACATTTCCATACATATATATTGTATTTCCGGTTTATTAGAACAAAGTAAGGTACATTATGCAAAGAAGAGCTCTACCTTCGTTTCTCGTTAAATTGGCTTTATGACACCAGGAAAGTCATTAAAAGAGCCCCCTCCCCTCGTCCCTGCTCGTCGAGCCATCGACCTTTTAGAAATAATATATACGTTGTACTGTGCGAAAAATAACCGTAAAATTTGTGCAAAAGTATTACTACGGGCATTCGTATCGATTAGTCGAAAAGCTTTTGGCTCTCGGGAAGAAAAGATTTTTCATTGTTGGCCCCGTTTTGAATTATTAAATTTTTGACAGCTAACACATTTCATGCATTCGCCTTGTGTCAACTTTTGAGGTCAAGTGTTACATATTATACATACGTATATATATATATATATATATATATATATATATATATATATATATATATATATATAGTTTTGTATGAAAGAGATTTCCAGTTTATTAGAATAAAGTATGGCATATCATGCAATGTTGAACTGTACCTTGGCTTCGAGTTAAATACGCTTTATCATACTAGGGATGTCATTAAAATATCCTCACCCTCTACCCCCTCGTCCCCTGGTGACCGAGACACTCTTGAGAAATAATGTATGTTACACGAGCGAGAAATAACTGTAAAGCTTGCGCCAAGAGCGTTCTGCGGGGACTCATATCGACTACTCGAAAAGCTCGACGAGCTTGGGGGGAAAAGCTTTTGCACTGTGGGACCCATTTGAACTCTCGAACTTTCGATAATATATATGCATATATATATATGTATGTGTATAATGTGGATGAGTATTAATATATGTAGTAGACTGGGAAAAGGATGGAAAAGGATGAGAGATATTGAACACTTGCATATAATATCATAGCACTCTAGATATTTTAGGAAAAAATCGGAAATTAGATTTGTAGTCGCTTAGCCAGAGGATGAGGTGAAAAAGGAAGATATACGTGTATATTTTAATAGCAGTAGTGTACGTAAGAGTGGAAAGTACTCGCTCCATATATACTATATATATATATATTATTGTCTCTCTCTCTCTCTCTCTCTCCCCCTCTCCTTCTCTTATTGGTCCTTTGCGGAAAAGTTGATTTAGTTATATATTACGATCCACCACGTGCCCCTCGACATCGAAAAGCTTTTAGTTATCCCCTCTTCTAAAGCTGTCGCTTCTACTTAATTATTATTTTTTTGCTACTTTATCTCACCGATATTTTAATTCAATTTCGTATCATCCGTCCGGGGAAAAATCGTTTCATACGTAATTATCCATCAATTTGTGCCTCATATAAAATTATCAGTAATTATCGATACGTATATCAACCCATGCCGAGAATGCTGAGATGAGTGCAGCTGAAATATTGCAGAAATTTTTAAAAATTGACTGCCCTACGTTAAATTTATAGTGAGGAAAATTTGCTTTAAATTATCATAGCCTAATGATTTTGGTGGAATTTTAAAGCTTGAACGATTGGAAAGAAACTTAGCATAACGCGAAATATTTTTGCGCCATTTTTTTTTGGCCAACAACACAATTTGTAATAAAAATTAGTTCTTTCTGGGCTTTGAATCGATGTACTTTTCTCCATTGATCGAGAATCTGGCAGCTATTTCCACGTACAGTGGAAAATTTTCACAAAAAAACCCAAAAAATGTTTTTTTTTCGTGTAATTTCTACAGGGAATTTTAGGTAAAAAAAATAATAATCTTTGAAGTTTGGTATAAAAAACTTTATTAAACTTAAATGAAACTAGATGATACGAGCAAAATCTTCCTCTTGTTATTCTTGTATTTTCAGATGTGCAGCCGATAAATATAACAAGCGTGAATATTCCGAGATTGGCGAGCGCAGGAACGAGAGATCCGGTAATACTCGATTGTGACTATGACATGGGCAAATCGAAAAACACAGGTCTCGTGATCAAGTGGTACGTCAATCAGGAGCTTCTCTATCAATGGATTTATGGCTACAAGCCAAAAGGATCAGATGAATTTAGAAAATACATCGACGAGACTTACAAAGCAAGCGATGATCCTAACGAGATGTACAGGGCTGTTAAGCTCGTTCGTCTTGGTCACGAATTGACAGGAAACGTACGATGTGTTATATCGACACATCACGGTGAGGCTGAAGCCAGCAGAGAAATGCTCGTTTATTGTGAGTAAAAACTTTTGTAATGAGAAAAAAATAATAATTTAGTCAGGACTCTTTTTTTTTTCAATCTTGACCAAAAATATAAACATTATTTTTACACAAAAAACTCTTTGAATTTGAGTTATTTCACTCGAATAAATTTATTTAAAAAAATGATTGATGAACAACGATCGTATAAATCGGATTTCGTCAATTAGCAAATTTAACTTATTTTGGCGAATTTGTGTGTTAAAAGAAAATAATAATAGACTTAATAATTAATTAATATTTTTGTCACTCATTATTTACCATTTTTCAAATAAGTTTGCAGCGCATAAAGCTCGTCTTTTTGGTTATTTGACGAATATAACATTCGTTGGATTTATTTTTCTGATTTTCTTCATCAAACATTTCTAGAGCTTTTATGATTCATGACAAATTTTTTCTTCCCTCCAATAATAATCAAGACCGTACAGTCGAATGGGCAAGATAATTATTGGGTCAGTGCTCGTTCAATTTCTCTCATGCAGACTCAAAGATATATCGCTGTATCTTATTGCAACTACTCGATAGCATCGCGTTACAGCCTCGAGCTCTGATTTTGCCAGGTTTCTCGATAGTTCCGATGCATGTTTCGAAGCTTTGGAGGAACATCCGGCGGTAACATCGACGCCATATACAAAGTGAACACAGGAAGTATACATAAATGGTGTGTGCACACCAACGGATATACATATATAGATGCAGTTAACAGCATACTATATACAACATACATATATATGTACGCACACACACACAAACACACGCACACGCACACAGCCATATAAATCTATATAAACGATTCGCGTCACGATTAAACAATGTAAATCGATGCGTGTCCTGAATCGCGATAGGATTTCGGGTATCTGAACGTTGTCGGGGTTGAGGGGGCGAGGAAGGGGGATGGTCGTAGTTTGTCCACACACGAGGTTTGGTTAGCATTCCATCTGACAAAGTCGCTGCGTTTCGTATACATACATCTATATATATATATATATATATATATATATATATATACATATATATACATACGTCACACCGGCGAGCGTACAATACCGAGAGGGCGGACACGCGTGGATCTAAATCGTCATTCTGTTGCCGAAACTGCAACTGCTTCCCCTTACCCTTTACGATTAAAAAACAATTAAACAAAATTGAGAAATTAAATATTCATGAATGAATTATTATTTATTATTTATCATTCATCATTACCACTCATTACTTCCGATTCCATAATCGCAGTTTGGCAATCTCAATGTTACATAAAGCTCGGCCATTATTATCACACATCTCTGGGTCAATTAGGGACGGTAAAGTGGAAACAATTTTGCATCGCCAGTCAAAAATCAACAGAGCAAAGTCTTTCAATCCGTGGTATTTCAACTATTTTACCAAAGTGTTCTATTCACGTGAACCAATTGCCAGACTACATAGTTTCGCATATCGACTGCTGTCAATGGAACTCAAACACATGTACTACATTCAATGGTATAAACCTGTCTGCATATATATATATATATATATATATATATATATATACACAGATATATATATATATATTTATGCAGACGGGTATGAGGATATGTTGCACACATGTAAATGGCATTGCAGTTCACTCGGACGAGTACTTACAACTACGGTACAAGTCGTACTTCTGTACATACACGTAAACTGTGAGCCAATCTCACATCAGTATAGCTTTTATACGCACACATTGGTACTAAAATGGTTCACACACACACACACAGAGAGACACACACAGGGTAGGATATCCTTGGTACACAGGAGCATCTCTACTCTCGTTTCCATTGTCCACGATGACCATTCGGTACATACACCACGGGATATTCGTCTCTCGTGGGTACTCGACCATGTCAGTATGCACATGCACGGACCATTTCATGTCAACTCAGACAAAAATTGATCATAGTTAATAAAAATTTCGTTAAAAAGTTATAAAGTTTTCGTTAAAATTCGTATTGAAAAAAAAAAGGACGTTTTGAAATTTATATCCGCTTTAGAGGTAAAATAATAATTTTCGAAAAATTTAATCGAATAGGCAGGTTCGAATGCTGGTCCATTTTATATATATGTAGAATATTCCCTGCATATGTTAATTCTTGTGTGTTATATAATATATATATAAATTTCCAAAACCATAAGGGCGAGTATTTCATGCTTGTATACAAAGCACATACGCCTTTACGGTTTTCGACACGCGATATATATTTGCACTTCCATGATTGCCTATAGTTACGTAATTTTATATGTATAGTGCCGGGGGTTAATTTTATATGTATAGTTATTACGAACAGAGAAACTACCCATGAGAGCCATGAGAGCCCATAAGGGCGATTGGCATGGCTCAACGACTTTACACACGATTTTATATGTGATCGCCTCGTCTTCCTATCTCGGGGACAAAATTCCCCCTGGGATAAACGGACGTTAAATATCATTCGCGCCGTGAACCAAAAGTGAATAAATCATATCTGGAAGCGCATCCTCTTTCCACACCCTCTCGACACTCATGTTACGCCTCGTCGCTCCTCTGAATGTGTCCCAGGCTCCAGTTGGCTCTCACACTGGCTGACTGAACCCTGTTGAAAAGCTCTCGTATGAACATCATATAACGCGAGAAAAGGATGAAAAGCATTTCGCGCTCATTTCCTCGTCTGTCTCCCTCATCTCTTTCTCCCTTTGTGTATATATCAGCAAGCTTTATCCATATATGCCATTATAACCTCCCAACTATATTATTCGACCAGGGAAACAGTTATTTAGTAAGAAAAATTGTCGTTATTAAAATACTAAAAAATGAATAATTTTCGTATCGTATATGATTTTGGGACTTTTGCCATGTTTTGTTTTCTTCCGATGGGCCTTTATAGTTTTTATTATATTGCTGTAATTTTTTTATCGTCTTGAGTAAATGTTTATTTAATTGTAAAAAATATTTGTAGATAACGTGGCATATTATGTATGTACATATAACATTGACATCTATTATTTGTTCACAGAGAAGAGTCGATTAATGAGCTAAAGTGGAGTTTCTAAAATCTTAAAAATTTAATGAATTCAATTTCTAACCATTGTTTGATAATTGATGTGGTTTGATATGGATTGATATGGATTGATATGGATCCATTTATATTCATTTTTATTTAAAATAATTTTACTGACAAAAAGTGTTTAATTTAAGAAGTTATTTATAAATTCACACTAAAGGTGATTTTTGTTTTTAGCACCAGAGAGCGTATTTCGATTGTCACATCCTGTGCCGAATGACGAATCGACTTTGCTGACTGTAACGTGCCTGGCCGAGGACCTTTATCCCTTACCATCGATAATTATTCGCCGGAACAAGTTAGTAAACTTTTGACTTGTATAGATTTTATAGTGTTATGTATTGTAGTTATCGTAATAGAAAGCTAGTGGTCTAAAATTTAATCTCTGTTTGTGTATGTGTGTGTGTGTGTGTAATTTGGGTTCGTTATCCAAACTAATGAAATAGCCCATTAATTGCACCGAGTGTCGAACAAGCGACGATAATTCGTGCACCCTCTATACGCATAGTCGATGGTAACGATAGTTAAACGCTAAATTATCATGTTGCTTGAAATTTTACGACGAAACCCATCATCACTAAAATCCATTTATAAATATATAAACATATTTAGACACTTCCATGTATATATAGTGTGTGAAACGTGCGAAATTTAACATTCTACACGTTTAGGGATTCACAGATGGTCGGGGGTTAAATTTGTTTCGAACAACAAAATTTCCATAATGAAAACTCGCTTCATTGCATTCGAGAGCAATTGCACGAAAGAGCCAATAATTACGACAATAATTTCATTTGTGATTCGTTTTTTTTTTTTTTTTTTCCAGACACCTGATAGAAGTACAGAAGCAATATCCGAGGAACAATACGGATGGTAGATACAGCGTCGAGGCGGTCGCATTTGTGCCTATGGATGAGGTACAATTGCCGGAAATATTTCAGTGCGAGTTAACGATACGAGAGGCAAATTACACGTCGATACGAGAATATCTTTACAATGGTGAGTATCTCATTCATGAAATGCTAATTTTTTTTTCCTCCTTTAACACCTCGAGAGAATTATTCTGCTACAAATATATTTTGTTTTCAAAATTTGACAATTTTTTTTTGGTCTCATATGACAGCAGATGTTTCTGTAAGTCCATAATTTCCTCGACACTTTTTACAATACAAATAACAATTTTCAAAGAGATCTTTAAGGGTACGTGAGTTTTTTATTGACGCATTCGAAAATTGAACGTGTTATTTTTGGAAATTTATTTAAAGGCTAATAAAAATAACTCAAATGTCCAGAGAGATTAATAAGACGAAATATTGTATAACGTAAAAAATTATTCCATCGAAATGCTCTTTTACGTAACTTTGATCATTTTTTATTACTAACAAAATTATATTTTTTGGAGTTATTAGTAAAAGATATTTCTCAAGATTTTCAAAATATGGTCATAGCGTAAAATTCAGATGAATATATTTTTCTTAACCGGGTAAAAGGAAGATGATTGGACAATCTTTCATTTCAACATGAAAAATCTATCAGTTACGTGATTTCTACATTCTTGCTGGCTTTTTATCAGCGCTAACCGGTTTACCATGGCGAAACTAATGGTTATCTCATAATTTTGTTTCCATCAGGGGAATGTAAAAATATTTGTCAAACCTTTGAGACTTGGCTGAAGAATAACTCAAGTGGTATATTTTAGGATGCTTAAAAATAGTATTATCTTTACTTCGAGAAATCAATTTTTTTTGCGGATTGTGAAAATTACGTGAATTATGTTGTATAGCATTAAATTCTCTACAAAATGACCGATTTTAGTCAGAATTATAGTAATTTAACAATTTAAAGTTAATCTTTTATATAAAATTGAAAAAATCCTTACGTAAGAGGTGGTTTGTTTGACGTGGAATACCCCATATGTATATATAAGAGTTTGAACGTTCCTTTATCTTGTGATACCTATTAAAATATTTCGACACCTGTCCATATTTTCATTCTAATGGGCCATACACACTATAATATTACCCTACACATAAAATTTTTATTGAAAAAAGTAGTATTGATATACATTCATTTGCAACATGAATGGCACTTTCTATACGCTAAGCACTCCATGCAAATCTCGTTAAACGTTTTTTCTATTTTATATAATTTATTCTCATATTTACCTAATCATCAATACATACATTTTTTTTTTTTAACATTTACGAAATCCTCCGCACTTTGCTTTATAAGACGAAGAAGTTTTAGGTACAAAAATATAATTAAAAAAAAAAAACCATTGCGTGATTCTCAAAGAGGAGTTAAAAAAAATATTTTCTTCAATAAGAGAAACAAACATATAGAAGAAAAATATGCCCATAAAATACTTTCGATTACTCGATAAAAATATTGCAGAACTATACAAAAATTGATTGGCAGAACACATAAAAAATGGGAATAATCACAAAAATCCTTAGAAATTCAGGGTAGGGCGTGATAAAAATTCGCTTCAGTCGAATTTATAATGAATTGTCAAATAAATCTACTCATTAAATAATACATAACATGAAACTATATAATTGGAATTGAAAAACTACAACAATTTAATAAATATAAATTTATATATATATATATATATGACCCTGTCAATCTCATTAACAATTTTCGTGCTTAAGCTCGACCAGATTGAAAAAATGATAAAGATTCTTAACGGCTTTCGCGGTTTTGTTGGAGAAACCACGACGTTTCTGTGTGTCTTTAGTTTATAACACAGAATTGTGCGAGGGAGCTGGTTGGATTGCTATATAGACAAAGCGTCTGAGAAGGGTGAACTCTACTCTCCCGTTGCGAAATTTAATAAGGATTCCTGTCTCACCAGCAGGGATGTCGTATTCAAGGCGTATTATACACGAAAGCCAGAGAGATAGGTATTCTTAGATTACTCCGTATGATTCCTTGTTCCCTCTAATATATATATATATATATATACGCATATACATATGTATATACTGAGTCACACTTTAACCCCGTGATTATTAAATTTTTGTCTTCTCCCGTGGAGAGAAAAAGCGTTCCTATCTTGAAGTCTCTCTCCCGCCTCCTTCAAACGACTCGTTCTTTCTCTCACTCTTTATCACCCTGGATTATATCTCCGGAAGATTTTCCATTCGGAAAGTGGCCCGACGAATGCAAGCCGGCCTCGTCGGCGATTATTATATATAGTTATATAAATACTCTATGTATACGTATATATAGTAATAGTAGTTGGTATGCGCCACAAGGGAACAAACTGCAGGGATCTGAAGTTAAAATTCTCATCTCTTTTCCGCAGCCTCTCTCTCTCTCTCTCTCTCTTTTCTCTCCTTTTTTCTCCTTCTCCCTTGTGTCCTTTAGCAAACCACCCTCGCAAACCTTCAACGATGCGACCCCTATAAATCTTCGTTACGCGTCTTGTAAGAAAACGAACGCTCTGGGATATTTCAACCGAAATATCCTCCGACACCGGTGTCTTATGTGGTCCCTAACGCTCCTGTTGCCTCACGATTTTTCTCAGCAATTTTTCTCCCACTTCATAACAACAAGGAGAGCGTAAATTTTTTTAGCAAATCGTGTAAAAAATCAACAATGACTCACTCGTTGATTTATTACAAAATTTTATCTCAATAATCTGCCATTTCTGAATTATATTATGAATGAAAAATATTTGTTTTAAAATTTATGGTCAAATTTTCGAGCTTAAAAATCGAGCAAACGCTTAAAAATATTTTGGCACTGAGACGTTAAGTGTTGTCTCTTGTATTACGGTTGCCCAGCTTTTCTCACAATTTTTTCCACCCACTCGTAAAAAATAAGGAGGGCTTGAAAAATTTGGCAATATATAAAAAATAAAAAATAAATGAATATACACTTTGTGATTTGTTTCAAATTTCATCTCACAAAATGTGTCCTTTGTAGATTATTCAGAAATAAATAAATTCTATTTTCAAATCAATGGCCGAATTTTCGAGATTGTGCGTGAAAGCTTTCGACGTTTTATATCGTCTCTCCGGTTTTTCCACATCATCAACCCCGTTGAACGAAAAGTGACGGCTAAAAAATTGGTTTTGCCCTGTGGGTCCATCATACGTATATATACGACGATAGTCGAGATATTACGTGATCCTTTTCAACGAAAAAATAAAAATAGTAGAAAAGAATACAATCGTATTATACACTGGATCGTACAATGTGTGGCCTGTGGAAGATATTAAAAAAAAAAAAAAAAACAAAAAAAAAAAAAAAATCTGATCGAGTTGTGTGCAGTTGGCGTTGAGAGAAAGAGATTTTTCGCCAGAGGATGATACCCTGGGCGTTATGTGTTCTATTAGGCACAAGAAACGGGGGCAGGAGGGGGGGAGCTTGCGGTGAAAAAGCGTCCGGAGATGGGCGATCGTTCGGAAAAAAGATCGGAAAGTCGATATACTTTTTTATGGAAAGGCTGCACCTATATATATTACTAATATATACATATTTAGTATATATATATATATATGGGGCATTCTATGGCAAATAAACTTCACCCTCTGTGATTTGACCCCTAATTTTTTATATGTTCAACCTTAAGAGACATGCATTTTTTTTGTTGATTTTTTTGGTTATAAATTGATAAGTTGCAATCCACCTAGGAGTGGGCCGGTGCTTCGTTCCTTTTTTTTCGATCATTTTTGTTCGATAAAACATGAAAAAAAGTGAGAAAAAAATGAACCAAATCCCAGCCATTTTTAGATTTTTTATTGAAGTAATTATTTTGCTACACTTTATTGAAGGCTGATGGTTTGGAATTTAAAAAAATGCTATTTGGAAAATCACAAAATATTGTGAAAAATCATCCATCAGATATCAATTTTTTTCATCACATCCCCCAGTGGGCCGACGTATATGGCACAGGAATTTTGTCAATTTTTCTGATTTTTAAATTGTGCCCAACTTTTTGTTTTATGTAATTCTTTCGTTTGATCATTATCAAATAAGGGCTGATTGATAAAATTGACAAAAAAGTGCATGCCTCGTAGCGTTGTAAGAACCGTTTAAAAAATCAGGGACCAAATCCCTCATGGATCGGTCGATTTGGCCTGGAATGCCCCATATATATATATATATATATATATATGCTCCCAGCTCAATTTTTCTTATATATATGCTTGTAGACGTACATCGTCAGCGGCGTATTTTTCTCATCCTTTTCTCCTTTTTTTTTTACCTTTTTCGTCTCGTTGTCGTCGTTGACGTTTGGCGAACGTCTTCTCTTTTTTATTCTTCCTTTTTCCCTCGTCCTACCTACTGAAATGACCGTCTTTCAAGCCATCTCTTTTATAACACACATTGATATAGCTGTATAGAGTGCTATATATATATACATATATATATATATATATACATGTTTCGTAGGTATTATAACTTTTATATAGGTGTAGATGTCTTTTTTTCGCCCTCACCGACACCTTTCCTTGTGGCCAAGAGGGCGTTGGGTACCACATAGTATATATATGTATATATATATATCGGTGATTCCTCTTTATATCGCCCTTGCGACGACGAACATGGGCAAACTCCTCGTCCCGTCGTCGTCGTCGTCGTTGTCGTACCCATCGTCTTCGTCTACACAAACGTTTTATACGAGCTCCGAAAGAGAGCTCGTGCGCACCAGCCATAGAATCAACGGGATATCACGGTCCACCGCAGAAAGCTCAAGAAGGAGAAAGAGAGAAAAAGACGAGAGAGAATACTGTGGATCGATCCTCGAGGCACCTCCGTTGATTTTTTTTTTTTTTTAACCAATTTTTTTTCTTCATTCTCTTCTTTTGCTACTCTGGCCTTTTCTGGTTCCTACACTT
The DNA here is from genome assembly GCA_963669185.1 of Dyspetes luteomarginatus. Lineage (NCBI taxonomy): Eukaryota > Metazoa > Arthropoda > Insecta > Hymenoptera > Ichneumonidae > Dyspetes > Dyspetes luteomarginatus. The sequence goes on along the minus strand of OY769911.1, from coordinate 11,871,273 downwards.
TTATAAACACGACAACGATGCCACTTTCATTATTTTACAAGCATTTTACACGGGGCTTTCTGTGTTCGTTGCCTATTATCGCTGTACGGATTTCCTTCACTTTGTTTCTCCTTTTCATTGATTATTTTGCTCATTCTCTGAATTCTGTTTTGTGTATTTTTTGTTTGTTTGTTTTATTTTAGAAGTAAACAATATTAACCAAATTTTAGTCGTGTTTACTTTTGATTTATATTTCACCAATGCTGAATTACATATATAGTGCTCGGTGAAATTTAAATGATAATAAAGTTCATGAATCACGAAATGGTCGTGAAACACTCACACTGACACTCATCAGGCACTTAGTGAAGCACGACAAGGTGACTCACCAAGAATCACATAGACACTCACACAGAGTGACTCACACTTAGTTTTCCAAACTCACACAGACACTCACACAGAGGGACTCACAGTTAGTTTTTCAAACTCACACAGACACTCACTCAGACCGATTCCCAGTTAGTTTTCCAGATTCACACAGATACTCACAGACATTTGTATAGACGTACAGAGCCTGAAGAAAATACTAACAGTCATTTAAGGGCGCTACTAGGAACTTGAGTGCAATTGATTTAACTTGTGATTCGGGGGATGAAGCCTCGGAGCTGTACCATCCCCTATAGTATCTTTAATAATAATAATAAAGTACACTTACCTAAATACATTCGCCAACATTCACGTATACTTAGAGACACCTCACAGCTACAGAAAGGCATTGCTGGACAGTCATATATGTATATATATGACACTCATAGAAACTGCGATTGATTTGCCCGAGGGTGCAAAAAGCCCAAGTCGAAATAATCCACTGATATCTTATTATAATATAATTTAATTATTATTTTATTATATCGATAAGTGTTTCTCGTCTCTGTTGCACGAGAGAAGGAGTAAATGAACGTTTGCGTCGTCTTTTTCCATTTCCAAAAGGTCGAATATATTAAATTTATTTGCAGCATAAAGTTTCATGAAAGATTCACCGGTTACAACAACTCTGTTTATAAGAGCTGAGAGCTCATTTGACGAAAGGAAAAAAAAGATAGACGAGAGAGAAAAAAAAACTTTTAATATGAAAAAAGACGCTTTTTTAAAGCTGCTGTTCAAAGCAGTTTTGTGCAGAGTTTGCTGGTGTGTAATACGGACACTGCTGAAAAAAGACCATTAGGCTACATGCATATACATGTATAATATATATACCTCACAGCTACTGAAAGGCATTGCTGGACAGTCATATATGTATATATATATGACACTCATAGAAACTGCGATTGATTTGCCCGAGGGTGCAAAAAGCCCAAGTCGAAATAATCCACTGATATCTTATTATAATATAATTTAATTATTATTTTATTATATCGATAAGTGTTTCTCGTCTCTGTTGCACGAGAGAAGGAGTAAATGAACGTTTGCGTCGTCTTTTTCCATTTCCAAAAGGTCGAATATATTAAATTTATTTGCAGCATAAAGTTTCATGGAAGATTCACCGGTTACAACAACTCTGTATATAAGAGCTGAGAGCTCATTTGACGAAAGGAAAAAAAAGATAGAAGAGAGAGAAAAAAAAAACTTTTAATATGAAAAAAGACGCTTTTTTAAAGCTACTGTTCAAAGCAGTTTTGTGCAGAGTTTGCTGGTGTGTAATACAGACTGCTGAAAAAAGACCATTAGGCTACATGCATATACATGTATAATATATATACCTCACAGCTACTGAAAGGCATTGCTGGACAGTCATATATGTATATATATATGACACTCATAGAAACTGCGATTGATTTGCCCGAGGGTGCAAAAAGCCCAAGTCGAAATAATCCACTGATATCTTATTATAATATAATTTAATTATTATTTTATTATATCGATAAGTGTTTCTCGTCTCTGTTGCATGAGAGAAGGAGTAAATGAACGTTTGCGTCGTCTTTTTCCATTTCCAAAAGGTCGAATATATTAAATTTATTTGCAGCATAAAGTTTCATGAAAGATTCACCGGTTACAACAACTCTGTATATAAGAGCTGAGAGCTCATTTGACGAAAGGAAAAAAAAGATAGAAGAGAGAGAAAAAAAAAACTTTTAATATGAAAAAAGACGCTTTTTTAAAGCTACTGTTCAAAGCAGTTTTGTGCAGAGTTTGCTGGTGTGTAATACGGACACTGCTGAAAAAAGACCATTAGGCTACATGCATATACATGTATAATATATATACCTCACAGCTACTGAAAGGCATTGCTGGACAGTCATATATGTATATATATATGACACTCATAGAAACTGCGATTGATTTGCCCGAGGGTGCAAAAAGCCCAAGTCGAAATAATCCACTGATATCTTATTATAATATAATTTAATTATTATTTTATTATATCGATAAGTGTTTCTCGTCTCTGTTGCACGAGAGAAGGAGTAAATGAACGTTTGCGTCGTCTTTTTCCATTTCCAAAAGGTCGAATATATTAAATTTATTTGCAGCATAAAGTTTCATGGAAGATTCACCGGTTACAACAACTCTGTATATAAGAGCTGAGAGCTCATTTGACGAAAGGAAAAAAAAGATAGAAGAGAGAGAAAAAAAAAACTTTTAATATGAAAAAAGACGCTTTTTTAAAGCTACTGTTCAAAGCAGTTTTGTGCAGAGTTTGCTGGTGTGTAATACAGACTGCTGAAAAAAGACCATTAGGCTACATGCATATACATGTATAATATATATACCTCACAGCTACTGAAAGGCATTGCTGGACAATCATATATGTATATATATATGACACTCATAGAAACTGCGATTGATTTGCCCGAGGGTGCAAAAAGCCCAAGTCGAAATAATCCACTGATATCTTATTATAATATAATTTAATTATTATTTTATTATATCGATAAGTGTTTCTCGTCTCTGTTGCACGAGAGAAGGAGTAAATGAACGTTTGCGTCGTCTTTTTCCTTTTCCAAAAGGTCGAATATATTGAATTTATTTGTAGCATAAAGTTTCATGAAAGATTCACCGGTTACAACAACTCTGTATATAAGAGCTGAGAGCTCATTTGACGAAAGGAAAAAAAAGATAGAAGAGAGAGAAAAAAAAAAACTTTTAATATGAAAAAAGACGCTTTTTTAAAGCTACTGTTCAAAGCAGTTTTGTGCAGAGTTTGCTGGTGTGTAATACAGACTGCTGAAAAAAGACCATTAGGTTACATGCATATACATGTATAACATATATATATATATATATATATGTATACATACATGCGACTTTGAACGGTACATAACGAATTGAAAGCAGGTGTCGTTATAGCCACCTTCTCTTGCTCGCTTCCTCGTTTCATCTTTCTCATTCTACTTTTCTGGCGAGCAAAATCCTCAAACCTCTCGCTCTTTTTCACCGGCTCTCTCGCTCTTTCTACCACGACTCCTACGAGAATAGCCTAATGAAAAAAGTTTCTAACGAAGCAATTTCAAGGCTTCTCGTTCTCGGATTTCCGGCTGGTGGATTTTACCTAACTCTCCCTTATCCAAGACTTAAATATATATATATATATATATATATATATATATATGTATATATATATATATATATGTATATGTATAGAAAGGTGGATAGAAGTAATACACGGATACGAGCATGTATACAGTATATGTACTACATATAGCATGCACTAACTACATTTGAGGAGCGACGAGGACCAATATGTGTTAAACTGGAGAGAGAGAGAGAGAGAGAGAGAGAGAGAGAGAGAGAGGGAGAGAGCGATGCACAAAATTGTGTAATTATTTTTTCGTTCAAAGAAATGTTTTTTTTTGCCTCTTCCGTTAGATTTACTCGAGATATGGCTCTCTTTTTCCTTTGAGTGCAATAACGAAATGAAGCAGTCATGGACGATTTCATCGTCATGTTTTCTATATATAAAAACATTTGGTATGTTGTAAAATTAAAATTCTCTTCATGTTATAATAATTATAATATTTTTGGTAGAAAAAGTGATACGTTCATCACCGTAATACACATCACCCGTGTTATGCGTCGCTTGAATTCATTGTTTTATTTTCGTCTTTCTATCATGAAAATGTCATATTTTTTTACGATTCTTTCCTCCGGGACCATGACCCGCTTTTTTGTCTTTTCTCTTTTCAATGAAAATTTTCAATGCTTCAGCTTTTTCGTTCGCGCAGGAAACAAACTAAAAGAATGATAGTTTCTCGTCACACAATGTAGGATACATCAGCTATATATATGTAAAATGGAAACATATATAGATATATATATAAAGCGAGGAGGGGGGGGTGGGAATTAAATCGTGTCCGGTTGGGTTTTCCCTGAAGAGGGAATACGATAATATCGCCCAGCGCTGCGTATAATGTAGAATTTTACTATACCTATATGTGTTTATACGATTTTCCGGGTGACGTGGAAATAATACTGTGAAATTCCGAAACCATTTTCCTCTCTCGTATTTCCTCTCGACTCTTGTTCTGTATATGAATCATATATATATATATATATATATACACTTTTCTCTCGTAAAATGCTTTCTGTGAAATTATCGTTTTCCGAATTTCGGGTTTAGGAGCATAGAGAACAGAATATATATATATATGCAATAAGAAGCTTTCTCTGATAGCTGAGAGAGTACAGAAAGCGTCGTGTGCTGGTGGGTTCACTTTACGCAAATGGCGTGCAAGGGTGAAAACACTCGCTCGTGTTCCCACAAGCCGGTTGAAGTACCGCGCCACCGCGCGATTGCCTTTTCCATTCGTGAGATTCCAGCCAGCACACAGACGAGAAACTAGAGATAGAGAACAGCAGAGAGAGAGAGAGAGAGAGAGAGAGAGAGAGAAAAAAAATGTAACAAAAGAGAAAAAAGCAGCGTTTGTCCCGACGTTTATAAGCGCCAGCAGAGCCGGAAGCTCACAATCCGCGGGAGATTTATCGTGAAATCACGGCACTCTGTTATACTGTACTTTTATCTCAAAACATATATATATATATCTCGTGTATAAGGAAAAAAAGGGCACCACTCCCTCCTTTATTGACCAGCCCCTCATCACTGCATAAAGCGCATATTTGAGACATTTTTTACTCGGGAAAATAAATAGCGCATTTGTAAATAGCGGAAAAAAACCTCGATATGATTTTGAATCAGATTTAAAAAAGTCATTTTTTTTTGTCAATTTTCCGTTGATCATGATACACAATAACTCAATAAGGAAATTTCGAAATGTAATAAAACCTTTGAAAGTTTTCACGTTTCCCCTCCAAATATTCGAAATTTTCCGTAATAAATTTTTTTATTCGTTTTTCATGGCTAGTCCATTAATTTAGGAACGTGAAAAGTCGATTTGGCATATTTAGAGATTTTTACAAAGCAGGTGAGCAGGTAAAAAATGTCATATATATATATTATATATAAATATTTTTCTTCCATCCGCACGATTCACTTATGCAAAAATAAAGTAAAATATGAAAAATATTTGTTCCTGGAGAATTATTATAATTTGACGATCTCACTCTTATCGTCAACTATAGCCCCAAAAAAAAAAAACAGCAGATCTCGAATTATATCGTATTATTAGATAGAAACGTCTAGCCTGTATTAAACAATTAAACTTTTAAGCAGCTGCTTCCCCACATTTCCAAGATAAAATAAGCGTGCAAATTAAGTTTAACGTACCATCAGTTGATTAGAATCGAAGATAAAAATAGTTTTTCCTTCACACTGGATGTCACTATTTTATATATCGAAAAAATCTCTGAACGAAATTAACTCCTCTTCGTCGTGTGAAATAATAAAATAATTTCTTCGTTGAGACAAAACGTGAGATTTACGATGAGAAAATAGCATTTTGTAAATGCATTATTTAGTTAAATTAGCATAGAGGAATGGAGTTTTGGTTTTGTTTGATGGCTCATACCGAGGACCAAAATAGTTTTTCATACTTCATCGAATGAGTCGGAGAAAACATCGTAACCGAATATAAAAACTGAAAATATTTGGATGTTCTCGATGAAAGTTAAGTCAGCTTTGTGTCACGTTAAATAATAAAATATTAAATTAGAAAAACTCAAAATATCGATGGGACAAAATTGTCATTCGTAAACTATTTTCATAAAATTACGAGGCTAGCCTCGTTTTTTCTTCATTTTTTGAGGCTTTCATTAGCGTTCCAGATATTTCCAATTGATGCTTATAGTCGACCACCAAATTATCTGCCACTTTAGCGTTGCGAAAATGAGAGAATTTTCTCTCTACGCTTTTCCTGAACGCGATTTTTCCGTCCGTTCTTTTGTATTTATGGCTCATGAGACTTCATATAGAGTACACATATGTATATATATATATATAGATATATTATCATTGGAATTTTTTCGATCTGCCTTTATCCAATCGATATGACGCAGTAAAATGTGGGTGGGAAATTATCCGGTGACTTCATGTATAGCAGCCCTTCAATGCTCTCGAATTCAGCGAGCCCCCCATTAAGATAGACAGATAAAGGGAAAAAAAGAGAAAAAAAAAATTCTTTGCGGATTATTTTCAAAGAATTCAATGGTTCGTGTTCAAGCTGGGCTAGCGCAGTTTTCTCTCTCATGTGCACGTAGTTAATACTCGTACATTATTTCCCCGTGTTCTCCGACGTTTTAAAAAAATTAAATGCAATTATAATTGCATTCTATAATTCGCCCATTTCCCATTGCTATAGCAATGGGAAATGGGCGAATTATATGAAAGCACAAAATTTACGTCGTTCTTTTCACACAACGAAAATTTTCCAATCGCCCAATTACTTTTTATTTTATGATTAATTACTTTCTATTTTATTATTAATTACTTACACAGCTAGTAATATACATTTCGCGTATTAATTTTTTTTAACTTTTTTTTTTACTCTATATCTATCCGGTTATATTTTCAAGACCTTTTTTCACTTCGTGGACCAAAGATGAAAAAAAGCCAGTATCGCAATATCTCACAGAGGACAGAACAATAGATTTTAGAGACAAAGAACTTTCTTGTTTCACGACCTCCATTTTGCTGTATCAAATATCCATTATCGAACCCGCCTATCTGTCTATTATATAAGTATATATATATATATATATATATGTCGTATATACAGTTTTTAAAGCTCAGTGGGCACAACGAATGTGACCCGTGAGACCCTCTGAGCCATAGAAAATGATAAGGTGTCTGATTTGTGAGGTGAGCTAAGTCTCTCTCTTTCTCTCTCTCTCTCCACGCTTCGTAATCTCTGATTTCAGGTGGTGCGACCGTGGTCGACCTGCCTCGATCGTCCATTCTCCTTGGGTTCGTTATAGCAACGGCAACGATTTCCTCCATGGCCACGACTACGCAAACCATTTAATAAAAATAAAAAAAATAAAAAAATTTAATAAAAACATCTAGGCGTTACAAAATAAAAAAAAATCATATTAGACACTAATTAATATTATATATATATATATATCGAATATACATGTCTATATACATTTTCTTATGTATGTATGCATATGTATATATATGTATATGAAAAATGTATATGTATATGAAAATTGTATGTTTTCCCGAAAGAGCGAGGCGAGGGAGCTGAAATATATGTTGATATCTCGTAAAAAAAATAATAATTAATAATAATAATAATTTGTGACACCCGAAATTATTCCTATTTCTTAACACATGGTGATCTCTAATCCCTAATTAGTGTTGAGGGCAGGCTAAAGATCCTGCCCCTAGTTCTTTCACGATCTCTATGACGGTGTATTATTGGCACTCGGGTGTGCGTTGACGGTGATGAGCTTCACCTTAAGGTAAGTACATCAGCAAATGGTCGAGGTCGAATTCTCTCCCAATATTCGTAAGGAAAAGTCACCAAAAAGTGTGTAAAAATTATAATTTAACTTAGTAAACATTCAAAAATCTTCATATTATTATTTTTTCCTCCCTTATTTGCCTGACACGCAGAGCAGATTCTTCGATAACAATTATTTCATCGTTTATGCAACTATTTTACAGTAAATAGTCTGATTTTTTTAATACTTCAAGTCATCAAGTCTAAATTCATTTAATAGCAATTCATGGCATGAATTTTTTTTTTTTTTTTTTTTTTCTCGTCGACGAACAAATTAATCATGACGAATCTCTGACATTCTGGCATATTGTGCATCTTCTAAATATGACGTAAGAGCTCTGTGCAAAGGAAGAAGAAGCGTCAGGGTGATAGGATATATGATATACATATATATATATATATATATATATATATATATATATATATATATATATATATATAGAGCGAAGAGCTCTTTGCCCAGCAAAAGCTCTCTTCTAAATGAGAGCGATAAATTTCTAGGCAAGTTTTTCCAGACACACAATGAGAGAGACAGAGCACCCCCGCACTCACGAGTGGCCCATGGAGCTCGTAGGGGTGTGTATATATATATATGTCTCTTATCATCGTTCGTCGAGTAACAAAGAACGAAACTTTTACTTTGGGCTCCTTTTTCTTTTTTTCAAACTCTTTTCAAGCTCCGAGTTACACGTTTGAGCAACGTATTTTTTCCCACCCGCTCGTCACACGGCTCAAGCATTTTCAGCATACGTTAACATTTCTTTTCTTTCTACTACGATCTCTCCCTCTCTCTCTCATTCTCGCTTTCCCTCTGGTTTTTTACATCCTCATCTCTCTTTTCATTGTAACACGTGCGGGACATTTACGGATCATTTTTTTTTCATCGTATTATTTTCGAATCACGTGAATAAAACGTGACGACATTTGTGAATAATTTTGGCGGTCATTAGAGCTCGATTTAATTACCAAATTCCACGCGGAATAATACACGTTCCAAAATAATAAAAAACGAAATAATACGAGGCCATTAAAGAATAGACTTTTTATATATGATTAAAGTTTTCACGAATAGCTCTTCGGCCACGATAAATGGAGAATATTATTATATTCTCTATTATTATATTCTATTCTTATATACATTTTAATTGCACGATTTTTATTACGAATGTTCTCAATAACGCGAATATAAATCATCTATACGTCAAAGTCACCAAAAATTTCAACGCTATGAATTTGTATATATTATTGGACGGTTTTTCCGGAGAAAAAAAAATACACGATCAAAAAGTAGTCGGGTGATTTTTTTTTTTTTCGTTCTTATCTTCAATGTCCTGGTCACGTTGAGATTTTTAACAGCAATGATTACGAAATATGCATTCGTGTCACACAAATATCACCCGAGAGTTATGAAAACGTTTTTATGTCCATTCAGAAAAATGCCGTATTTCGCGTTCATTTCTACATTTGTGTGTGACAGAAATATATTGCGTAATCGTGCGACGAGAGTGAAATGGGGGAGAAAGAATGGAAAAAGATATGTAACATACGTACATACGATATAACACATAACCGTAAATATATATATGTATATATATCACATACCTGTACAGTACACATAATATACTATACACATCTCTAGTATATACGCACATGCGGTAAATAAATAAATAAATATATATATAAATGACAATCATCTTTTTTCGTTCTCAACGTACATATATGTATACGTATACAAAGTCAATTCTCAGAGGGATCAGAGCTACGTTCCAGATCTCCGACAGTACTTGACGTGAGCGAGAAGCCGTTCTCATACATACGACGCTCACAATTATTTCCGCAATCTGAAAAAAGCCCCTCGGGGCTGGAAAGTGCTTTCTTTCTCTTTCTCTCTTTCGCTCTCTCTAGCTCTCTGTCTGTGGGCAATCGTAGTATATTATCCGTCTGATCCAAGGCAATTCTTGGGCCCGAACCACGTCTAAACCAAACATCTCCTCGGGCTACATTCCATACGGTCTCTCGAGGCATCAAATACACATACACACACGCCTATATTCAATTACGTATTTCAGTAATAATCACGATAAAGGAATATAACAAGCGAGTCTACAGGATGTTAGAATTCTATATATAGAAACATCGTTAAGCGTATGTATGTATATATGTATGTACGTATTCATGTATGTATATATATATATATATATCGATATATAGATATGTACGTTTGTAGATGAACACGTATGTAACATAGTGACCGTAACGTTAACCTTACGTTCAATTATCGTCACAATTTTCAGAATTTTCATCCTTATGAAAAATTGAGAATGAAATCTAACAATCACCATTCCGGTTTTAGTTTACAGTACGGAGCTGAAGTCAGTGAAATGGCACGTAGCGTTTGAACGTCAAAATTTTGCATCTCACAGTTGTCAAAGTAACGATAATTGAACGTAAGGTTAACGTTACGGTGTTACATACGGATTTATCCATAAACGTACATACGTATTTATCTATAAACGTACATACGTATTTATCTATAAACGTACATACGTATTTATCTATAAACGTACATACGTATTTATCTATAAACGTACATACGTATTTATCTATAAACGTACATACGTATATATCGATAAACGTACATACGTATTTATCTATAAACGTACATACGTATTTATCTAGAAACGTACAGACGTATTTATCTATAAACGTACACACGTATTTATCTATAAACGTACATACGTATTTATCTACAAACGTACATAGGTTTATCTATAAACATACATACGTATTTATCTATAAACGTACGTACGTATTTATCTATAAACGTACATACGTATTTATCTATAAACATACATACGTATTTATCTATAAACGTACAGACGTACTTATCTAGAAACGTACATACGTATTTATCTATAAAAGTACACACGTATTTATCTATAAACGTACATACGTACTTGTCTAGAAACGTACATGCGTATAAATCTATAAACGTACATACGTATATCGATATATTGTGGAATCATCTGAGAATAGAAATGGCAGGCTGGATAACTACGAAAAATGTATCGTGATCAATCGAAAATTTGAAAAACAAGGTTAAGTGCTCGTGCTGTATCGAAAAGGAAACGTTGGGTAAAATGGGGCAGACATAATATGTGCATAAATTTAATTTCTTTTTCAAACATTCTTATAGTTTCGTACGCTGAATTAGAGAATTTTTGATATCCAAAAAAGAAAGTCATGATTTCTTGATAACGCAAGAATAAATTGAAATCGTGTTATACGAAAACATACGAGAGGTTTGAAACGGTATCCACGCGGAAAAATACACTAACAGAAAGTTTTGACACCATGGACCCCTTTCAATCGACGTATCATGAACGTAATCAATTTTCAACGAATATCCAATAAATAGGACAATATATTAAATTAGTTTTCGTAATATTATCGAAGAAAATTTTGGCACCGGGACGACCCATTTTATTTTTTTGTTCAAAGCTTTTTGTTTGATTAAACTCGCAATCGTTGCACATTTCAAAGCCTCACGCAGATTATTCACTGAGATATTTTCATACGTTTATTCGGCAATCTTGTAGATTTATATGAATGCCATTAAAGTATCAAAACCAGGGTGTGACAAAACAATGATTGGCAACAAATTCTAGTGCAAACGGTCATAACTGGCACAGTTGCAAAAGTTTAACAATTTTTTAAAAATTATTATAGTTTCTGAATTCGGCAATCTTGTAGATTTATATAAATGTCATTAAAGTGTCAAAACTAAGGTGAGACAAAACAATGATTGGCAACAAATTCTATTGCAAATGGTCATAATTAGTACAGTTGCAAAAATCTATCTGAATATTCAGCAATTTTGTAGATTTATATGAATGTCATTAAATTGTAAAAATCAGGGTATTACAAAACAATGATTGGCAAAAAATTCTAGTGCAAATAGTCATCACTGGTACAGTTTAAAAAACCTACCAAAATTCGTTAATTTTCGGTTTCCAAACTTTGGTATGAAATTTTATTTTAATCCATCAACAGCGAGCTAGAGATTTTTCAAAATTCAATTCCCAGGGAATAAGTAACATGACCATAAAAAATATTTCACACGAGTTTTGGCCAGATTGTCAATCAAAATTGGGTGATGAAAAATAAGCAAAAGGATACATTACATCTATGACATTTACTGAGACAGAGTAGTTACGTAATAACGAATTTATTGAAAGCTTCTGATAACAAAACGTAATTTATCATATTCTTTCGTTAAGAATGCATAAATTTCTCATTATCATGACAGGTTTTTTTTCTTCTTACGAAAGATCATCAGGACAAAGGTACATATCAACATTGTACTTAAATCTGACTCAATTTCTTTTCTGTCTACACAAACACACACACGCACAAAAATCAGACAAAAACAGAATGCATTGCGACACGTTGGATTATTCTCCAGCGGTTAAAAGTCACGTATATATCAACGTATCTTCATCCATTGGTAAGATAGTACAGATAATACAGAGAGGCCAGTAACCTTTCTCGGGGTGAATGCAATTAACTTAATTATAAATGAACTCTTTGTCGGATCTACTGACATGACTTTGCGTGAGCACTGCTGTGAGAATATAATGAGATTGAGTGAGTTCTGTTATAGCTCGTCCGCGGATGAACACACCGTCGTCGTACATTACAGAGTGTTCAGGCTCGTAATGTATATAACAGAGTGCCAGTACAAACGAGGAGGATTAAGATACAGCGTACTATTACGTATCCAGAATGCCATATGGTACGTGTAGTGTGCACCTCTCTGTTTCCGAGTCCTGCACAAGCAGCCTCGTACGTTAAGTCCGTAGCCCATTACACAGCCCTTGGTCCGTTGAGATTATCTCTTGATCCACACTCAAACGGCCTCAGTTCTCTCCAAGACTTATACTCATCCCTTTGCTTCAGGGGCCAACCATGTGTATTCGTTGCTATCAACGCGAAATATTTAAGTAACTGATGGAGTAAAACGTTCGTTAGGTCACGAGAGGCAGGAATAAGAAAGATTGGACTTTGATTCTAAAGCGATACTACCAGCCAGTGGAGCCAGGAATTTATAGGCTATTAAACGATAAATATCGAAAAGGGGGATGAGGGTGGTGAATTAACACACATCAGACATGTGCTTTGTTGGAGGTTTCGAACGATGTGTTTTAGGTTCGTGACGTCTCGCTTGGCAGAAGAGAAACGAAAGATATTGGCGAGTAAGAGGGTAAGAAAGAGAGGGGGGGGGGCAGAGAGAGAGAGAGAGAGAGAGAGAGAGAGAGAAATTGAGACTATATAGGATCGTGTGATCAGCACCTTAGCACGAATATCGCATGTGTGGAGGACATAAAGCTCGTTGGTAAGAATATATAGATTGTAGTCCTGGAAGCTTTTCCACGCTTCACTCTCGACCTCTCTGTAGCTTGTACTCCGTAAATACATATACATATGTATGACAGGCTTAAACATATTTATATAGATATATATTAACCGTGATGGATTAAGAAGAACAACGCGAACCATGTTCCCTGTGGAGCCATTCGTGCTCTCAAACTCGTGTGGGTTTCGGACGCACTCCCAGGAATAACAAGTTTTTGCGAAGACGAATTCATATTCAGTTCTAGCCTTGTTCATGTCCAGGCCAGTGATCGTTTTTGCTTTGCGAAGAAAAGGAGCAGATTATATGTATAACGAAAGAGAGAGAGAGAGAGAGAGAGAGAGGGAGAATGGAAGGGAGGTAGAGAGGGATAGTAAAAGGTAAATGAAAGAGATGCGAAGGCAAGAGGAAGAAGCGAAACGAACGAGCTAATCGAGTTATCTCACTCGATACGCCGGATTAACAAAACTTCTTCGTTGCTTTCTGCTCTCCTCGTTCCTGCTCTCTCTTATTTCAGGCAGGAAGGAAAATGCGCAAAAGTACCAAAAGAAGAAGAGTGAACACGAAAGCACACCGTGGAGAATTTCTTCAAGCTTCGAATCCGCCCAGACTGTGTCGCTAAACTTTTTAAGTCATTCGAGTTAAGTCGCTCTCTCATTCAAGAGTCTCGCTCTTTATATACGTTTAGTATATTTACTGTATATTCTATATAAATTATAAGTAAACACACACACACACACACACACACATCTTTTTCTTGTGTATACCTTTCCCAAGAGAGTTTGGCGGGTATCATAACGATCGAGTTCCATCTGGAGGTGTTGGCTTCACGCCTTATTTCACAAGAGATGGAATTATAAGTGGATGAAAAGCGATACAGTAGTTAGAGCTTAAGAGTCTTAAGATAATATATATATTCCAGTATTCCAGTGACTAAAGCATGGAGCGTCATACACACTATATATTCATATACCTACGCGCCTCAAGTGACGATGAGCTTTTATATACGAAAGAATCGTTCTCCATCTTTCCATCTTGACTCATTCTTTCAAACTCCTCCCAAACGAATCTGATGACGGGGGTAAGATGGCTTTTGCCGACGTTTACCTCGGTAGAGGGTTCTCTCTCGCGGGAAAACTTTCTCCAAAGGGGTGTTCGGCAAAGTCTATGGATGAAGAGAGAATGGCCGGAAAGCGAAAACAAATGAGAACGCCAAGTTTTGACTAAAGACTGGCGAGACAACGTCTAAAAGAGACGGAACGAGAGAGACAGAGAGAGACAGAGAGAGAATACAACAAGGGCACAAGTACATCGAGTCTCGTTATTCATTCCCCTGGCAGCTTGTCATTTATTCCGGCTTCTTGAATACGTTTTTTCTTCCCCATGGTATTATACCATCGGCGTTAAAGGTGTTGGGGACTTATTGTTTTGCAGAATGAATGGTGTCGCAATAAGTTACTCTGGTTATTCCATCTATAGATGTTCGTACTAATGTACATGAGACTAAAGTTAACTGTTAATTGGAGTCCACGTTGAAACCATTAGAGGAGAAAGAGTCCAGTGCTAACACTTTAAAAACTCTCCTTATGCTTGGAGGGAGTTGATAATGAGTGCACAAGAGCTTTGCTTACTGACTTTTCTAAAAGTTTCTTTGTTCAATTCTTGTGGTTCGTTGCTTGAACATACATTTATTTTACAATGTTATTAAATACCCAGCCTGTTTGGTATATAATTGTATTACACGAAAATTTCTACCATCACATATTGAATTTTTGTCATAATTTTTTAATTTCTTACGAAAAAAAAGGTTGAGAAAAGACCCATCAGAATAGTTTGTGTCATCCTAGCAGATAACTATATGGTAATGGCTGCGACGGTTTGCTTGCGAGAAAGACTTGGCGTCAACGCCATCTGGCGGCTGTCGTCCCAGCTACGCCGTAGACCGCCAAATTTGAATACTGCACGCATTGAATGATAAATTACGTCTGTTCTATAAATCTAAATCGTATATTTCTATTGGGCTTACAAGCACCGAGACTCATGTCTATTTCGATGGAGCTTTATGAAGATTTTGACCAACTTAACCTTTGCAACAGCGTTCTCTTCTGGCAACAACACAAGATAGAAACGGGGTCCCCAAAGAGAGAGAGAGAGGGGGAGAAAGTGCACCTCATTATTCTCCAACACCGGCAACCGTCAGCCAGGTAAGTCCAGTTGATTAATGTACATCGGAGAGCTCGAGGAATTACGTGGAACACATGAGGCTGAATACAGAGCAAGCCTGCCAGGACAATCAAGAAGGGAAGAGAGCGAGAGGAAGAGGAAGAGGGGTGAGAGGCGTATAAGGGTGTAAAGGGAGCTGGAGGACTACACTCTGGCCTCCTGTCGTTTCGAAGTGTCGGGGTCGATCGGTTAGGGTGCATGCGAGGTCACGAACCCCATCAGCCGATATCATTCGACGTTGAGAGAGGAAGAGTTCACTCTACAACATTGTTGTACTTTGAAATTGTGTGACGATTGCTGGTTCTGTCTCTATATTCTTCTATCTCTTTTCCTTTCAATCTCTCTCTATCTTTCAATTCCGCATTCTCACTGCCCTATTCCACTCGTACTATTTACTTTATGTATTTTCGATACTCGTATATGACAAACAATCGCTTGTCCACATATCCTGTTCAACATATGTAGACATTCTATATCTCTCATGTGTACATATCTATACTTGACATTTATTTGCATGCTGTCCAATTGAACGCATCGATATTCGTTAAGCGTCCACTTGTTCCCGAGGGCTCGTATGTCCTGTGTACACGCCGAGAATTACGGGATTATTGCATCAACGCATTTTCGTCCAACATTCTCAAAAGGACCCCGGAATTCAAAGTCCTCCCACTATTACTTTCCGGTGATCACAAACATTTGATTCAAAGGCTGCAAAAGTTCAATTGACATCATCGAATTATCCGCTAATTACGTGAAAATTGAATGGCTCCAGCGCAAACAACTTCAGGTTGACATAAAAAAGCTAAGAGCGTGGCCGCCAGTTTAAAGAGTAGTGACGTTGACATGCTATACTGATCCAAATTTTGACCATTGATTTTTCGAACTAGGTGTACTGCATACCACTCGCTTGGCAGCAGTAGATCTGGATCTAGCGAAAAAAAGCTCGGAGTTGTAAAAGGCATAAGCCAACGGTGAAAAAAAAATGATTGAAATTGATCAATTAGGGCCAATAGATTGACGTGTCACATATATATATCCTCAATATTTTTTACACATTTCTCGAAGCATGGCCGAATGAAATTTAATGAAGATTTTGAATATTATGCGTGTTATATTTTTGCATCAATTGCAAACAATCTATTGATTTAAACTAAAATGTGTCTGAGAAAGATGTGTCGAAAATCGTAAGGTTAAAGAGTAATAATTTTAACAGACTCTGTAAATGTGAATTGAATATATTGGACCGAATAAATTAACACTGGCCTAAAATTAATTCCAATCGTCTTCAATACACTGAAATTTAGCTATATGGGAACGCTTCAAGTATTAAGAGGATGTGAAAGCTCTTCTTTACCATCATAGCAGGCCTAAATTTTCGTGCAAATAACATTGCAAAACTATCAAACCAAATAAATGGAAATTTTAGTATATAATCCAGTTAGTAGTATCCTATAAGGTGACATTCTTAGAATTTTGAAATTCCAAAAAAAAAA
The DNA here is from genome assembly GCA_963669185.1 of Dyspetes luteomarginatus. Classification (NCBI taxonomy): domain Eukaryota; kingdom Metazoa; phylum Arthropoda; class Insecta; order Hymenoptera; family Ichneumonidae; genus Dyspetes; species Dyspetes luteomarginatus. Next base: position 11,854,270 of record OY769911.1, on the reverse strand, counting down.
TTACAGTTTGCATTGCAACCAGTTGTCTGTAAAATAAAAATAGATTTACTGACCTTCAAAGCTAGTTATACAAAAAATCCTTTATGTCACCCTATGCAGTAATAAAAAACTTACACACTGAGTACTTGTACATTTTTGTAGGTACAAAACTTCGGCAATACTATATGCACGAAACATTTTGTGGTAAGATTACCTGCATACAAGCCGAGGCCGATCAGTTTAGCCCAAATTAGGTTCGCGAAAATTCCGCTAACGAATCATATATACTTGAACGCTAGCGGCGTCTTCTTCGTACTGTAATATATAGTAATAGTGGGAAGAACCAAGTGAACCGGTTGACAAATCTACCTTACGAGGGCCGGTTGAAAAATTTACCTTGCAAGGGCCGGTTGAAAAATCTACTGTACGAGGGCCGGGTGAAAATCTACCTTACGAGAGTCGGTGGAAAAATCTACCTTACGAGGGCCGGTTGAAAAATTTACCTTACGAGGGCCGTTTGAAAAATTTACCTTACGAGGGCCGGTTGAAAAATCCACCTTACGAGGGCCGGTTGAAAAATCTACCTTACGAGGGCCGGTTGAAAAATCGATATTACGAATGCAGGTTGAAAAATGTACTTTACGAGGTCCGGTTGAAAAATCCACCGTACGAGGGCCGGTTGAAAAATCGATATTACGAGGGCCGGTTGAAAAATGGACTTTACGAGGTCCGGTTGAAAAATCCACCTTACGAGGGCCGGTTGAAAAATCGATATTACGAGAGCCGGGTGAAAAATGTACTTTACGAGGGCCGGTTGAAAAATCTACCTTACGAGGGCCGGTTGAAAAATCCACTTTACGAGGGCCGGTTGAAAAATGTACCTTACGAGGGCCGGTTGAAAAATCGATATTACGAGGGCCAGTTGAAAAATGTACTTTACGAGGGCCGGTTGGAAAATCTACCTCACGAGGGCCAGTTGAAAAATCCCCCTTACGAGGGCCGGTGGAAAAATCGGTATTACGAGGGCCGGTTGAAAAATGTACTTTACGAGAGCCGGTTGAAAAATCTACCTCACGAGGGCCGGTTGAAAAATCCCCCTTACGAGGGCCGGTTGAAAAATCGATATTACGAGGGCCGGTTGAAAATTGTACTTTACGAGGGCCGGTTGAAAAATCTTCCTTACGAGGGCCGGTTGAAAAATCCACTTTACGAGGGCCGGTTGAAAAATCCCCCTTACGAGGGCCGGTTGAACAATCGATATTACGAGGGCCGGATGAAAAATCTACCTTACGAGGGCCGGTTGAAAAATCCACCTTACGAGGGCCGGTTGAAAAATCTACCTTACGAGGGCCGGTTGAAAAATGTACCTTACGAGGGCCGGTTGGAAAATCTACTTTACGAGGGCCGGTTGAAAAATCTACCTTACGAGGGCCGGTTGAAAAATCCCCCTTACGAGGGCCGGTTGAACAATCGATATTACGAGGGCCGGTTGAAAAATGTACTTTACGAAGGCCGGTTGAAAAATCTACCTTACGAGGGCCGGTTGAAAAATCTATCTTACGAGGGCCGGTTGAAAAATCCCCCTTACGAGGGCCGGTTGAAAAATCGATATTCCGAGGGCCGGTTGAAAAAATGTACCTTACGAGGGCCGGATGGAAAATCTACCTTACGAGGGCCGGTTGAAAAATGTACTATACGAGGGCCGGTTGAAAAATCGATATTACGAGGGCCGGTTGAAAAATGTACTTTACGAGGGCCGGTTGAAAAATCTACCTGACGAGGGCCGGTTGAGAAATCCCCCCTACGAGGGCCGGTTGAAAAATCGATATTACGAGGGCCGGTTGAAAAATGTACTTTAGGAGGGCCGGTTGAAAAATCTACCTTACGAGGGCCGGTTGAAAAATCCCCCCTACGAGGGCCGGTTGAAAAATCGATATTACGAGGGCCGGTTGAAAAATGTACTATACGAGGGCCGGTTGAAAAATCGACATTACGAGGGCCGGTTGAAAAATGTACTTTACGAGGGCTGGTTGAAAAATTCACCTTACGAGGGCCGGTTGAAAAATCTACCTTACGAGGGCCGGTTGAAAAATGTACTTTACGAGGGCCGGTTGAAAAATCTACCTGACGAGGGCCGGTTGAAAAATCCCCCCTACGAGGGCCTGTTGAAAAATCTACCTTACGAGGGCCGGTTGAAAAATCGATATTACGAGGGCCGGTTGAAAAATGTACTATACGAGGGCCGGTTAAAAAATCGATAGTACGAGGGCCGGTTGAAAAATGTACTTTACGAGGGCCGGTTGAAAAACGTACTTTACGAGGGCCGGTTGAAAAATCCACCTTACGAGGGCCGGTTGAAAAATCGATATTACGAGGGCCGGTTGAAAAATGTACTATACGAGGGCCGGTTGAAAAATCGATATTACGAGGGATGGTTGAAAAATGTACTTTACGAGGGCCGGTTGAAAAATCAATATTACGAGGGCCGGTTGAAAAATGTACTTTACGAGGGCCGGTTGAAAAATCGATATTACGAGGGCCGGTTGAAAAATGTACTTTACGAGGGCCGGTTGAAAAATCTACCTGACGAGGGCCGGTTGAGAAATCCCCCCTACGAGGGCCGGTTGAAAAATCGATATTACGAGGGCCGGTTGAAAAATGTACTTTAGGAGGGCCGGTTGAAAAATCTACCTTACGAGGGCCGGTTGAAAAATCCCCCCTACGAGGGCCGGTTGAAAAATCGATATTACGAGGGCCGGTTGAAAAATGTACTATACGAGGGCCGGTTGAAAAATCGACATTACGAGGGCCGGTTGAAAAATGTACTTTACGAGGGCTGGTTGAAAAATTCACCTTACGAGGGCCGGTTGAAAAATCTACCTTACGAGGGCCGGTTGAAAAATGTACTTTACGAGGGCCGGTTGAAAAATCTACCTGACGAGGGCCGGTTGAAAAATCCCCCCTACGAGGGCCTGTTGAAAAATCTACCTTACGAGGGCCGGTTGAAAAATCGATATTACGAGGGCCGGTTGAAAAATGTACTATACGAGGGCCGGTTAAAAAATCGATAGTACGAGGGCCGGTTGAAAAATGTACTTTACGAGGGCCGGTTGAAAAACGTACTTTACGAGGGCCGGTTGAAAAATCCACCTTACGAGGGCCGGTTGAAAAATCGATATTACGAGGGCCGGTTGAAAAATGTACTATACGAGGGCCGGTTGAAAAATCGATATTACGAGGGATGGTTGAAAAATGTACTTTACGAGGGCCGGTTGAAAAATCAATATTACGAGGGCCGGTTGAAAAATGTACTTTACGAGGGCCGGTTGAAAAATCGATATTACGAGGGCCGGTTGAAAAATGTACTTTACGAGGGCCGGTTGAAAAATCTACCTGACGAGGGCCGGTTGAGAAATCCCCCCTACGAGGGCCGGTTGAAAAATCGATATTACGAGGGCCGGTTGAAAAATGTACTTTAGGAGGGCCGGTTGAAAAATCTACCTTACGAGGGCCGGTTGAAAAATCCCCCCTACGAGGGCCGGTTGAACAATCGACATTACGAGGGCCGGTTGAAAAATGTACTTTACGAGGGCCGGTTGAAAAATCTACCTTACGAGGGCCGGTTGAAAAATGTACTTTACGAGGGCCGGTTGAAAAATCTACCTTGCGAGGGCCAGTTGAAAAATCGATATTCCGAGGGCCGGTTGAAAAATGTACCTTACGAGGGCCGGTTGGAAAATCTACCTTACGAGGGCCGGTTGAAAAATCGATATTACGAGCGCCGGTTGAAAAATGTACTTTACGAGGGCCGGTTGGAAAATCTACCTTACGAGGGCCGGTTGAAAAATCGATATTACGAGGGCCGGTTGAAAAATGTACTATACGAGGGGCGGTTGAAAAATCGATATTACGAGGGATGGTTGAAAAATCGATATTACGAGGGCCGGTTGAAAAATGTACTTTACGAGGGCCGGTTGAAAAATCGATATTACGAGGGCCGGTTGAAAAATGTACTTTACGAGGGCCGGTTGAAAAATCTACCTGACGAGGGCCGGTTGAGAAATCCCCCCTACGAGGGCCGGTTGAAAAATCGATATTACGAGGGCCGGTTGAAAAATGTACTTTACGAGGGCCGGTTGAAAAATCGATATTACGAGGGCCGGTTGAAAAATCCCCCCTACGAGGGCCGGTTGAAAAATCGATATTACGAGGGCCGGTTGAAAAATGTACTTTACGAGGGCCGGTTGAAAAATCTACCTTACGAGGGCCGGTTGAAAAATCTACCTTACGAGGGCCGGTTGAAAAATCTACCTTGCGAGGGCCAGTTGAAAAATCGATATTCCGAGGGCCGGTTGAAAAATGTACCTTACGAGGGCCGGTTGGAAAATCTACCTTACGAGGGCCGGTTGAAAAATCGATATTACGAGCGCCGGTTGAAAAATGTACTTTACGAGGGCCGGTTGGAAAATCTACCTTACGAGGGCCGGTTGAAAAATCGATATTACGAGGGCCGGTTGAAAAATGTACTATACGAGGGCCGGTTGAAAAATCGATATTACGAGGGATGGTTGAAAAATCGATATTACGAGGGCCGGTTGAAAAATGTACTTTACGAGGGCCGGTTGAAAAATCGATATTACGAGGGCCGGTTGAAAAATGTACTTTACGAGGGCCGGTTGAAAAATCTACCTGACGAGGGCCGGTTGAGAAATCCCCCCTACGAGGGCCGGTTGAAAAATCGATATTACGAGGGCCGGTTGAAAAATGTACTTTACGAGGGCCGGTTGAAAAATCGATATTACGAGGGCCGGTTGAAAAATCCCCCCTACGAGGGCCGGTTGAAAAATCGATATTACGAGGGCCGGTTGAAAAATGTACTTTACGAGGGCCGGTTGAAAAATCTACCTTACGAGGGCCGGTTGAAAAATCTACCTTACGAGGGCCGGTTGAAAAATCCCCCTTACGAGGGCCGGTTGAAAAATCGATATTCCGAGGGCCGGTTGAAAAATGTACCTTACGAGGGCCGGTTGGAAAATCTACCTTACGAGGGCCGGTTGAAAAATCGATATTACGAGGGCCGGTTGAAAAATGTACTATACGAGGGCCGGTTGAAAAATCGATATTATGAGGGCCGGTTGAAAAATGTACTTTACGAGGGCCGGTTGAAAAATGTACTTTACGAGGGCCGGTTGAAAAATCCACCTTACGAGGGCCGGTTGAAAAATCGATATTACGAGGGCCGGTTGAAAAATCCACCTTACGAGGGCCGGTTGAAAAATCTACCTTACGAGGGCCGGTTGAAAAATCGATATTCCGAGGGCCGGTTGAAAAATGTACCTTGCGAGGGCCGGTTGGAAAATCTACTTTACGAGGGCCGGTTGAAAAATCCCCCTTACGAGGGCCGGTTGAAAAATCGATATTCCGAGGGCCGGTTGAAAAATGTACCTTGCGAGGGCCGGTTGGAAAATCTACTTTACGAGGGCCGGTTGAAAAATCTACCTTACGAGGGCCGGTTGAAAAATCTACCTTACGAGGGCCGGTTGAAAAATCTACCTAACGAGGGCCGGTTGAAAAATTGACTTTACGAGGGCCGGTTGAAAAATCTACCTTACGAGGGCCGGTTGAAAAATTGACTTTACAAGTGCCGGTTGAAAAATTGACTTTACGAGGGCCGGTTGAAAAACTGATTTTACGAGGGCCGGTTGAAAAATTTACTTTACGAGGGCCGGTTGAGAAATGTACTTTACGAGGGCCGGTTGAAAAATCTACCTTACGAGGGCCGGTTGAAAATCTACCTTACGAGGGCCGGTTGAAAAATTTACTTCACGAGGGCCGGTTGAGAAATGTACTTTACGAGGGCCGGTTGAAAAATTGACTTTACGAGGGCCGGTTGAAAAATTGACTTTACGAGGGCCGGTTGAAAAATTGACTTTACGAGGGCCGGTTGAAAAATTGACTTTACGAGGGCCGGTTGAAAAATTTACTTTACGAGGGCCGGTTGAGAAATGTACTTTACGAGGGCCGGTTGAAAAATCTACCTTACGAGGGCCGGTTGAAAATCTACCTTACGAGGGCCGGTTGAAAAATGTACCTTACCAGGGCCGGTTGAAAAATTTACTTCACGAGGGCCGGTTGAAAAATGTACTTTACGAGGGCCGGTTGAAAAATTGACTCTACGAGGGCCGGTTGAAAAATTAACTTTACGAGGGCCGGTTGAAAAACTGACTTTACGAGGGCCGGTTGAAAATCTACCTTACGAGGGCCGGTTGAAAAATCTACCTTACGAGGGCCGGTTGAAAAATTGACTTCACGAGGGCCGGTTGAAAAACTGACTTTACGAGGGCCGGTTGAAAAATCTACCTTACGATGGTCGGTTGAAAAATTGACTTCACGAGGGCCGGTTGAAAAATTGACTTTACGAGGGCCTGTTGAAAAATTGACTTTACGAGGGCCGGTTGAAAAATTGACTTTACGAGGGCCGGTTGAAAAATTGACTTTACGAGGGCCGGTTGAAAAATTGACTTTACGAGGGCCGGTTGAAAAATTGACTTTACGAGGGCTGGTTGAAAAATTGACTTTACGAGGGCCGGTTGAAAAATTGACTTTACGAGGGCCGGTTGAAAAATTTACGTTACGAGGGCCGGTTGAAAAATTTACTTTACGAGGGCCGGTTGAATATTGACTTTACGAGGGCCGGTTAAAAACTGACTCTACGAGGGCCGGTTGAAAATCTACCTTACGAGGGCCGGTTGAAAAATCTACCTTACGAGGGCCGGTTGAAAAATTTACTTCACGAGGGCCGGTTGAAAAATCTACCTAACGAGGGCCGGTTGAAAAATTGACTTTACGAGGGCCGGTTGAAAAATCTACCTTACGAGGGCCGGTTGAAAAATTGACTTTACGAGGGCCGGTTGAAAAATTGACTTTTACGAGGGCCGGTTGAAATTCTACCTTTTGAGGGCCGGTTGAAAAATCTACCTTACGAGGGCCGGTTGAAAAATTGACTTCACGAGGGCCGGTTGAAAAACTGACTTTACGAGGGCCGGTTGAAAAATTGACTTTACGAGGGCCGGTTGAAAAATTGACTTTACGAGGGCCGGTTGAAAAATCTACCTTACGATGGCCGGTTGAAAAATTGACTTTACGAGGGCCGGTTGAAAAATTGACTTTACGAGGGCCGGTTGAAAAATTGACTTTACTAGGGCCGGTTGAAAAATTTACTTTACGAGGGCCGGTTGAATATTGACTTTACGAGGGCCGGTTGAAAAATTGACTTTACGAGGGCCGGTTGAAATTCTACCTCACGAGGGCCGGTTGAAAAATTTACCTTACGAGGGCCGGTTGAAAAATCTACCTCACGAGGGCCGGTTGAAAAATTGACTTTACGAGGGCCGGTTGAAAAATCTACCTTACCAGGGCCGGTTGAAAAATTGACTTTACGAGGGCCGGTTGAAAAATCTACCTTACGAGGGCCGGTTGAAAAATTGACTTTACGAGGGCCGGTTGAAAAATTGACTTTACGAGGGCCGGTTGAAAAATTGACTTTACGAGGGCCGGTTGAAAAATTGACTTTACGAGGGCCGGTTGAAAAATCTACCTTACGAGGGCCCGTTGAAAAATCTACCTTACGAGGGCCGGTTGAAAAATTGACTTTACGAGGGCCGGTTGAAAAATTGACTTTACGAGGGCCGGTTGAAAAATTGACTTTACGAGGGCCGGTTGAAAAATTGACTTTACGAGGGCCGGTTGAAAAACTCACTTTACGAGGGCCGGTTGAATATTGACTTTACGAGGGCTGGTTGAAAAATTTACTTTACGAGGGCCGGTTGAAAAACTGACTTTACGAGGGCCGGTTGAAAATCTACCTTACGAGGGCCGGTTGAAAAATCTACCTTACGAGGGCCGGTTGAAAAATTTACTTTACGAGGGCCTGTTGAATATTGACTTTACGAGAGCCGGTTGAAAAATTGACTTTACGAGGGCCGGTTGAAATTCTACCTTACGAGGGCCGGTTGAAAAATTTACCTTACGAGGGCCGGTTGAAAAATCTACCTTTCGAGGGCCGGTTAAAAAATTGACTTTACGAGGGCCGGTTGAAAAATCTACCTCATCAGGGCCGGTTGAAAAATTGACTTTACGAGGGCCGGTTGAAAAATCTACCTTACGAGGGCCGGTTGAAAAATTGACTTCACGAGGGCCGGTTGAAAAATTGACTTTACGAGGGCCTGTTGAAAAATCTACCTTACGAGGGCCGGTTGAAATATTTACTTAACGAGGGCCGGTTAAAAAATCTACCTTACGAGGGCCCGTTGAAAAATCTACCTTACGAGGGCCGGTTGAAAAATTGACTTTACGAGGGCCGGTTGAAAAATTGACTTTACGAGGGCTGGTTGAAAAATTGACTTTACGAGGGCCGGTTGAAAAATTGACTTTACGAGGGTCGGTTGAAAAATTGACTTTACGAGGGCCGGTTGAAAATCTGACTTTACGAGGGCCGGTTGAAAAATGTACTTTACGAGGGCCGGTTGAAACATTGACTTGACGAGGGCCGGTTGAAAAATCTACCTTACGAAGGCCGGTTGAAAAATTGACTTTTCGATGGCTGGTTGAAAAATTGACTTCACGAGGGCCGGTTGAAAAATTTACTTCACGAGGGCCGGTTGAAAAATGTACTTTACGAGGGCCGGTTGAAAAATTGACTTGACGAGGGCCGGTTGAAAAATTGACTTGACGAGGGCCGGTTGAAAAATCTACCTTACGAAGGCCGGTTGAAAAATTGACTTTACGAGGGCCGGTTGAAAAATTGACTTTACGAGGGCCAGTTGAAAAATTGACTTTACCAGGGCCGGTTGAAAAATCTACCTTACGAGGGCCGGTTGAAAAATCTACCTTACGAGGGCCGGTTGAAAAATTGACTTTACGAGGGCCGGTTGAAAAATCTACCTTACGAGGGCCGGTTGAAAAATTGACTTTACGAGGGCCGGTTGAAAGATTGACTTTACGAGGGCCGGTTGAAAAATTGACTTTACGAGGGCCGGTTGAAAAATTGACTTTACGAGGGCCGGTTGAAAAATTTACTTTACGAGGGCCGGTTGAAAAATTTACTTTTCGAGGGCCGGTTGAATATTGACTTTACGAGGGCTGGTTGAAAAGTTTACTTTACGAGGGCCGGTTGAAAAATTGACTTTACGAGGGCCGGTTGAAAAATTGACTTTACGAGGGCCGGTTGAAAAATCTACCTTACGAGGGCCCGTTGAAAAATCTACCTTACGAGGGCCGGTTGAAAAATTGACTTTACGAGGGCCGGTTGAAAAATTGACTTTACGAGGGCCGGTTGAAAAATTGACTTTACGAGGGCCGGTTGAAAAATTGACTTTACGAGGGCCGGTTGAAAAACTCACTTTACGAGGGCCGGTTGAATATTGACTTTACGAGGGCTGGTTGAAAAATTTACTTCACGAGGGCCGGTTGAAAAACTGACTTTACGAGGGCCGGTTGAAAATCTACCTTACGAGGGCCGGTTGAAAAATCTACCTTACGAGGGCCGGTTGAAAAATTTACTTTACGAGGGCCTGTTGAATATTGACTTTACGAGAGCCGGTTGAAAAATTGACTTTACGAGGGCCGGTTGAAATTCTACCTTACGAGGGCCGGTTGAAAAATTTACCTTACGAGGGCCAGTTGAAAAATCTACCTTTCGAGGGCCGGTTAAAAAATTGACTTTACGAGGGCCGGTTGAAAAATTGACTTTACGAGGGCCGGTTGAAAAATCTACCTTACGAGGGCCGGTTGAAAAATTGACTTCACGAGGGCCGGTTGAAAAATTGACTTTACGAGGGCCTGTTGAAAAATCTACCTTACGAGGGCCGGTTGAAATATTTACTTAACGAGGGCCGGTTAAAAAATCTACCTTACGAGGGCCCGTTGAAAAATCTAATTTACGAGGGCCGGTTGAAAAATTGACTTTACGAGGGCCGGTTGAAAAATTGACTTTACGAGGGCTGGTTGAAAAATTGACTTTACGAGGGCCGGTTGAAAAATTGACTTTCCGAGGGTCGGTTGAAAAATTGACTTTACGAGGGCCGGTTGAAAATCTGACTTTACGAGGGCCGGTTGAAAAATGTACTTTACGAGGGCCGGTTGAAACATTGACTTGACGAGGGCCGGTTGAAAAATCTACCTTACGAAGGCCGGTTGAAAAATTGACTTTTCGATGGCTGGTTGAAAAATTGACTTCACGAGGGCCGGTTGGAAAATCTACCTCACGAGGGCCGGTTGAAAAATCTAACTTACGAGGGCCGGTTGAAAAATTTACTTCACGAGGGCCGGTTGAAAAATGTACTTTACGAGGGCCGGTTGAAAAATTGACTTGACGAGGGCCGGTTGAAAAATTGACTTGACGAGGGCCGGTTGAAAAATTGACTTTACGAGGGCTGGTTGAAAAATTTACTTTACGAGGGCCGGTTGAAAAACTGACTTTACTAGGGCCGGTTGAGAATCTACCTTACGAGGGCCGGTTGAAAAATCTACCTTACGAGGGCCGGTTGAAAATCTACCTTACGAGGGCCGGTTGAAAAATGTACCTTACGAGGGCCGGTTGAAAAATTTACTTCACGAGGGCCGGTTGAAAAATGTACTTTACGAGGGCCGGTTGAAAAATTGACTCTACGAGGGCCGGTTGAAAAATTAACTTTACGAGGGCCGGTTGAAAAACTGACTTTACGAGGGCCGGTTGAAAATCTACCTTACGAGGGCCGGTTGAAAAATTGACTTCACGAGGGCCGGTTGAAAAATTGACTTTACGAGGGCTGGTTGAAAAATTGACTTTACGAGGGCCGGTTGAAAAATTGACTTTCCGAGGGTCGGTTGAAAAATTGACTTTACGAGGGCCGGTTGAAAATCTGACTTTACGAGGGCCGGTTGAAAAATGTACTTTACGAGGGCCGGTTGAAACATTGACTTGACGAGGGCCGGTTGAAAAATCTACCTTACGAAGGCCGGTTGAAAAATTGACTTTTCGATGGCTGGTTGAAAAATTGACTTCACGAGGGCCGGTTGGAAAATCTACCTCACGAGGGCCGGTTGAAAAATCTAACTTACGAGGGCCGGTTGAAAAATTTACTTCACGAGGGCCGGTTGAAAAATGTACTTTACGAGGGCCGGTTGAAAAATTGACTTGACGAGGGCCGGTTGAAAAATTGACTTGACGAGGGCCGGTTGAAAAATCTACCTTACGAAGGCCGGTTGAAAAATTGACTTTACGAGGGCCGGTTGAAAAATTGACTTTACGAGGGCCAGTTGAAAAATTGACTTTACCAGGGCCGGTTGAAAAATCTACCTTACGAGGGCCGGTTGAAAAATCTACCTTACGAGGGCCGGTTGAAAAATTGACTTTACGAGGGCCGGTTGAAAAATCTACCTTACGAGGGCCGGTTGAAAAATTGACTTTACGAGGGCCGGTTGAAAAATTGACTTCACGAGGGCCGGTTGAAAAATTGACTTTACGAGGGCCGGTTGAAAAATTGACTTTACGAGGGCCGGTTGAAAAATTTACTTTACGAGGGCCGGTTGAATATTGACTTTACGAGGGCCGGTTGAAAAATTTACGTTACGAGGGCCGGTTGAAAAATTAACTTTACGAGGGCCGGTTGAATATTGACTTTACGAGGGCCGGTTGAAAAATTTACTTCACGAGGGCCGGTTGAGAAATGTACTTTACGAGGGCCGGTTGAAAAATTGACTTTACGAGGGCCGGTTGAAAAATTGACTTTACGAGGGCCGGTTGAAAAATTGACTTTACGAGGGCTGGTTGAAAAATTTACTTTACGAGGGCCGGTTGAAACATTGACTTGACGAGGGCCGGTTGAAAAATCTACCTTACGAAGGCCGGTTGAAAAATTGACTTTTCGATGGCTGGTTGAAAAATTGACTTCACGAGGGCCGGTTGGAAAATCTACCTCACGAGGGCCGGTTGAAAAATCTAACTTACGAGGGCCGGTTGAAAAATTTACTTCACGAGGGCCGGTTGAAAAATGTACTTTACGAGGGCCGGTTGAAAAATTGACTTGACGAGGGCCGGTTGAAAAATTGACTTGACGAGGGCCGGTTGAAAAATCTACCTTACGAAGGCCGGTTGAAAAATTGACTTTACGAGGGCCGGTTGAAAAATTGACTTTACGAGGGCCAGTTGAAAAATTGACTTTACCAGGGCCGGTTGAAAAATCTACCTTACGAGGGCCGGTTGAAAAATTGACTTTACGAGGGCCGGTTGAAAAATCTACCTTACGAGGGCCGGTTGAAAAATTGACTTTACGAGGGCCGGTTGAAAAATTGACTTCACGAGGGCCGGTTGAAAAATTGACTTTACGAGGGCCGGTTGAAAAATTGACTTTACGAGGGCCGGTTGAAAAATTTACTTTACGAGGGCCGGTTGAATATTGACTTTACGAGGGCCGGTTGAAAAATTTACGTTACGAGGGCCGGTTGAAAAATTTACTTTACGAGGGCCGGTTGAATATTGACTTTACGAGGGCCGGTTGAAAAATTTACTTCACGAGGGCCGGTTGAGAAATGTACTTTACGAGGGCCGGTTGAAAAATTGACTTTACGAGGGCCGGTTGAAAAATTGACTTTACGAGGGCCGGTTGAAAAATTGACTTTACGAGGGCTGGTTGAAAAATTTACTTTACGAGGGCCGGTTGAAAAACTGACTTTACTAGGGCCGGTTGAGAATCTACCTTACGAGGGCCGGTTGAAAAATCTACCTTACGAGGGCCGGTTGAAAATCTACCTTACGAGGGCCGGTTGAAAAATGTACCTTACGAGGGCCGGTTGAAAAATTTACTTCACGAGGGCCGGTTGAAAAATGTACTTTACGAGGGCCGGTTGAAAAATTGACTCTACGAGGGCCGGTTGAAAAATTAACTTTACGAGGGCCGGTTGAAAAACTGACTTTACGAGGGCCGGTTGAAAATCTACCTTACGAGGGCCGGTTGAAAAATTGACTTCACGAGGGCCGGTTGAAAAATTGACTTTACGAGGGCCTGTTGAAAAATTGACTTTACGAGGGCCGGTTGAAAAATTGACTTTACGAGTGCCGGTTGAAAAATCTATCTTACGCGGGCCGGTTGAAAAATTGACTTTACGAGGGCCGGTTGAAAAATTGACTTTACGAGGGCCGGTTGAAAAATTGACTTTACGAGGGCCGGTTGAAAAATTTACGTTACGAGGGCCGGTTGAAAAATTTACTTTACGAGGGCCGGTTGAAAAATTGACTTTACGAGGGCCAGTTGAAAAATTGACTTTACCAGGGCCGGTTGAAAAATCTACCTTACGAGGGCCGGTTGAAAAATCTACCTTACGAGGGCCGGTTGAAAAATTGACTTTACGAGGGCCGGTTGAAAAATCTACCTTACGAGGGCCGGTTGAAAAATTGACTTTACGAGGGCCGGTTGAAAAATTGACTTCACGAGGGCCGGTTGAAAAATTGACTTTACGAGGGCCGGTTGAAAAATTGACTTTACGAGGGCCGGTTGAAAAATTTACTTTACGAGGGCCGGTTGAATATTGACTTTACGAGGGCCGGTTGAAAAATTTACGTTACGAGGGCCGGTTGAAAAATTTACTTTACGAGGGCCGGTTGAATATTGACTTTACGAGGGCCGGTTGAAAAATTTACTTCACGAGGGCCGGTTGAGAAATGTACTTTACGAGGGCCGGTTGAAAAATTGACTTTACGAGGGCCGGTTGAAAAATTGACTTTACGAGGGCCGGTTGAAAAATTGACTTTACGAGGGCTGGTTGAAAAATTTACTTTACGAGGGCCGGTTGAAAAACTGACTTTACTAGGGCCGGTTGAGAATCTACCTTACGAGGGCCGGTTGAAAAATCTACCTTACGAGGGCCGGTTGAAAATCTACCTTACGAGGGCCGGTTGAAAAATGTACCTTACGAGGGCCGGTTGAAAAATTTACTTCACGAGGGCCGGTTGAAAAATGTACTTTACGAGGGCCGGTTGAAAAATTGACTCTACGAGGGCCGGTTGAAAAATTAACTTTACGAGGGCCGGTTGAAAAACTGACTTTACGAGGGCCGGTTGAAAATCTACCTTACGAGGGCCGGTTGAAAAATTGACTTCACGAGGGCCGGTTGAAAAATTGACTTTACGAGGGCCTGTTGAAAAATTGACTTTACGAGGGCCGGTTGAAAAATTGACTTTACGAGTGCCGGTTGAAAAATCTATCTTACGCGGGCCGGTTGAAAAATTGACTTTACGAGGGCCGGTTGAAAAATTGACTTTACGAGGGCCGGTTGAAAAATTGACTTTACGAGGGCCGGTTGAAAAATTTACGTTACGAGGGCCGGTTGAAAAATTTACTTTACGAGGGCCGGTTGAATATTGACTTTACGAGGGCCGGTTAAAAACTGACTCTACGAGGGCCGGTTGAAAATCTACCTTACGAGGGCCGGTTGAAAATCTACCTTACGAGGGCCGGTTGAAAAATCTACCTTACGAGGGCCGGTTGAAAAATGTACTTTACGAGGGCCGGTTGAAAAATTGACTTTACGAGGGCCGGTTGAAAAATTGACTTTACAAGGGCCGGTTGGAAAATTGACTTTACGAGGGCCGGTTGAAAAATTTACGTTACGAGGGCCGGTTGAAAAATTTACTTTACGAGGGCCGGTTGAATATTGACTTTACGAGGGCTGGTTGAAAAATTTACTTTACGAGGGCCGGTTGAAAAACTGACTTTACGAGGGACGGTTGAAAATCTACCTTACGAGGGCCGGTTGAAAAATCTACCTTACGAGGGCCGGTTGAAAAATTTACTTTACGAGGGCCGGTTGAATATTGACTTTACGAGGGCCAATTGAAAAATCTACCTTACGAGGGCCGGTTGAAAAATTGACTTTACGAGGGCCGGTTGAAAAATTGACTTTACGAGGGCCGGTTGAAAAATTTACTTCACGAGGGCCGGTTGAGAAATGTACTTTACGAGGGCCGGTTGAAAAATTGACTTTACGAGGGCCGGTTGAAAAATTGACTTTACGAGGGCCGGTTGAAAAATTGACTTTACGAGGGCTGGTTGAAAAATTTACTTTACGAGGGCCGGTTGAAAAATTAACTTTACGAGGGCCGGTTGAAAAACTGACTTTACGAGGGCCGGTTGAAAATCTACCTTACGAGGGCCGGTTGAAAAATTGACTTCACGAGGGCCGGTTGAAAAATTTACTTTACGAGGGCCGGTTGAATATTGACTTTACGAGGGCCGGTTGAAAAATTTACGTTACGAGGGCCGGTTGAAAAATTTACTTTACGAGGGCCGGTTGAAAAATTTACTTTACGAGGGCCGGTTGAATATTGACTTTACGAGGGCCGGTTGAAAAATTGACTTTACGAGGGCTGGTTGAAAAATTTACTTTACGAGGGCCGGTTGAAAAACTGACTTTACTAGGGCCGGTTGAGAATCTACCTTACGAGGGCCGGTTGAAAAATCTACCTTACGAGGGCCGGTTGAAAATCTACCTTACGAGGGCCGGTTGAAAAATTAACTTTACGAGGGCCGGTTGAAAAACTGACTTTACGAGGGCCGGTTGAAAATCTACCTTACGAGGGCCGGTTGAAAAATTGACTTCACGAGGGCCGGTTGAAAAATTTACTTTACGAGGGCCGGTTGAATATTGACTTTACGAGGGCCGGTTGAAAAATTTACTTCACGAGGGCCGGTTGAGAAATGTACTTTACGAGGGCCGGTTGAAAAATTCACTTTACGAGGGCCGGTTGAAAAATTGACTTTACGAGGGCCGGTTGAAAAATTGACTTTACGAGGGCTGGTTGAAAAATTTACTTTACGAGGGCCGGTTGAAAAACTGACTTTACTAGGGCCGGTTGAGAATCTACCTTACGAGGGCCGGTTGAAAAATCTACCTTACGAGGGCCGGTTGAAAATCTACCTTACGAGGGCCGGTTGAAAAATGTACCTTACGAGGGCCGGTTGAAAAATTTACTTCACGAGGGCCGGTTGAAAAATGTACTTTACGAGGGCCGGTTGAAAAATTGACTCTACGAGGGCCGGTTGAAAAATTAACTTTACGAGGGCCGGTTGAAAAACTGACTTTACGAGGGCCGGTTGAAAATCTACCTTACGAGGGCCGGTTGAAAAATTGACTTCACGAGGGCCGGTTGAAAAATTGACTTTACGAGGGCCTGTTGAAAAATTGACTTTACGAGGGCCGGTTGAAAAATTGACTTTACGAGTGCCGGTTGAAAAATCTATCTTACGCGGGCCGGTTGAAAAATTGACTTTACGAGGGCCGGTTGAAAAATTGACTTTACGAGGGCCGGTTGAAAAATTGACTTTACGAGGGCCGGTTGAAAAATTGACTTTACGAGGGCCGGTTGAAAAATTGACTTTACGAGGGCCGGTTGAAAAATTGACTTTACGAGGGCCGGTTGAAAAATCTACCTTACGAGGGCCCGTTGAAAAATCTACCTTACGAGGGCCGGTTGAAAAATTGACTTTACGAGGGCCGGTTGAAAAATTGACTTTACGAGGGCCGGTTGAAAAATTGACTTTACGAGGGCCGGTTGAAAAATTGACTTTACGAGGGCCGGTTGAAAAACTCACTTTACGAGGGCCGGTTGAATATTGACTTTACGAGGGCTGGTTGAAAAATTTACTTTACGAGGGCCGGTTGAAAAACTGACTTTACGAGGGCCGGTTGAAAATCTACCTTACGAGGGCCGGTTGAAAAATCTACCTTACGAGGGCCGGTTGAAAAATTTACTTTACGAGGGCCTGTTGAATATTGACTTTACGAGAGCCGGTTGAAAAATTGACTTTACGAGGGCCGGTTGAAATTCTACCTTACGAGGGCCGGTTGAAAAATTTACCTTACGAGGGCCGGTTGAAAAATCTACCTTTCGAGGGCCGGTTAAAAAATTGACTTTACGAGGGCCGGTTGAAAAATCTACCTCATCAGGGCCGGTTGAAAAATTGACTTTACGAGGGCCGGTTGAAAAATCTACCTTACGAGGGCCGGTTGAAAAATTGACTTCACGAGGGCCGGTTGAAAAATTGACTTTACGAGGGCCTGTTGAAAAATCTACCTTACGAGGGCCGGTTGAAATATTTACTTAACGAGGGCCGGTTAAAAAATCTACCTTACGAGGGCCCGTTGAAAAATCTACCTTACGAGGGCCGGTTGAAAAATTGACTTTACGAGGGCCGGTTGAAAAATTGACTTTACGAGGGCTGGTTGAAAAATTGACTTTACGAGGGCCGGTTGAAAAATTGACTTTACGAGGGTCGGTTGAAAAATTGACTTTACGAGGGCCGGTTGAAAATCTGACTTTACGAGGGCCGGTTGAAAAATGTACTTTACGAGGGCCGGTTGAAACATTGACTTGACGAGGGCCGGTTGAAAAATCTACCTTACGAAGGCCGGTTGAAAAATTGACTTTTCGATGGCTGGTTGAAAAATTGACTTCACGAGGGCCGGTTGAAAAATTTACTTCACGAGGGCCGGTTGAAAAATGTACTTTACGAGGGCCGGTTGAAAAATTGACTTGACGAGGGCCGGTTGAAAAATTGACTTGACGAGGGCCGGTTGAAAAATCTACCTTACGAGGGCCGGTTGAAAAATTGACTTTACGAGGGCCGGTTGAAAAATCTACCTTACGAGGGCCGGTTGAAAAATTGACTTTACGAGGGCCGGTTGAAAGATTGACTTTACGAGGGCCGGTTGAAAAATTGACTTTACGAGGGCCGGTTGAAAAATTGACTTTACGAGGGCCGGTTGAAAAATTTACTTTACGAGGGCCGGTTGAAAAATTTACTTTTCGAGGGCCGGTTGAATATTGACTTTACGAGGGCTGGTTGAAAAGTTTACTTTACGAGGGCCGGTTGAAAAATTGACTTTACGAGGGCCGGTTGAAAAATTGACTTTACGAGGGCCGGTTGAAAAATCTACCTTACGAGGGCCCGTTGAAAAATCTACCTTACGAGGGCCGGTTGAAAAATTGACTTTACGAGGGCCGGTTGAAAAATTGACTTTACGAGGGCCGGTTGAAAAATTGACTTTACGAGGGCCGGTTGAAAAATTGACTTTACGAGGGCCGGTTGAAAAACTCACTTTACGAGGGCCGGTTGAATATTGACTTTACGAGGGCTGGTTGAAAAATTTACTTCACGAGGGCCGGTTGAAAAACTGACTTTACGAGGGCCGGTTGAAAATCTACCTTACGAGGGCCGGTTGAAAAATCTACCTTACGAGGGCCGGTTGAAAAATTTACTTTACGAGGGCCTGTTGAATATTGACTTTACGAGAGCCGGTTGAAAAATTGACTTTACGAGGGCCGGTTGAAATTCTACCTTACGAGGGCCGGTTGAAAAATTTACCTTACGAGGGCCGGTTGAAAAATCTACCTTTCGAGGGCCGGTTAAAAAATTGACTTTACGAGGGCCGGTTGAAAAATCTACCTCATCAGGGCCGGTTGAAAAATTGACTTTACGAGGGCCGGTTGAAAAATCTACCTTACGAGGGCCGGTTGAAAAATTGACTTCACGAGGGCCGGTTGAAAAATTGACTTTACGAGGGCCTGTTGAAAAATCTACCTTACGAGGGCCGGTTGAAATATTTACTTAACGAGGGCCGGTTAAAAAATCTACCTTACGAGGGCCCGTTGAAAAATCTAATTTACGAGGGCCGGTTGAAAAATTGACTTTACGAGGGCCGGTTGAAAAATTGACTTTACGAGGGCTGGTTGAAAAATTGACTTTACGAGGGCCGGTTGAAAAACTCACTTTACGAGGGCCGGTTGAATATTGACTTTACGAGGGCTGGTTGAAAAATTTACTTCACGAGGGCCGGTTGAAAAACTGACTTTACGAGGGCCGGTTGAAAATCTACCTTACGAGGGCCGGTTGAAAAATCTACCTTACGAGGGCCGGTTGAAAAATTTACTTTACGAGGGCCTGTTGAATATTGACTTTACGAGAGCCGGTTGAAAAATTTACCTTACGAGGGCCGGTTGAAAAATCTACCTTTCGAGGGCCGGTTAAAAAATTGACTTTACGAGGGCCTGTTGAAAAATCTACCTCATCAGGGCCGGTTGAAAAATTGACTTTACGAGGGCCGGTTGAAAAATCTACCTTACGAGGGCCGGTTGAAAAATTGACTTCACGAGGGCCGGTTGAAAAATTGACTTTACGAGGGCCTGTTGAAAAATCTACCTTACGAGGGCCGGTTGAAATATTTACTTAACGAGGGCCGGTTAAAAAATCTACCTTACGAGGGCCCGTTGAAAAATCTAATTTACGAGGGCCGGTTGAAAAATTGACTCTACGAGGGCCGGTTGAAAAATTAACTTTACGAGGGCCGGTTGAAAAACTGACTTTACGAGGGCCGGTTGAAAATCTACCTTACGAGGGCCGGTTGAAAAATTGACTTCACGAGGGCCGGTTGAAAAATTGACTTTACGAGGGCCTGTTGAAAAATTGACTTTACGAGGGCCGGTTGAAAAATTGACTTTACGAGTGCCGGTTGAAAAATCTATCTTACGCGGGCCGGTTGAAAAATTGACTTTACGAGGGCCGGTTGAAAAATTGACTTTACGAGGGCCGGTTGAAAAATTGACTTTACGAGGGCCGGTTGAAAAATTTACGTTACGAGGGCCGGTTGAAAAATTTACTTTACGAGGGCCGGTTGAATATTGACTTTACGAGGGCCGGTTAAAAACTGACTCTACGAGGGCCGGTTGAAAATCTACCTTACGAGGGCCGGTTGAAAATCTACCTTACGAGGGCCGGTTGAAAAATCTACCTTACGAGGGCCGGTTGAAAAATGTACTTTACGAGGGCCGGTTGAAAAATTGACTTTACGAGGGCCGGTTGAAAAATTGACTTTACGAGGGCCGGTTGGAAAATTGACTTTACGAGGGCCGGTTGAAAAATTTACGTTACGAGGGCCGGTTGAAAAATTTACTTTACGAGGGCCGGTTGAATATTGACTTTACGAGGGCTGGTTGAAAAATTTACTTTACGAGGGCCGGTTGAAAAACTGACTTTACGAGGGACGGTTGAAAATCTACCTTACGAGGGCCGGTTGAAAAATCTACCTTACGAGGGCCGGTTGAAAAATTTACTTTACGAGGGCCGGTTGAATATTGACTTTACGAGGGCCGGTTGAAAAATCTACCTTACGAGGGCCGGTTGAAAAATTGACTTTACGAGGGCCGGTTGAAAAATTGACTTTACGAGGGCCGGTTGAAAAATTTACTTCACGAGGGCCGGTTGAGAAATGTACTTTACGAGGGCCGGTTGAAAAATTGACTTTACGAGGGCCGGTTGAAAAATTGACTTTACGAGGGCCGGTTGAAAAATTGACTTTACGAGGGCTGGTTGAAAAATTTACTTTACGAGGGCCGGTTGAAAAATTTACGTTACGAGGGCCGGTTGAAAAATTTACTTTACGAGGGCCGGTTGAATATTGACTTTACGAGGGCTGGTTGAAAAATTTACTTTACGAGGGCCGGTTGAAAAATTTACTTTACGAGGGCCGGTTGAATATTGACTTTACGAGGGCCGGTTGAAAAATTGACTCTACGAGGGCCGGTTGAAAAATTAACTTTACGAGGGCCGGTTGAAAAACTGACTTTACGAGGGCCGGTTGAAAATCTACCTTACGAGGGCCGGTTGAAAAATTGACTTCACGAGGGCCGGTTGAAAAATTTACTTTACGAGGGCCGGTTGAATATTGACTTTACGAGGGCCGGTTGAAAAATTTACGTTACGAGGGCCGGTTGAAAAATTTACTTTACGAGGGCCGGTTGAAAAATTTACTTTACGAGGGCCGGTTGAATATTGACTTTACGAGGGCCGGTTGAAAAATTGACTTTACGAGGGCTGGTTGAAAAATTTACTTTACGAGGGCCGGTTGAAAAACTGACTTTACTAGGGCCGGTTGAGAATCTACCTTACGAGGGCCGGTTGAAAAATCTACCTTACGAGGGCCGGTTGAAAATCTACCTTACGAGGGCCGGTTGAAAAATTAACTTTACGAGGGCCGGTTGAAAAACTGACTTTACGAGGGCCGGTTGAAAATCTACCTTACGAGGGCCGGTTGAAAAATTGACTTCACGAGGGCCGGTTGAAAAATTGACTTTACGAGGGCCGGTTGAATATTGACTTTACGAGGGCCGGTTGAAAAATTTACTTCACGAGGGCCGGTTGAGAAATGTACTTTACGAGGGCCGGTTGAAAAATTCACTTTACGAGGGCCGGTTGAAAAATTGACTTTACGAGGGCCGGTTGAAAAATTGACTTTACGAGGGCTGGTTGAAAAATTTACTTTACGAGGGCCGGTTGAAAAACTGACTTTACTAGGGCCGGTTGAGAATCTACCTTACGAGGGCCGGTTGAAAAATCTACCTTACGAGGGCCGGTTGAAAATCTACCTTACGAGGGCCGGTTGAAAAATGTACCTTACGAGGGCCGGTTGAAAAATTTACTTCACGAGGGCCGGTTGAAAAATGTACTTTACGAGGGCCGGTTGAAAAATTGACTCTACGAGGGCCGGTTGAAAAATTAACTTTACGAGGGCCGGTTGAAAAACTGACTTTACGAGGGCCGGTTGAAAATCTACCTTACGAGGGCCGGTTGAAAAATTGACTTCACGAGGGCCGGTTGAAAAATTGACTTTACGAGGGCCTGTTGAAAAATTGACTTTACGAGGGCCGGTTGAAAAATTGACTTTACGAGTGCCGGTTGAAAAATCTATCTTACGCGGGCCGGTTGAAAAATTGACTTTACGAGGGCCGGTTGAAAAATTGACTTTACGAGGGCCGGTTGAAAAATTGACTTTACGAGGGCCGGTTGAAAAATTGACTTTACGAGGGCTGGTTGAAAAATTGACTTTACGAGGGCCGGTTGAAAAATTGACTTTACGAGGGCCGGTTGAAAAATTTACGTTACGAGGGCCGGTTGAAAAATTTACTTTACGAGGGCCGGTTGAATATTGACTTTACGAGGGCCGGTTAAAAACTGACTCTACGAGGGCCGGTTGAAAATCTACCTTACGAGGGCCGGTTGAAAAATCTACCTTACGAGGGCCGGTTGAAAAATTTACTTCACGAGGGCCGGTTGAAAAATCTACCTAACGAGGGCCGGTTGAAAAATTGACTTTACGAGGGCCGGTTGAAAAATCTACCTTACGAGGGCCGGTTGAAAAATTTACTTCACGAGGGCCGGTTGAAAAATCTACCTTACGAGGGCCGGTTGAAAAATTGACTTTACGAGGGCCGGTTGAAAAATTGACTTTTACGAGGGCCGGTTGAAAAATTGACTTTACGAGGGCCGGTTGAAAAATCTACCTTACGAGGGCCGGTTGAAAAATTCACTTCACGAGGGCCGGTTGAAAAATCTACCTTACGAGGGCCGGTTGAAAAATTGACTTCACGAGGGCCGGTTGAAAAACTGACTTTACGAGGGCCGGTTGAAAAATTGACTTTACGAGGGCCGGTTGAAAAATTGACTTTACGAGGGCCGGTTGAAAAATCTACTTTACGAGGGCCCGTTGAAAAATCTACCTTACGAGGGCCGGTTGAAAAAGTGACTTTCCGAGGGCCGGTTGAAAAATCTACCTTACGATGGCCGGTTGAAAAATTTTCTTTACGAGGGCCGGTTGAAAAATTGACTTTACGAGGGCCGGTTGAAAAATTGACTTTACGAGGGCCGGTTGAAAAATTTACTTTACGAGGGCCGGTTGAATATTGACTTTACGAGGGCCGGTTGAAAAATTGACTTTACGAGGGCCGGTTGAAATTCTACCTCACGAGGGCCGGTTGAAAAATTTACCTTACGAGGGCCGGTTGAAAAATCTACCTCACGAGGGCCGGTTGAAAAATTGACTTTACGAGGGCCGGTTGAAAAATCTACCTTACCAGGGCCGGTTGAAAAATTGACTTTACGAGGGCCGGTTGAAAAATCTACCTTACGAGGGCCGGTTGAAAAATTGACTTTGACGAGGGCCGGTTGAAATTCTACCTTTTGAGGGCCGGTTGAAAAATCTACCTTACGAGGGCCGGTTGAAAAATTGACTTCACGAGGGCCGGTCGAAAAACTGACTTTACGAGGGCCGGTTGAAAAATTAACTTTACGAGGGCCGGTTGAAAAATTGACTTTACGAGGGCCGGTTGAAAAATCTACCTTACGAGGGCCCGTTAAAAAATCTACCTTACGAGGGCCGGTTGAAAAATTGACTTTACGAGGGCCTGTTGAAAAATTGACTTTACGAGGGCCGGTTGAAAAATTGACTTTACGAGGGCCGGTTGAAAAATTGACTTCACGAGGGCCGGTTGAAAAACTCACTTTACGAGGGCCGGTTGAATATTGACTTTACGAGGGCTGGTTGAAAAATTTACTTTACGAGGGCCGGTTGAAAAACTGACTTTACGAGGGCCGGTTGAAAATCTACCTTACGAGGGCCGGTTGAAAAATCTACCTTACGAGGGCCGGTTGAAAAATTTACTTTACGAGGGCCTGTTGAATATTGACTTTACGAGAGCCGGTTGAAAAATTGACTTTACGAGGGCCGGTTGAAATTCTACCTTACGAGGGCCGGTTGAAAAATTTACCTTACGAGGGCCGGTTGAAAAATCTACCTTTCGAGGGCCGGTTAAAAAATTGACTTTACGAGGGCCGGTTGAAAAATCTACCTTACCAGGGCCGGTTGAAAAATTGACTTTACGAGGGCCGGTTGAAAAATGTACTTTACGAGGGCCGGTTGAAACATTGACTTGACGAGGGCCGGTTGAAAAATCTACCTTACGAAGGCCGGTTGAAAAATTGACTTTTCGATGGCTGGTTGAAAAATTGACTTCACGAGGGCCGGTTGGAAAATCTACCTCACGAGGGCCGGTTGAAAAATCTAACTTACGAGGGCCGGTTGAAAAATTTACTTCACGAGGGCCGGTTGAAAAATGTACTTTACGAGGGCCGGTTGAAAAATTGACTTGACGAGGGCCGGTTGAAAAATCTACCTTACGAAGGCCGGTTGAAAAATTGACTTTACGAGGGCCGGTTGAAAAATTGACTTTACGAGGGCCAGTTGAAAAATTGACTTTACCAGGGCCGGTTGAAAAATTTACGTTACGAGGGCCGGTTGAAAAATTTACTTTACGAGGGACGGTTGAAAATCTACCTTACGAGGGCCGGTTGAAAAATCTACCTTACGAGGGCCGGTTGAAAAATTTACTTTACGAGGGCGGGTTGAAAAATTGACTTTACGAGGGCCTGTTGAAAAATTGACTTCACGAGGGCTGGTTGAAAAATTGACTTTACGAGTGCCGGTTGAAAAATCTACCTTACGAGGGCCAGTTGAAAAATTGACTTTACGAGGGATGGTTGAAAAATTGACTTTACGAGGGCCGGTTGAAAAATCTACCTTACGAGGGCCGGTTGAAAAATTTACTTCACGAGGGCCGGTTGAAAAATCTACCTTACGAGGGCCGGTTGAAAAATTTACTTCACGAGGGCCGGTTGAAAAATCTACCTTACGAGGGCCGGTTGAAAAATTGACTTCACGAGGGCCGGTTGAAAAACTGACTTTACGAGGGTCGGTTGAAAAATTGACTTTACGAGGGCCGGTTGAAAAATTGACTTTACGAGGGCCGGTTGAAAAATCTACTTTACGAGGGCCCGTTGAAAAATCTACCTTACGAGGGCCGGTTGAAAAATCTACCTTACGAGGGCCGGTTGAAAAATTGACTTTACGAGGGCCGGTTGAAAAATTGACTTTACGAGGGCCGGTTGGAAAATTGACTTTACGAGGGCCGGTTGAAAAATTTACGTTACGAGGGCCGGTTGAAAAATTTACTTTACGAGGGCCGGTTGAATATTGACTCTACGAGGGCTGGTTGAAAAATTTACTTTACGAGGGCCGGTTGAAAAACTGACTTTACGAGGGCCGGTTGAAAATCTACCTCACGAGGGCCGGTTGAAAAATCTACCTTACGAGGGCCGGTTGAAAAATTGACTTTACGAGGGCCGGTTGAAAAATTGACTTTACGAGGGCCGATTGAAAAATTGACTTTACGAGGGCCGGTTGAAAAATTGACTTTACGAGGGCCGGTTGAAAAATTTACTTTGCGAGGGCCGGTTGAAAAATTTACTTTTCGAGGGCCGGTTGAATATTGACTTTACGAGGGCTGGTTGAAAAGTTTACTTTACGAGGGCCGGTTGAAAAACTGACTTTACGAGGGCCGGTTGAAAATCTACCTTACGAGGGCCGGTTGAAAAATCTACCTTACGAGGGCCGGTTGAAAAATTGACTTTACGAGGGCCGGTTGAAAAATTGACTTTACGAGGGCCGGTTGGAAAATTGACTTTACGAGGGCCGGTTGAAAAATTTACGTTACGAGGGCCGGTTGAAAAATTTACTTTACGAGGGCCGGTTGAAAAATTGACTTTACGAGGGCCGGTTGAAACATTGACTTGACGAGGGCCGGTTGAAAAACTGACTTTACGAGGGCCGGTTGAAAATCTACCTTACGAGGGCCGGTTGAAAAATTTACTTTACGAGGGCCGGTTGAATATTGACTTTACGAGGGCCGGTTGAAAAATTGACTTTACGAGGGCCGGTTGAAAAATTGACTTTACGAGGGCCGGTTGAAACATTGACTTGACGAGGGCCGGTTGAAAAATCTACCTTACGAAGGCCGGTTGAAAAATTGACTTTACGAGGGCCGGTTGAAAAATTGACTTTACGAGGGCCGGTTGAAAAATTGACTTTACGAGGGCCGGCTGGAAAATCTACCTTATGAGGGCCGGTTGAAAAATTGACTTTACGAGGGCCGGTTGAAAAATTGACTTTTACGAGGGCCGGTTGAAATTCTACCTTTTGAGGGCCGGTTGAAAAATCTACCTTACGAGGGCCGGTTGAAAAATTGACTCCACGAGGGCCGGTTGAAAAACTGACTTTACGAGGGCCGGTTGAAAAATTGACTTTACGAGGGCCGGTTGAAAAATTGACTTTACGAGGGCTGGTTGAAAAATCGACCTTACGAGGGCCGGTTAGAAAATCTACCTTACGAGGGCTGGTTAAAAAGTTTACCTTACGAGGGCCGGTTGAAAAATTGACTTTACGAGGGCTGGTTGAAAAATTTACTTTACGAGGGCCGGTTGAAAAACTGACTTTACGAGGGCCGATTGAAAATCTACCTTACGAGGGCCGGTTGAAAAATCTACCTTACGAGGGCCGGTTGAAAAATTTACTTTACGAGGGCCGGTTGAATATTGACTTTACGAGGGCCGGTTGAAAAATTGACTTTACGAGGGCCGGTTGAAAAATTGACTTCACGAGGGCCGGTTAAAAAACTGACTTTACGAGGGCCGGTTGAAAAATTGACTTTACGAGGGTCGGTTGAAAAACTGACTTTACGAGGGCCGGTTGAAAAATTGACTTTACGAGGGCCAGTTGAAAAATTGACTTTACCAGGGCCGGTTGAAAATTCTACCTTACGAGGGCCCGTTGAAAAATCTACCTTACGAGGGCCGGTTGAAAAATTTACTTCACGAGGGCCGGTTGAAAAATCTACCTAACGAGGGCCGGTTGAAAAATTGACTTTACGAGGGCCGGTTGAAAAATCTACCTTACGAGGGCCGGTTGAAAAATTGACTTTACGAGGGCCGGTTGAAAAATCTACCTTACGAGGGACGGTTGAAAAATTGACTTTACGAGGGCCGGTTGAAATTCTACCTTTTGAGGGCCGGTTGAAAAATCTACCTTACGAGGGCCGGTTGAAAAATTGACTCCACGAGGGCCGGTTGAAAAATTGACTTTACGAGGGCTGGTTGAAAAATTGACTTTACGAGGGCCGGTTGAAAAATTTACTTTACGA
Organism: Dyspetes luteomarginatus; assembly: GCA_963669185.1. NCBI lineage: Eukaryota > Metazoa > Arthropoda > Insecta > Hymenoptera > Ichneumonidae > Dyspetes > Dyspetes luteomarginatus. The sequence goes on along the minus strand of OY769911.1, from coordinate 11,827,392 downwards.
GGGCCGGTTGAAAAACTTACTTTACGAGGGCCGGTTGAATATTGACTTTACGAGGGCCGGTTGAAAAATTGACTTTACGAGGGCCGGTTGAAAATTCTACCTTACGAGGGCCGGTTGAAATATTGACTGTACGAGGGACGGTTGGAAAATCTACCTTACGAGGGTGTATTCAAAATCCTACCTTGCAAGGGCTGGTTGAAAAATCGACCTTACGAGGGCCGGTTAGAAAATCTACCTTACGAGGGGCGGTTGAAAAATCTACCTTACGAGGGCCGGTTGAAAATCTACCTTACGAGGGCTGGTTGAAAAGTTTACCTTACGAGGGCCGGTTGAAAAATTGACTTTACGAGGGCTGGTTGAAAAATTTACTTTACGAGGGCTGGTTGTAAAACTGACTTTACGAGGGCCGGTTGAAAATCTACCTTACGAGGGCCGGTTGAAAAATCTACCTTACGAGGGCCGGTTGAAAAATTTACTTTACGAGGGCCGGTTGAATATTGACTTTACGAGGGCCGGTTGAAAAATTGACTTTACGAGGGCCAGTTGAAAAATTGACTTTACCAGGGCCGGTTGAAAAATCTACCTTACGAGGGCCCGTTGAGAAATCTACCTTACGAGGGCCGGTTGAAAAATTGACTTTACGAGGGCCGGTTGAAAAATCTACCTTACGATGGCCGGTTGAAAAATTGACTTCACGAGGGCGGGTTGAAAAATTGACTTTACGAGGGCCTGTTGAAAAATTGACTTTACGAGGGCTGGTTGAAAAATTGACTTTACGAGTGCCGGTTGAAAAATCTACCTTACGAGGGCCGGTTGAAAAATTGACTTTACGAGGGCCGGTTGAAAAATTGACTTTACGAGGGCCGGTTGAAAAATTGACTTTACGAGGGCCGGTTGAAAAATTGACTTTACGAGGGCCGGTTGAAAAATTTACTTTACGAGGGCCGGTTGAAAAATTTACTTTTCGAGGGCCGGTTGAATATTGACTTTACGAGGGCTGGTTGAAAAGTTTACTTTACGAGGGCCGGTTGAAAAATTGACTTTACGAGGGCCGGTTGAAAAATTGACTTTACGAGGGCCGGTTGAAAAATTGACTTTACGAGGGCCGGTTGAAAAATTGACTTTACGAGGGCCGGTTGAAAAATTGACTTTACGAGGGACGGTTGAAAAATTGACTTTACGAGGGCCGGTTGAAAAATTTACTTTACGAGGGCCGGTTGAAAAATTGACTTTACGAGGGCCGGTTGAAAAATTGATTTTACGAGGGCCGGTTGGAAAATTGACTTTACGAGGGCCGGTTGAAAAATTTACGTTACGAGGGCCGGTTGAAAAATTTACTTTACGAGGGCCGGTTGAATATTGACTTTATGAGGGCCGGTTGAAAAACTGACTCTACGAGGGCCGGTTGAAAATCTACCTTACGAGGGCCGGTTGAAAAATCTACCTTACGAGGGCCGGTTGAAAAATTTACTTCACGAGGGCCGGTTGAAAAATCTACCTAACGAGGGCCGGTTGACAAATTGACTTTACGAGGGCCGGTTGAAAAATCTACCTTACGAGGGCCGGTTGAAAAATTTACTTCACGAGGGCCGGTTGAAAAATGTACCTTACGAGGGCTGGTTGAAAAATTTACTTTACGAGTGCCGGTTGAAAAATTGACTTCACGAGGGCCGGTTGAAAATTCTACCTTACGAGGGTCGGTTGAAAAATTGACTGTACGAGGGCCGGTTGGAAAATCTACCTTACGAGGGTGTATTAAAAATTCTACCTTGCAAGGGCTGGTTGAAAAATCGACCTTACGAGGGCCGGTTAGAAAATCTACCCTACGAGGGGCGGTTGAAAAATCTACCTTACGAGGGCCGGTTGAAAATCTACCTTACGAGGGCTGGTTGAAAAATTGACTCTACGAAGGCCGGTTGAAAAATGTACCTTACGAGGGCCGGTTGAAAAATGTACCTTACGAGGGCCGGTTGAAAAATTGACTATACGAGGGCCGGTTGAAAAATTGATTTCACGAGGGCCGGTTGAAAAATTGACTTTACGAGGGCCGGTTGAAAAATCTACCTTACGAGGGCCGGTTGAAAAATCTAACTTACAAGGGCCGGTTGAAAAATCTACCTTACGAGGGGTGGTTGAAAAATCTACCTTACGAGGGCCGGTTGAAAAATTTACCTTACGAGGGCCGGTCGAAAAGTTTACCTTACGAGGGCCGGTTGAAAAATTGACTTTACGAAGGCCGGTTGAAAAATGTACCTTACGAGGGCCGGTTGAAAAATGTACCTTACGAGGGCCGGTTGAAAAATTGACTTTACGAGGGCCGGTTGAAAAATTGATTTTACGAGGGCCGGTTGAAAAATTGACTTTACGAGGGCCGGTTGAAAAATCTACCTTACGAGGGCCGGTTGAAAAATGTACCTTACGAGGGCCGGTTGAAAAATGTACCTTACGAGGGCCGGCTGAAAAATTGACTATACGAGGGCCGGTTGAAAAATCTACCGTACGAGGGCCGGTTGAAAAATTGACTTTACGAGGGCCGGTTGACAAATCTACCTTACGAGGGCCGGTTGAAAAATTTACTTCACGAGGGCCGGTTGAAAAATGTACCTTACGAGGGCCGGTTGAAAAATTGATTTTACGAGGGCCGGTTGAAAATCTACCTTACGAGGGCCGGTTGAAAAATCTACCTTACGAGGGCCGGTTGAAAAATCTACCTTACGAGGGCCGGTTGGAAAATCTACCTTACGAGGGTTGATTAAAAATTCTACCTTGCAAGGGCCGGTTGAAAAATCGACCTTACGAGGGCCGGTTAAAAAATCTACCTTACGAGGGGCGGTTGAAAAATCTACCTTACGAGGGCCGGTTGGAAATCTACCTTACGAGGGCCGGTTGAAAAATTGACTTTACGAAGGCCGGTTGAAAAATGTACCTTACGAGGGCCGGTTGAAAAATGTACCTTACGAGGGCCGGTTGAAAAATTGACTTTACGAGGGCCGGTTGAAAATTCTACCTTACGAGGGCCGGTTGAAAAATTGACTTTACGAGGGCCGGTTGAAAAATCTACCTTACGAGGGCCGGTTGAAAAATCTAACTTACAAGGGCCGGTTGAAAAATCTACCTTACGAGGGCCGGTTGAAAAATCTACCTTACGAGGGCCGAATGAATAATTTACCTTACGAGGGCCGGTTGAAAAGTTTACCTTACGAGGGCCGGTGGAAAAATCTACCTTACGAGGTCCGGTTGAAAAATCTACTTTGCAAGGGCCGGTTGAAAAATGAACCTTACGAGGGCCGGTTGAAAATGTACCTTACGAGGGTCGGTTGAAAAATCTACCTTTCGAGGGCCGGTTGAAAAATTGACTGTACGACGGCTGGTTGAAAAATCTACTTTACGAAGGCCGGTTGATAAATCCACTTTACGAGGGGCGGTTGAAAAATTTACTTTACGAGGGCAGGTTGGAAAAATACTACACGAGAGCCGAAAATTTTTCCAAAGTCCCTCGCCCAATTCGAAAAATCTTAAAAAAATATTTTTAAAAATGCCAGCTCAACGTATCCAGCGGCATTTTAAAGCTTGAACTCTTGGGATTAAATAAAAAAGAAAAAATCCGCTATCTCTTAAGGTGGCATATTCCCCCCCTATATATATATTTATTTCTGGGAAGTGAGAAACATTGTAAAGACAGACAAAAGTCGAAGACCGCTAATGGTTTGTCTGTCAAATTGCCGATTTATAAATATATATCTTATATTTTTATTTGCATTATATATTTCTGGGAAGTCATAAACATTATAAAGAAAGATAACAGTCGAAGATCGCTAATGGTTTGTCTGTCGAATCGCCGATGGCGTATAGTGCCATCTAACGGTGGCGCGCACCGCACGGATGGTAATTCGTTGCGCGTACCCCGTTCATTGCTATGCCGACGCTATCGGAGTTCGCCAAAACCTTTCATATCCTCTTAAGTGTTGCACATGATGAATTGATTGTAGTAATATGGCGTTGCACCAAAGATAACTTTATTGTAGCAATATTTGTAATATTTACTAATTATATTCATTCAAGCTTATCCCTCTGTCTACGTTTCTCCTATGAGCAGTTAAGGATTCACTTTTAGAACGCTCCTCCAAGTTTCTACCAATTTATATAGATATAGGTAGATATATGTATAATATATATACATACAATATATATAGATATATGTATTTATATATCTCTAGAATGGCTTATGAATATTCCTGCGAATTCTCGAGACTGGCATGGGCGATTAACTTTAGTATTACCATCAGAGGAGGTAGAGAGCAAAAGAAAGAGAGAGAAAGAATATAGGTTCGGATTTCTCATCTCACCCTTTCCCATATCTGTTAGTTGTGCGGGAAATGAGCGCAGTGAGCACAGGAGGCGGGTTGTCGACAAAATTGTGCGCTCGCCCGTGTCCAGCGATGTGCAGCAACGTAGATTGCAGCGAGAGCAGGCCGTTTGGCCAAAGTCAGGAGAGAGAGAGAGAGAGAGAGATAGAAAGGAAAAGAGAGAGAAAGGGAAGATGTGGATGTAGTTCGAGGAGATTCTGTATGTATATACATGCGCGCGTGTGTGTGTGCGTTGCAGTCGACGAAGGCTGCCGCGGTTAAGGACGGAATGCCGAGAGCAATCTGGCGTGTAATCCGAAATCAGAGAAGCTGCGCTATCCACGCTTTCCTCGTCCATCTTTCCGCTCTCGTCCCCCCAGTTCCTTTCGCAGAAGCATGGTATCCCATGGACTTGGGTTCCTGAAACCGCTCGAGAGGTTTTCCCTCCTAGTTCTCCATTGCACTCTGTGCTCTCTACATCCCCTCGATGTCTGCCTGCCGCACCGTGCCAGAAATACACTCGGCACGCTGCCCCTTCCGCTGCCTTGGCTTCTCTCTGTTCGCTGATTATCGCGTATTATACCCCGGGCTTTTCGCGAATATCTCGGGCTCTTCCTTGTTTCACAAACGGAAGGTTGATAAGTCTCTTGCGTGTGCAACACTCTCAACCCAAAGGAAGATTCTCCTTCTCCCCCCGTAACGTCTCTTTGTTCCGTGCATTCGTGCCATTTCTCTGTTGGTTCTCCACTACGTCGAGAAATTCTCGTTGGATGAAATAATCCACTTGCCAAGCGTGCAGGATGGATGCAGCGGGATTAGAAGATTCTTGCTTGTAATGCTTAACGTCCCGTAATGATATTGCGACTACTGCTTTGCCGTACAGCTGTCTCTGATAATTTATATATTAAGGTATTAACGCGCAGAACAGATTTTGGACGCATCAAGCTCTACGAACGGTTTCCCAGCGTTCTATATTGAACCTAAAAGTTCTCGAGTGTTTAGTACGATCTTTGAATGGCTTCGCCTAGACGTCCAGCAACAGTTATACACACAGACGCATAAACACACGAACCACCACCGTACCCCATGACCTTCGCTGACCCACCAAACGCACCACACACACTCGCAAGTTGCCGAACGACTAGACACTTCGGTTTAGCTTGCGATCGTTTCTCACACTTAATCATTATTTAGAACAATTTTTTATCATTCCTCTCGCTTGCTGAGCGATTCGTACCAGTTTCCAGACGATCCAGGAAAGTTGACCATTGTTTATGCTTTTTCGAGGAACTCGTTGGATTAAATAATCCACTTGCCAAGCATGCAGGATAGATTAGAAGATTCCTGCTTGTAATGCTCAACGTCCCGTAATGACATTGCGACTACTGCTTTGCCGTACAGCTGTCTCTGATAATTTATATATTAAGGTATTAACGCGCAGAACAGTTTTCGGGCGCATCAAGCTCTACGAACAGTTTCCCAGCGTTCTATGTTGAACCTAAAAGTTCTCGAGTGTTTAGTACGATTTTTGAATGGCTTCGCCTAGACGTCCAGCAACAGTTATACACACAGACGCATAAACACACGAACCACCACCGTACCCCATGACCTTCGCTGACCCACCAAACGCACCACACACACTCACAAGTTGCCGAACGACTAGACACTTCGGTTTAGCTTGCGATCGTTTCTCACACTTAATCATTATTTAGAACAATTTTTTATCATTCCTCTCGCTTGCTTGCGAATCGTACCAGTTTCCCAGACCATCCAGGAAAGTTGACCGTTATGCTTTTTAGAGGAATTCGTTGGGAGGAATAATCCATACTACAATGGAATCAGCTACGATTACGTCATCAATTGAAATGTTTAAAAATCTCTTTCACTTATTTAAAATTGTGGGCAGCTCGTAATTTTGTTCTCTTCCGGTGAAACGACAAAATTCGTAGATCGTTGTCATAGACTTTATATATGGGATGTGAATATGCTACGATTCGTAACGAATTATTATTATTATTTTTTAATACAAGGCGGGGCACACTCGAGATCCTCGAGGGCATCGCTCGGGTTACACCGGCGATGACGTTGCCCAGTTCTTCCTACTGGCTATGGGACGCGTTAAAACAGACTTTCACCTGCAGCTATATATATATATATATATATATATATATATATATATATATATACAAACATTCGTGCCGCTGGCCATTGATGACGATAGCCAAAGACTCGAGACAGTGGCCAAGATCGATTGATCGCCACGACGTTGATTCCCAATTTTCGTTTCACGCACAATTAAATTTACCTCAGGCGATCACGTGACATTCACACATATATTCCCAGAATTCGACGCGGATCCGACAATGTTAAATATATATTATAAAATTTGTGTTACGTTGTATTTATATTAATAGTACCATATAAGATTGTGGACATAATGTCGATTGACCCGCCAAATAAATTGCGCAAAGATTCGTTGAGTCTGTCGATATTAGTGGAAGAAAGATCGTTCACCGGTCGTTTCATCAAAGCCGACAATCGATTCATGCAACCACAAAGTCCAATACGAACATTTGGAAATTTTCGCTCACGCCTTTGGGCGCTGTGCCTCGCACTCGACAACGACCAGTTCCGCCCTGGGGTGAAATTGTCCGCCTCGGGATCCGCCACAGCTTCACTTTCTCTCTACGTTCATTTATCTCTCTCTCTCTCTTTTATTCCATCTTTCCTTTTCTTTCGCTCGTCTCTCCAATCGAGACGTGGGGCACTTTGGGTTCACCGACAAATTTCTCGCGCGCAAATCAGTCGTTAATTTATCATCAACGAAATACACACACACACACACACACACACACATATATATATATATATATATATATATATATATATATATATATATATATATATAATGCAAGTGTACATACTATAAATACATGTGTCAATATCAGACTTGCAAAGTTTTATCGCAACATTTGTGTGTGTATGTGTGTGTGCACTTATAAGGAGTGAAGTGAGGATCGGTGAGATACGAAAAGTAGATCTGACCGTGATTTCTTATACAGTGAATGAGGGGGATGTGGGAAAGAGCGTCGCAGGATCGAGTGTATTCATTTGTAGTCAATGGAACAAAGGACGAAAAAAGTAAGAGCAATAATGGAGGTCATGGGAGTTCGTTTAGCGTTGACTTGATTGGCTGATTTGAGTACAGGCCCATAAATTAACGATTAATCGAGAGTAGAATAATAATAAAATGATATTTGTATCGATCTGTCTGTCTGTTTCTTTATATTTCCTTCTTATTCTCATGTGGCCTTTTTTTTCTTCCTTTCTATGTATCTCCTATTGTCTGGCATATTACCATTAGGCAGTTTTACCATCGTTCACCAATTCCTAACAATTGCCCAATGGTAAAAGAGTCCCAAATAATATAAAATTCGTCAATTATTATTCAACGATATGAATAATTAAATTTTGGAGATGAATTTCAGAATATCCGCATCTGTAAATTATTCATCTCAAAAATATGCTAGCCTACGGCTGAAAGGTGAAAAAAATAACATTGAATCATGATGAAAATTAGGATAAGTCCGAAGCAATTTGATGAGGATTATATTTTTATCGGAAATTCGAGTTCGAATATAAAATTACGAGCAAATTAAATGCTGCACTATCGCAAGAAGTCACAAATACATACGCATGAGTAATTCGTTAATCGTGAGTTATAACTCAAATTGAGAGAGGCACAACGCGATCGTACAGAGCGTTACGAGAAATCGTGAAGGAATGCGAATGAACGGAAAACTTGCATCTTTCTTCACCAGGACGTCAACTAAAACGAGAGCTCTCACGGGAGCTCTGGCTGCGCGTTGCTCTCGATCTTTTCTCTCTTCTCACTCGCTCACACGATCGAGATCTTTGTCACTTTCTCGGTGTAGACTGCAAGCGATCTCTTTGGCGTGATTCTCGTTGCTCTTGATGTTCTTGTTTGTATATATATATATATATATATACACACACACATATATATATGCATCTGCCATATACTCCCTACCAATGCACACGCCCGTTCTTTCTTTCTCATCTCCTTTCTCCACCTGTTAGCAACGACAAAGTGAGCCAACTGAAGTAAAACACAACATGCCCATATATTTCATTTCCAGGGGTCGTTTATCGCGACAGATATAATAGTTAATGATTTTCTATTTGGTTTGAGTGACGAGGCATTAATTACTTTTGGAAAAAAGATATGGTCTTTTATTTGGGAATTATTCGACAGATTAACAGAATGAGAGAAAGTCCGTCTCTGGGGTGTGGCTTGAATGATCTCACATCATCATTGTTGAATTTTCATCGATACATTTTTATTCCGACACCTCGATATTTGACCCTTCATTGTCACATATATGACACTCAAAATCTTGGCATCGTCTTTTTGCCCATTGAAAATCTTCGCACTTTCATTTTTCCCACTTCATCTTCGTACTTGGGGCTTCAAATATTTTTTTTATCGTTCATCCATCTTGGACTGCACATCATCATTCCCATTGTTTCATCTTTACATGCAAAACTTTAAATCTTCGTGAGTTTCTTCTCACAGATATATATTCAACTTTGTGCTCGTGATCTTCAACGTCTTATCTTCAGCGTTGATAAAAATTTTACACATTCATTCTCGTGCCTTTAATCTCGCATAATCGTCCTCATCGCTTACATCTTCAATTAAAACAAAAAAAATCTTACAAAATTCATCACGCACATTTTCGACTTCTTATTCTCATCTTCAGCCATTATATCTGCATAAACGTATATCTCAATTTTTTTTGTGGTAAATCCTCGTCGCTGAGAATGAATTTACGTTTATCTCGCGAACTCTTTTGGATCATCGGACGCGTCTATATCTAAATCCGGGACCAAAAGAGAAGAGTGACCATCGATCGAATGTACATAAGTTTGCCAGCGTCTATCTCTACCCCCTCCCTCCACCCACCCCCTCCTTGTTCCCTCCGCCACCACCACTCCCCACAATCTCTCTAGTCCAAGAAAGAAGAAGAAGAAGAGGATCTCCATCTCCTCTCATCACCTTTACGCTCTCTTTCTCCATTGTACCTCCACTTCTTCTCACTTTTGCTCCTTTCTTCCATCATTGGCGCAACGGCAAAATGCACGGAGAATAGGGTGGAGGGAGTGAGAAAGAATTTGCCGGCTGGTCGTTGGATTTTTTTTTTTTTTTTTTCCTCGTAACGCTGGATCTCTATACCCCTCTCGATCCCTCTCTCCTATTTACCTGTTATATACGGTAAAGCGTGTCTTGTTACTTGTAAACGTTGATGTCGCAGCGGGAGGCTCCAAGATGGACCCTCCACGCCCGAAGAGTTTGCTCGAACTCTCTTTCTTTTCCTTTTTTTTTTTTTTGTTTCCTCTCTTCGCGTGAAAGCGCGTGTGGGGAATAAACTGGAGCTTCGTCAGAGTTAAGTCAAGTGAATCGTAGCCGGTGAAGCAGTGCAATCTTGGCACCGCATCAACACGGTGCTCATAAATACTTAGAAGCAACAATAACGCGTTGCTAACAAACGTGTTTTATTTTTTATTTAGGATTTTTTTTTCTTTTGTCTAAATGAATTTAAATGTATTACGCACACGTGATTATCGATAAATCGGAATGTCATGGGACAATAGTCAAAATTGAATAATTTATGTCAAGGTCCTTAATTGCAATTTAATTGTGCTTCATTTTGAAATCAGTGAAAATACCTGTTGCAAATAAAAAAATCTACTATTGTTATTATTTTTTGATACTTAACCCGTGAAGGTGCATAAAATCGAGCGTTTTTGAGATAAACTCTCTATCGGATACAGCAGGAAGCGAGAAGAAAGTCTTCCATGCGTTCAAGATGCGCCTGCTGTCCTACCCCGTGAGTTTTAAAGACATTAAATTTTTTTAAAAATACTACGAGGTGACAAATAAGTCTGGAGGAGGTTTTGCCAGTCTTGTCGTCTTTTAAGTGGATTATTCTTGTATTTGTCAGACATACTTACTACTAGCATTCTTATTTAAAAAAAAAAAGGGTTGATACATTTTTGCAATATTAAATAATTCTTCATATACGAGAATACAAGGGAAGTGAAAAAAAAATTATGAAATAATATAACGAATTCTACTGCCAGTAATGAAGGGTTTCTCCGTTTTTATTATTCTCTTGCTTCGAGCAATTTTAACCGTCTGTATGACATAATGTGTTGCCAACGATATAGCGACGAGCCTTTGAGGCACACGTGCGAAAAAGAAAATACGAGTTGAAAAAAAAAAACTAGTCCCGAGGGCTGAGAAAAATGTGCGCATTTTGTTTTTCCCTGCGAGAGTCTCGTTGGATGTTCATGTGGAGTTTTTACAAGGAGAGAGAGCCGGCTTGCGATTTTCGCGATCTCACAGTATATCTACTCATGTTTTTTCTCTCATCAATGTACACGTATATTAATTTAATTAACTTGTATCTTGTAATTACACATTATCGTTTACCTTTGTATGTATAATATATACATATATATATATATACATATATATACCAGAATATTTGTTTCTAGGAGGTAATTTTTCATTAACGCGAATCAGTTTCACGGCCACTCAGTTTTCTTATTCCCACGGCGCTCTAAGACAATTCGCCACACTCTTGCCGTAGCCTAATTACACGATGGTGGCATATTTGGCAGTAGAAACTGCAGCTTGATGTACGGACATATCGTGCTTCCGGAATTAGCGTTATTATCGAGTATGTAGAACGATCTGTAATAAAACCAGGGCTAATGGCACAGCTCTGGATCTCCGGACGGAACTTTTCGAACTGCTCGAGGCAACCACTAGTATCGCATCCGATAAATAAATAGAGATCAGAACAAAAATTAGAAAATATAGAAAATTTCTATCTTCCTCTGCATTTTTTTACAAAGAAGAAAAAGAAGATGTGGAGAAAGACAATAATATGGAAAAGTTAAAGAAGATGAAGAAGTATTTTGAACTTTTAAAAGTATAAAATTGTGTGCAATTGAAAAAGTTTTAAGAGAAAATAAAAAATTTCGAAAATGAAGATTTTAAAATACTTAAAATTATTTCTTCGTGGGGAAGAGCCTATTAAAAAAAAGATACTATTAAACATTCAATAATTTAACTCCTCCAAAGTTAATTTATTTCGTTGAGTAAAAAATTTTACTTCCTAAAAGTTATGAATATTCCCCACTAAGCTCTGATGTTTACCCTGAGAAGAGAGAAGAAAATTTGCAAAAATGGAGAAAGACAAAAATTCGACTTGAAGAAATTTGTCACTAACCAATAATACAATTTATTGGAAGTTTCGCTCTATATCTCGTATATATCCTAAGATATATGTTGAGGGATTTATATTCGAGACATAATTATGTATTGATATTTCGGCTCAAATATATCCGAAATTGTAAAAAAAATATATAAATCAAAAAAACTTAATTTTTATCCGGCAAAATAATACGTAGCAGAGTTTATTTTTTTTTTTCCAATCAGACGTTGTAGAGTCCAATAATTATAATCATAAGAAAATAAACTTTAACAATGATTCTAGATTTTTTTTTATGGATATCTCAATAAAGACCCTATATACGTCTCTTCGTGTAGGTGGGGAATTTATCTTTGACGATAAACCATAAATATAACAAAGTGTGTGTCTCGCATCGTTCCATTATCGGATCCTTCTGGACCAGCCTCCTTTTCTTTTCTCTTTCCAACAAAATACTATATTATTATATAGCTTCTCGTGAAATTGGCACACAATGTGTGCCCGAGAAAAATAGGATATAGGGAATATGGGCGCTTTTCTTTCTCTCTTTTACTCACGCTACGTTGAGCTTTGTGGATAAAAATGAAATTGTTACTCTATATCCCCTCTGTATGTTTCTGCAAAGGGATAGAGGGAAAAAGGAGTCTGAGACGCGCGTGAACGAGAAATTCCATGTCTGAAGGTTTTCAAACCTTCCACGTCGTATTATAGACACACACAAATATAGTGTATCGCGCATACATATTCAGTTGGAGAGATAGAGAAAGAGAGAAAAAACATGGTGACAAAAATATATACACACTTTGTGAAATACAATACATAGCGCAAGACGTGACAATATGGGTCTATATATTATTATTATTATTATTACTATTATTATTATTATTATTATTATTTACTTGAATATCGCGTATACATGATCATATGTGTATATAAAGTAAATGCAAAGAGTAGTATTGGTGTGTGTTGGAGGGCCACAGGCGATCCCCAAGGCGTCCATTACACGTTTTCTTCTTAGGTTTTCCACCTGGACCCCATATCGGAATAGAAAAGCTTATGGTTATCTCGCTCTTTTTCTGTCGTTCTCTCTCGCTTTTCTTCCCCAGTCGCGATGTTACCGCTCGGCTCGCTCGGAATATTGAGATTGATATCGACGGCATACTTATGCATCGTGTCCCGTATGCTAGAGAGGCAAAACAGCCGTCTCTTCCATGGGAGCGGTACGAGAAGCTTCTTTCTTCGTGAAAAATATGAAATCTTTTCATCTATACGTACCTTATATAAATGTATGCGTATCCTTGGCAGGAGGATAGATAAGATGCTGAACGAGTTTTGCACAAAGAGACAAAAATGAGAGAGTCAGGATGAAAGCGGAAAACGAGCAATATCAACTAGGATCTTTATTTGTGTGATATAACATTTTTTTTATGCGTAATAGTAAAAGAAAAAATATATATACAATACGGTAAAAGTTGTATAGTATTTCATAGATGATTGTTTCGTCATGTATATTAATTAATTTATAAGCGTGCTCAACATTTTATGATTTATGATTTTATACGACGTGGCTGTCGACACAAATTATTTCATCATTTTTACTATTTCCTTGATTATTTTTTTTCATTCATCTATACATCTATTCATTTTCATCCATACGTACCTTATATAAATGTATATGGGTATCCTTGGCAGCAGGATAGATAAGATGCTGAACGAGTTTTGGGCAAAGAGACAAAAATGAGAGAGTCAGGATGAAAGCGGAAAACGAGCAATATCCACTAGGATCTTTATTTGTGTGATATAACATTTTTTTTATGCGTAATAGTAAAAGAAAATATATATATACAATACGGTAAAAGTTGTATAGTATTTCATAGATGATTGTTTCGTCATGTATACATTTATCAATTAATTTATAAGCGTGCTAAACATTTTATGATTTTTGATTTTATACGACGTGGCTGTCGACACAAATTATTTCATCATTTTTACTATTTCCTTGATTTTTTTTTTTTTCATTCATCTATACATCTATTCATTTTCATCCATACGTACCTTATATAAATGTATATGGGTATTCTTGGCAGCAGGATAGATAATATGCTGAACGAGTTTTGGGCAAAGAGACAAAAATGAGAGAGTCAGGATGAAAGCGGAAAACGAGCAATATCCACTAGGATCTTTATTTGTGTGATATCACATTTTTTTATGCGTAATAGTATAAGAAAATATATATATACAATACGGTAAAAGTTGTATAGTATTTCATAGATGAGTGTTTCGTCATGGATACATTTATTAATTCATTTATAAGCGAGCTAAACATTTTATGATTTATGATTTTATACGACGTGGCTGTCAACACAAATTATTTCATCATTTTTACTATTTCCTTGATTTTTTTTTTTTTTATTATTCTTCCTCGTTCTTCCTAGTCTGCTCAAACTCTCGTTGTCTTTTTTACGATTTTCCTTCAGCATGCTCGAGAGAACAAAATTTGCTTGAAAACTTGAAATCGCCCAGAATGTTATGTTGTTGGCTGCTCGGCAGTACCACAGGGAGATTTTCTTCTTGCTTCTGGGTATATATATATATATATATATTATTACGTATGGTGTATGAGTAGTCGTACCCAGTGGATATAGCAGGGACGACACTTGTGAGATCAGCCCAGAATTTCGGTGTGACTCCATCTCTGTCTAGGATTTCGTGCTCTCGAGCGTGTCTCGAAGGACAGACAAATAAACGAGTAAGATGAAATATTCATTCGTTGCAAATTATTTTTACATACTAAAAAACTCGATGTATTTGAAAAATTATGTTTATTAAGAAAAATTCAAGTCATTGCCAAAAAAATTTAATAAATATTAGAATTTTCAATGAATACAAAAAAATAAACATATACATTAGTATACGTATTATTATTTTTAATCTCCGTTGAGCTCCCCAAAGTGGCATTAATTCCCCTTTGCAAGCCTCAAGTGGCTATTTTGAGGTTTTAATTTCTTAATCCGGATGACCCTAGAATCACCTCGTTAGCGTTAGTGACAGAGGAAGTGTGCAGGGATGCATTAGGCTACGCTGTGCTATATACATTCATCCCATCTCTAATGATATATACATATATATTTGCTCTCAAAGGATTTTGGACACAGAGAAGAATGGAGACGAGAGAAAGCGTCTGTGTGGGATGAGAAAGAGATAGAGATAGAGATAGAGAGAGAGAGAGAGAGAGAGAGAGAGGGACTCGGATTATGGCCGAAACAGGGTCTCGCTATGCAAATCGCGGGTGCGGTGAGTTTGCGAGAGGGAAAACGAAGAGTACAGGAGAGGAAGAGGCTGAGAGGATGTGGCACGAGACGCTGTGGAAGGAAGCAGCGAGAAGGCACTTTGTGTGCGTGTGTGTGTGTGTGTGTGTCTATCTGTCTGTCTGTGGGTGTTTACCCACGACCAAATTTTACCTGCCGAGCGGCAGGCCGAATCTCATTCCAGCATGAGTATAGAGAGAAAGCTCGTGACTCGATCCTTCTTAAGGGTTCACCCTACCATAGCGCTTAGATATCCTGCCTGGCTAGCCACGAGTCGATGCTTCCTTGCGGTGAACAGACTGACGTTATTCACACTGTACTTATTATGTATTTCTGTATAAATAACAATCGCTATGTATATATTCATATGCACATATATGTGACATTCCAGGTTAAATCGACACGATCATGATCCCTTAAGAGTTTTTAACAGTTTTTTCCAACATAATATGTCATCAGGCAACACAAAAAAAATTACTTCACACAAATCTGAGGATTTGTATGAAAATCTATCTGGGATTTATTAACAAAGTTGTCCCCATAGCGCTTAGATATCCTGCCTGGCTAACCACAAATCGATGCTTCCTTGAGGTGAACAGACTGACGTTATTCACACTGTACTTATTATGTATTTCTGTATAAATAACAATCGCTATGTATATATTCATATGCACATATATGTGACATTCCAGGTTAAATCGACACGATCATGATCCCTTAAGAGTTTTTAACAGTTTTTCCCAACATAATATGTCATCAGGCAACACAAAAAAAATTACTTCACACAAATCTGAGGATTTGTATGAAAATCTATCTGGGATTTATTAACAAAGTTGTCCCCATAGCGCTTAGATATCCTGCCTGGCTAACCACAAATCGATGCTTCCTTGAGGTGAACAGACTGACGTTATTCGCACTGTACTTATTATGTATTTCTGTATAAATAACAATCGCTGTGTATATATTCATATGTACATATATGTGACATTCCAGGTCAAATCGACACGATCATGATCCCTTAAGAGTTTTTAACAGTTTTTCCCAACATAATATGTCATCAGGCAACACAAAAAAAAATACTTCACACAAATCTGAGGATTGGTATGAAAATCTATCTGGAAGTTATTAACAAAGTTGTCTAATTTTTTGGAAACATTTTTTATTTTATCGTAGGAACGTAATTTAATTTAAAAAAAATATATATATGTTCGGAATAGTTGGCACCGCCAGATGAAAAAACTATTAAGAAAATTAATAATTATGAATGAACAATGGGCTGAATTTTAACATAGTAGAATGAGAAATAATTCGCAAATAACGAAGACTGTGCAGTCAACAACGATTTGGCCTGAAATTTCCCATACACATATGTACGTATGCATGTACGTATAGAAACGTCAATGTCCTGGTACTAAAAGCTTCGTCGAGCTTGGCAGAACACAGAATCATCACTGCATTTATATATTGTTGCATATAGGAAATATATATATATAGAGAGAGAGAGAGAGGGAACTAGGTAAATGTAAAGACGAATGCGCATGCTCATGCATATATTTGATCGCTTTTAGTATGTACGAATCACTCTTCCAAATGCTGAATTGACGTTACACAGAAATCTTGGCGAAAAATTATAAAAATAAAAATTAATGCACAAATAAACTTTCATTAATTTGGCAAGGCCCATAATTTGCATTCTTTTCGGGCAGCTGTACTTTAGCTTAGAGGGTCTGGGAGGAGAAGTTTGGCTTTCAAAATTTTTGTCATCTAATCGAGGCTATGGTGAAAGAATTTATAATTTTTTAACTTTTTGAATGTATTAATATTGAAAAATCATGGATGGGTTAATATGGAATAATGGAAGAATGAATAAACTTTGAATTAATGAATCTGTGTGTAAATGTACGAGATAAAAAAATGGACACAGAAGTTACGAAATGTTTTTCGTGGAATCAACTAATTCCGCGTATTCGAGAATCTTTACTGTGGCAGTAAGAAAAAAAAAAAAAAACAGTCGCAGCACTCTGTCTAAAGAGACATAAATTTTCGTTCTTTTCGTTTTATATATATATTTTTTTTTCGTCTGATTACAGGTGACTCTGATCCTCTTTGCGGCTGTTTCGATCGCAACTCCACCGCCTGGCTATGTCAAGCGACCAAACGACGATAAGGTAAAAATAATAGCGAGACTTGATAGAGCTAAATGAAAAAAAAAAAAAAAACTAAAAATAATAAAAAAAACATCAGTAATCGGAATAATGGAAAGTTCGTGAAATATGTAAAAACGTGAAAGTCGTGATGTAAAACAAAATAACGGCGAGGAAAAAAAATAAAATTCTACGGATTCGTTCTTCCGCAATAAAGATAAGCGTGTCGGGGGAATCGGAGACTCGAATGATGGAACATTAGCTGGACTATGTATGAATATATAATACGTATTTCTTTATATTATAAAAATACCGGGTGTCTCATTCGAATCGAACCAGAGAAGGTTTTCATTCGAGTGCTTTGGCTCTTATCTTCTCGTTCAGGTGTCTCATTTTAAATTTATAATAAGGGTTGAATTATATATGGGGTGTCCCATTCAAAATGTGCAAAAAGAGTTAAATAGTACACTGGATTAAACCGAATCATATCATATGTACCATGAACTTCAGGGAGTAGGGCAAGGAAAGGGGGGAGAGAGAGAGGGAATGGGATGAATAAAAGGGGGATAGAGAAAGGGAAAAGGGAATAAAAAGATAACTATAACAAAAGTTTTAAAAAAATTGGGAGGGCTTAACAGAAGGTCAGACAGAGATGCATAGCACTCATAGAAACTCACATAAACATTCACACAAATACACACACACACACACACACACACAGGTATAATAGATGTGCCCTGCAGCTATACGACAAATTATTAACATAAACGAGCTGGAGGGCGAAGCTTACCGAGGGCCATACATACTCTCTATTATATATTGTATATATGTGGATGAAATATATCTATAGGGGGTCGTGAGTTTCTGTACCAGAAAGAACACACATCACGCAGCATCTCCCCCCCCCCCCCCCTAACGCATTCATGTGAGAGACGCGTTTTGCTGCTTGTCAGACAGGTTCTTCCTGCTCCATTCGTGTATATCTCTCGAAAAACGTGTGTGTATCATTCATTCGTGTGTACAAAAGATTTACGTGCCCATAATAATAGTAGAAAAACCATACGAACAAACAAGAAAAATAAATATTGATTGATTTATAAAAATTTGTGTGAGCAAAAAAAAAACAAAGTTTATTCACGTAAGTTTATTGTGTTTTAATGTGAATGAAAATTGAATTAAATTAAAATTAATTTAATTGAGATGGATATGAATAACAATTTATTGAAATTATGATGTCGTTGAGTCACGTTGTATTTGAATGAAAATTGACTCAAGATAAAATATAGGTCAATTAAAATTTATTTAAATAAAAAAATTATTTAAATTACGATGTATTTGACCCGAAATTTTATTTGGTTCATTTGTAAATGAAACGGACATTCGAATAATTTTCGTTCATTAAAGCCCTGCCTTGGCTCATTAATATGAAATATAAGTAAAAACGAGATCTAATCGAAGCTGTTTATTCTCGATAGAGAAGAGTCGGAAAGTGAACATATATCTTGCCGCACCCATCGAGAGATCGCCAGAGTGAAACACCGGGGGTTGCCACGATCTCCCCACTTCATTGCCAATTTTTTTTTTTTTTTTTTTTTTATTCTCAGTCTGCATGTACCCCGACAATTCCTCCTCCTCGATAATGCTCTGCTCCCTTTAATGGAATGAAAAGAGATTCTCGAGTGAGGCTCTCGCCATGACGGTGAAATGGGGAATTGCGAGCGAATCCTCTCTCTTTCTCTTGGTGCTTCTTGTTTTTCCTCTTATATTTATTTTCCTCGCTCTCGATGCGCCGCTCCAAGAACATTCACCGTCTTCTCGATACCATCGTCGTTAGCTTGCACTACTTGGAGGAGATATATAGAGGTCAAGTGCACTGTATGAAACGGCCAAGGCGTCCAAATGACCGTTGATTTTAATTAATCAACTAATTAAGTTTTTCAATAATAATTCATTAACAAATAAAGTCATTCATAAATTTATCGATTAATTATACAATCGAGTAATTGCGTAAGATAGTTAATTAATTCATTAGTGTTTTCTAGCATTTAGCTCGAATTTGTCTTCGAGAAATTTTTTAAAGATTTAATTTATGCTTTGACTGATTCGGAGCTCATTCATTGATGTCTTCAGCCTGTACAGTTTACAATTAGCTTACTATATGCAGTAGAACCAAAATACGTATTTGTCGAGGCTAATATGGTAGACAGACTGCTGTAATTCACTGTGAAGACGTTGAGAATGGCTGGCTGCTTACAAACGCTAAACTAAATTCATCTTGGCACGTGACATCTCTTTCCATGAATATATATATATATATATATATATACATATATATATATTATATATGCCTATACATGAACAGAGGTAAGGCCAGAACGAGCTTCACTGCACTTCCATCGTAACTTCTCGTTGTACACGTTATACTAGTTGTACATATGCACTCTCGGATACAGATGACTCGTTGTATATAGTTACATATGGAGCAAAGACACGTCTTCTTACCAGCAAGTAGATCTAGGCCAGAGATTTCTATATGCCCCGAAGGTCGAGGGCGTACCTATACGGTCATATATACACACGGTTTATATACTGTGGTACATCCATATGTAATGAAAATATGCACATCTATATATCCAATTTTATGCCAGTTTTCTTCACCTGTCTCTGTATATATATATATATATGAATTTAGTTATCTTGATTGAATCACGCTGTTATTCAATCCCATCAACAGATATAATTATGTTTCACGTCGAGTTTTCTCCTACTTATAATTTATGTTTCTTTCGGCACGCTACTGTTAAGACGCTACTGGCGCGCTCGCGCGCTCGCTGTGTCTCGATGCTGCGTGCATATCGAGGTGTGTGCGGTCGAATGAGAAAGGGTCAAGGGTATGGGAGAGATGGAAGTGAATGCGATCTTCTTGCGTACGGTCTCAAGCCGGGACAACGGGCGTGGTGTGCGTATTAATGTGTGTTTGGGATCGCGTGGGTCTCTCTCGATCTTTTTTTGCCGGAGAAAATCGAAAGTTGACATACTTTTTCGTTGTCATTGCTGGCGATTTTCGTTAAAGGTATTCCATATATATATATATATATATATGTATACCGCGGTGAATTACACCTACAAAATTATGGCAGGTTGGGTTTAAAATAATTTTTTATTTCACGAAATGGGACAGTTTATAGCTGAACGTTTTGTCTCTATATATATAGTTAATTCCAAAGGCCCCAAAGCTTAAATTTTAGAATGTAAGTTCGATCTGAAATTGGTTGGATCATACGAACGTTCTAAACTTGAATTCGCATTTCGCTTTAAAATAATGTTAAAAAATTCAGGACCAGGACCTTCAATATATGTATATATGGTATATATACTCACAAAATGGTTTGTGTATAGCCAGTACCGATTAACAGTATAACAAGTAACGCAGCGCAAAATGTAGCCAGTACTGGCCAGCATCGGGGCCAGTACCGCCGATTTCGTATCAGCACTTTGTCGCGTATTTCATAAATAATATATCCAAATGCTCGTAGTCACGAAGAAAACAATTTTATCGTTTTCGGACCATCGCAGTTGACGTGATCGGAAAATTGATGGCTTCGTTCTATCAGGAAGAGTGCATAAAACTATTCAAGACTCTCTGGCTGGTACTGTACGTTATGTATGTGTAAAAGTAGAAGCATGTCGTTATCGCTGCGACGTATAAACATATAAGTATCATCATATACACAACACACATACACATACACACACACACACACACACACATATATATATATATATATATATATATACCAGTTGGTATAACGCCGAGCTGGCGTGTACAGGAGGGAAGTCCACTTTCTCGCGGGAGGTACTCCTGTGCAGTATAGCATCTTCCGAACTTCCTCTTCGAGTCCCTCAAATGTCCTTCTCACTTCCACTTCTTCATCTTTCGCTCCCTTCCTCGCGCTCTCTTCCTCTCTCTCCTTCTCACCCCCTCTCTCTCTCCCTTTTGCTGCCATATCCATGGATATACTGGGAGTTTACTCTCGTATCCAGAGAGCCGTACCAGCTCGCTCTTTTTCTCTTTCGCCAAGTTCGAAATCCGTTCCCATTTCCCATCAGGACGTCCGCGTACTCTCAGCTGTCTGTATCCGTGGCTGTAACTACTGGCGCAGTAGTAGTTTTATGCGAATGCTCTTGTGTCAGACCACGTCACAGTATGATTCTCCTTGCTGGCTCTCTTGTGCCTGGCAAAGCCCAAGTATAAAGTGTATATAGGTAGGGAAGAGTCTCGTTGAGTCTCTCTTTTGCTTCATGTCGGCAAAAGTACATGAGATACTGAAGAATATACGTATATATATATATATGTACATTGTGACAGGGGAATCTCTCGACTCGAGAGAGTGTATCCCCTCTTCGTCGAATGATAGAAACTTTTACGATCGACTAGAAGAAATCTCTCGGCAGTGCGACCGAAAGAGAACGACAAAATGAAAAATATAATGGTACAAGATATATTTATAATAATAGAAAGGGCTCTTCAATTGTAATTGTAAATGTTAAAAAGATTATTCAAAAGATATAGATATTTCTTTTTTCTTTCATTATTACACACTATTTGTTTATTATTTTTGTAATTTTGTTGTTTGTTTTTTTTACGTCATTTCAGGATCCACCGAGGTATCAGTACAGATACGCGATTGGGGATGAAAATGGCAAGGAGATACAGGGAAAAATGGAGACGAGATCGGGTGAATTGGCGAGTGGACGATATTTCGTAAACGGCGACAAAACTTCGACCGAAGTCAAGTACTATGTTGACGAGTGGGGTTATCATCCTCTCGTGAAATACCGAACTGTAAGCGATCACAGCGTAGCTACGGCCCATTTCGCTCACGGCGAACACGTCGTAAAATCACTTCTCAATGGAAGCGAAATAGTTAGTATTATTATATATATATATATTTACATACATATGTTGATACGTATGAGAGATAGAGATCGTGAAATAGTTACTTTCCCTCATGCCAGTAATTATGTGCGTGGGCAGTTATAATGAAATTTTCAGACCGAATAATAGCCCCGGATATTTATTATCTGAAATTAAATCATTGGCACACTTATCACTGTTAGAATCTAATTGCTCTCGTCCGTAGAACGAAAAAATTGTACTTAAAATTTCGCAATTGTCTAAGGTGATTTGAAGAGTCAGTAGAATGATCTTATCGCCGAATATCTTGCTGATGGAAATAATGAGCTTTTTTGCCAAAAACAAATTAAATTTAAAAGCAAATTAATCAAAAAGTTTATCCGTGAATATTGCAGTCATCTCTCTCGCACCAATACACATTTCACAATT
The DNA here is from genome assembly GCA_963669185.1 of Dyspetes luteomarginatus. NCBI lineage: Eukaryota > Metazoa > Arthropoda > Insecta > Hymenoptera > Ichneumonidae > Dyspetes > Dyspetes luteomarginatus. Next base: position 11,804,943 of record OY769911.1, on the reverse strand, counting down.
CCATGACGACGAAATTCGCGATTCTATCAACATAAAAAAATCGATAGAGCTGAGTTATTCACTTACACGAGAAAGCCATTATCAACGAAATTTAACTAACTTTCGATCTCTCCTCTTGAAATTATTCAGGGTGAAGAGGTCAAGCTGCCATCGCTAAAAGGTCAGGATAATCAACTTCATCAAAAGCCATTACTGCCACATCGTCGTGGGCCTCACGTACAAGTTATACAACCATACACACCAATCTTGGGTGATATCGACACAAGTGCCAGCATAGTTCACGAAGGTGCAATCTCATCAGATATTCTCGAATCTCAATCGATGGACGATCGAGAAATTTCGAGCAACGACAGGGGCGTTACTTCAGATGATAGTTTGTCACTCAATTACGAACTTCAACGAGAGTCTGTTCGAGGCTCGGGACATCAAGATGGCGAATCTCCAATAACTGGCGTTCAGCAGCATTTTAATAATTACGTGACCCTGTCAAAATCGAGTCCGGAGTCGATTGCAAAGCCAGACGTTTCCTCGGTCAATGATCTTAACCATGAACAAGACTATTCTTCGTCCTTTATTTCGAGCACCTCAACGCCGAATTATGAATCTTTTGCTCAAACGAATACTTACCCGACCAATCCATCGACCCCGAGTACATTGTCCATTAAACAGGTCAATGCCCATCATGAGAATCATCCGAGCAACGGAGACGAGACTTCCAATAATTTCCATTCGACAATTTCCGATGACGTTTTGCTCGTACAGAATGCCGGAAGTTTTGGTCGTAGATTAAATCCAACAGTACCATCGACCGTCCATAAAAATTCCATGGAACCAAAGATGCAGCGAAATTTCGCCTCGAGCACTTATAAGCCTACCAACGTAATTTCCACTTCACGACCAATTTTACGTATCTCCGATACGACAAGTAGACCTATAGAAAATGGTGTCTCGTCGTATGCATTTTATTCGACAAGTGGAACGACACCCCGACCAACAACCATCACGTATTCAACGTTAAAGTCCAACGATATTGGACACTTTACCGCTACACCCATTCCCGATTTCCACGAGGTACAAAATTCCGTTAGTGCCGAACTTTCGTCCAATGATTACAAAAATACATTGAATGATAATCGTCATGGCGATAATGGAATTTCCAGTGCATACGCTGGAATATTTGCAAAAATTTATCCCAACGGTGAGAGGTCAACCAGCGAAAGCATCAATTCCCTGGCATCAGGGAATTCACAGCTGTTGCATTATGAGAGTGAGGATAGAGATGAGAGTTCAACACGAAAACCAGACAGAATAACAACCCCGGGATTGTTGGCTTATGGTAAAAAACTCGATCATAAATTGTACGTGACATTGAGAGAATCGTTTGACAAGGAATTGGAAAATTTTCCAAATGTTCATTCAACGACACCCGGTACACGTCCGACATTCAGCTCAAAGCCGATAGTCGTAGCTGAACTATCGAATGACAATGTTGACAAAGGTTACGAGTACAGTACGACAATTCCATGCAACGAGGAACAAGAAAGTAGCGTGACGGGGAAGCTTCACTCGAATCATGATGACGTATTGACAACATCATCGGTAATTCTGAATCCCATACAAGCTGGTGTACGTCTCGTGAACGCTGGTGAAACGGAATTGATAGCTATTGATGATTATTTTGATAGATTGTCAAGTCCGGTGAATGAGAGAATCGAGAATGAGAGTGAAATGATAGGGATTCAAAGTGGAGCTGGCAAGGAATCAAGCAAAATTTCATCGGAGGAGGAAAGATCGGTTGGATACGAGCCGATCAATCCAGCGTTTGGTCAGCCGACGTTGGACATCGGGGCAACTGGTGAATCGATAGGAATCGGCGTAAATGCGGGCAGTGCTGAGAGCAATGTTGCATTGCTGGATGGGAATGCAGAGGATCAGCAAATTGAGATTCAGAAGATGGTGGCGATATATCAGAATGCTCCCGTGCACAAAATACATTATTCGCCTCGAGTGATCACACAGGTATCCGGCATCAATCACCACCACTATCAGCATCAGCAACAGCAACAGCAGCAGCAGCAGCAGCAGCAGCAGCAGTACGAGCAAGATGTGCAGCAGCAGCAGAACGCTGCTGAGCCGTTACATCAACGTGATGAAGTAAAGGGAATAGAGGAAAGCAGATACGCGAAGGTACAGGATGTTGAGAATGTCCAACAGTATCATAGTCCTCAGCTGATATATAATGGTGAGCACGAGGCGAAGCATGAATCGGACGGCACCCAGTTAACACTGGAGAACATTCGTGAGAGTTTCTCTGATGGGGGTAAAGCATATCAAGGTAATCTGGTACGTCATGTCAACGAATTGGTCGATTATTCGATTGAACGAAACAACGAGAATCCTGAATTGTTGCCTGGGCACGAGGACAGCGCCAAGATAATCAAATTGATACAGAATAATATACCGGAAGTCATGTACACATCGGCTAAAATACCACGTATAAACGTCAATACGTATCCGGCTATCGTTCAAGACGCTAAAAACGAGCAGTTTATTGGAAAACAACAGGAAGTTACGGATATACGAGAAGGAGGTGACAAAGTAGAGATCAATATTGACGAAGGCGCTAAAAAGGTCCAGTCTCAGCTTCAGAGAATATTGAGCGAATCTGGAAGTGTACAGCGTCACTTTAGTGGTGCCGAGTGGACGAGAGTTCAGGCGCAGCAACAGCAACAGCAACAGCAACAGCAACAGCAACAGCAACAGCAACAGCAACAGCAACAGCAACAGCAACAGCAACAGCAACAGCAACAGCAACAGCAACAGCAACAGCAACAGCAACAGCAACAGCAACAGCAACAGCAACAGCAACAGCAACAGCAACAGCAACAGCAACAGCAACAGCAACAGCAACAGCAACAGCAACAGCACCAACAACAACAACAACAACAACAATACCAACAGCAACAGGAATATCAGCACCAACAACAGCAGCAACGGCAACAAAAACAACAACAACAACAACAGCAGCAGCAACAACAACAACAACAACATACAATTGGGCATTTGGAGAATCACGGAAATTATCGTGTTCATGAAAATGTTGAAGATAAAAGCCCAAAAGCCCAGCCTCAGGAACAATCATTAGTCGTACCCTGGACCCAATTGTACAATATACCAAGCGTGGAAAATCTTCAGGCTGGTTTGGGCAATCTTGTCGAAGATATTTCATCGGTTTCTCATACAGTGCATAAGACTCATCCGACACCATTGACAGGCGAGAGAATCGGGGTGAAAACGATTCATGTACCACAGCCATATCCCGTCGAGGTGCCCAGAATAATCGAAAAGAAGGTGCCATATCCGGTGGAGAAGATAATCGAGAGAAAAGTTCCATATCCAGTTGAAAAGATAATCGAGAAGAAAATACCTGTGCCACAGCCATATCCGGTCCATATACCGGTTGACAGGATTGTCGAGAAACAGGTGGAAATCCTGCAGCCTTATCCTGTTCACATTGAAAAGATAATCGAGAAGAAGGTTCCCTATCCGGTGCAGAGACTTGTCCCACAGCCCTATCCTGTGCACATTATTCAGCCTTATCCGGTTGAGAAAATTGTCGAGAAACCGGTTCACATACCAGTGACGATCGAGAAGATTGTCGAGAAGATTGTCGAGAAGAAGGTCCACGTGCCACAGCCTTATCCCATTCAGGTACCGATTAAAGTGCCTTATCCGGTTGAGATAACGAAATACATTGAGCAATCGGTACAGGTGCCTTATGGCGTGCGTTATGGTTTGAGTTATCAACAAGTCATGAAGCCACAATCATCCAAGGGTCTCTATGGGAGTCAAGGCACTGTGGCTGTCCCTCTCTACGGTCTTTCATTGGTCAGCAATCAAAATCGCGAACGTGATCCTCCTAATGTGACGAAAGACTTTCAAGGTTACAATTATGAAAAGCCAGCAATACCATTTGTTACTGGACGAGTAGAGTCAACGATTAGTGATCAACAAAAATCCAACGGTTGGGAACAATTTGCTCACGGGAAATCATCAGAATTGGATAATCATCGTCAGCGTCATCAGCAGGCTTTTGTGAAAAAATCATACGTCGGTCATACCTCAAAACTGGCATCCTTGAACCAGCCAGTTTATAATTATTCCGGTTTGAATCGAAGACACGCCTCTCATCGACAAAGCAATGGTCTCGTTGACGAACAATCTGTCCTTAAGGACAAGTATGTCGGTCCTGTTCCATTGTCAAAGCAGAATACACAGCAACAACTTATCAGGTCGCGTAATTCATCCGATCAGCAACAATTAAAACAGCAACATTCAACCGCTGTCACACGTACCGCGTTGTCATCTCCCTCGTCAACTTTGCCCACTTCTTCGAGACGTGCAAGACAACAACAGGATAACACGCCCCACTATCAAAATGGTCCAGGTGCTTTTAGACAATCAAAGATTGAGTATGGCTTTAAGCCACCAATGGTACCGTCCATTCAGTACGACGAGAAAACGGCTACCAAAGTGTAAAATTGTTCGTCCATGTACGAACGAGACTATATATATATATATATATATATATATCTTTTTTTTTCCAACAGGTTATCCCATGAAGCTCCCTCATTTGTATATTTTTCCCAATTCCCTCAGTCCCTCGTATACATAATTAATTAATAATTGTATTTAAAAATTTAATCATTAAGTAATTTATAGGTATGGCAGTAACGAATTCTCATCATACATAATACAATAAAGATCAATAATATGAGAGAAAATAATTTGTCCCTTGCAACGCCTCATTCACGTTTATCTTTTTTTATACATTGACGAGACATGTTTATTGTTTCATACGTTTATTATTTTTGTACATTATTCTATAGTATAAAGGAGGGAGAGAAAATAAAGTTAATAAAATGCAAACGTATTGTTTTCTCCTATACATTATTCGAGCCCGAGGCGAGTCAATTATTCCCCCTATCCAGAGCTCTGCCACTGGCTGAGTACCATTATCTCATTAGCCAGATTCAATGAAGTATCTATAGGATATATTCTGGGGCTCCTGTTTTATAGCTGTGACAGAAGCTTTTAATTGTTAGAAAAAAAAAAGTGTAAAAAAATAAACGAGGTCGAAGGATAAAAGGGATGAAGTTCGACCTGTCCGTAGATAATCCGAGAAGCGTTGGTGGTAGTGTTGGTCGAGTGTTGGTGGTCGTGGAATCGTGCGGTCAGGTTTTAACTGTACCATATACCACTCTTTTGCTCGAGTAGAAGGTGCCGGATGGTCATGAATCACCTGCCGGGTCTCAGCTTATAGGAAGTTTACTCCCAACGTCATATATATCGGCTTTGGACATGTATACCACGCTATTTTTTTTTCAACGTATACACACCCACACAGGTACTCAAACACCATCACTCAAGCATTCTCTCTCTCTCTCTCTCTCTCACACACACACACACACACACACACACACACACACACACACACACACACACACACACACACACACACACACACACACACACACACACTCTCTCTCTCTCTCTCTGACTTTTCTGGGCATAAGCCTCCGGACATCCGTACCTTATGCTTCCCCATCGCCTTTTACGACATATGGACGAAATGGATTTTATTTCGGTGCCACGCGTGCTTCCATAACGTTTTATTATGGCTATAGCATCATACTACTAAATATATATGTATGTGTGTAGAGAAAGAGAGCGTTGGTGGACGACGATGTGCCTAGCCCTCAAGATCTTCCCCTTTCATATATATATATATATATATATATATATATATATATATATCGGCACTCTTTTAACCCCGTTTTCTCTTTCACCCTTGGCCGTATGACTCCTCCATAGCGTCAGCTCGAGAAGCTCTCGTGCACGTTAAGCACAGAGTCTTGGCCTGACCCCTGCGGCTCTTTGGCCGAGGTTTACAGATTCTCGCTACTATACCAGAGTGTAGTTGGGCGTCCATTAAACCCACGATGACGACGAGGCAAGACACGGCCAAGACGAGAGGACACACTCGAAACGTGCTGTTGCAGCACTACCGGAAGTTACTGGAACAGGGCAAAGCACATCCTACCCTATCCTCGGACCCAGCCAGTTTTAGCTCAATAACAGAGAGCTAAAGCAGCTAGCAGCAGCCACAATCACGTGAAATTTTCACGGATATCTCTCTCTCTCTCTCTCTTTCTCTATCTCTGTCTAACTCTCTCTGACTCTGCTCGTCTCTCTCTCTCTCTCTCTTTCTCTCATTCTCGCTCTTCCCTTGGCCCCCTCTGTTCCCTTGGCTATATGACCCCTATATTGATCCACGAGTATTCCTAGGTGTCTCTGGCCTCATCCCCGGTACAGTCATACGCTTCATAATGATGAATCACCAAATCCAGTCACAACCTGCGGTTTTTGCAATCAATCATATGGCCTATGAAAAAAAGATGAGGAGACTGAATGTTTTTCAAAGCTGGCTGTTATAGATTCAATTCAATATGAGGGGCTGAAATTTTTTATTTGCTTTCGGAATGCGTGTTAGGAGACGCCCCAGCGTCTCGACACAAAGCTATTTTAAAAAAAGTTTCAATATCCTGCCGCTCTAATACGCTAATGTGGCTTAATTCTTCTCGTGTGCAGAATTTGAAAAATATTTTTCACCCCTATTTTTGTGTTATATGATGAATTACAATGAATATACTGGCTTATATCTCGTTTAAAAAGTTTCTTTTCTCTACTCGAATAATGAGTAATAAGAAGTAAATTAATTGAGTGACAAAAAAATCCTTCTGAAGAAATTCTTACTGTCCTAAAATAAGCTCGGGGGTGTCAAAAACATATATCAGGGGATGATGATTTTTTTTCAATGATTTCTTGATATAGACATCAGCAGTTATCACCATCGAGCTAAACAAATCGAGTATTAACGTTTTAGTGAATGTTTATTGATAATGTTCGAATATTTACGTTTAATCCAAAAATGTGCATGATGTGCCTCGGCAGAATGCTTCATAATTTGGAGCAACTCAATGATAGCCGATTGGCTAAAGACACTCCATAAACGAAGCATTCAAATTTTTTAAATTTGTCAAGACACTCCATCGACGAAAACTTTTTGGAGGAACTTGCACGGTACAGCGATCATCGAGATCCTCCAATTTTTCGTCTATTTCTTGAGACTTTTTTTTTGACACCAAATTTGGAGTGATTTTGTTGACTTGACAATTGTTAAGTCTCTTCAATTTTTCATCGATTTTATCCAATGAAAAATTGCATGAATAGTGACGTAAGTTTTGGAGTGATTTTAGGGTCTCCAAGAGAGTCAATTCACGTACAAATAGCCGCAGCACTGTGTAAAATTATTTCAACGCGATATAGATCATTTAGCCTCGGCAGCATATGGCAATTTAGTTTATTCGAGATACCTTTGTTGGCGTGGCTCGCTCCTTATTGATTTCTCATTGTTTTGTATTTTTTTCTTTTTTTCTTTTTTATTTTTCGCAACATATCGCGACCACCCGCACCATTTAACAGGGACGAGGCAAGCCAGCCAGAAACTTTGGCACCCCTATATATTTGATTTATCACGACGCCACGAATACCTTTTGACTTTATATGATTTTTGTCATTTTTTTCTGCGTGTGCGTGTATGTATGTTTTTTTTTGTCGCTCGCGATATCCCGATATAACTGACGTTTATTTATGGCTCGATGGAAGGGAAAAAAGTGTCGTGTTCGTCAAACGTATAAACTCGCTTGGACAGATGTCCGTGTATGTGCCTATACGAATTTACCTTGCTGGTAGGACTTGAACAATATACGTTATTTTACAACAGTATTACTGATTTATCGTATATGATTCTCATATATTTTGCACACATATATATCTTGTAATACATACGCATTAATATATATATATATATATATATGCAAATTTCTCTGGCAATATCTCTTTCCATGTAGCCATTCATTTTTTTTTGTCCAAAATTGAACTCTTTTTGTATCTATTTATTTATTTATTTATTTATTTTATATTTCAACCCGTCTCTGGCACAGACAGCAGAGGGCTTTTACTCCAGTCGGCATATTTCAGAATAATATTTACTGCCACATCTGCATGGCTGAACTTGACTGCCAATAAAAAAAAATGTAAAAAAATAAATGTAAATAAAAAGCGTCGAGAGATTATTTAGGGAAAATATATATATAATGTATATATATATATATATATATATATACACACGTGAAATCGCACTTGGTAATGTCAATCCATTTTCCATGATTATAAAGCTATATAGCTATATAGCCCGAATGAATAGCGGAATTTTCAAATGATATGATGGATACGAAAAAGTTGATCGCTTAGTTTATTTTTATTTTTTTATTCTATCTTTTTTCCATGCACAGTCGATCCTTCGATCTCTCCCCTATGCCTGTGAGAGCTCTTTTGCAATCGGAGGAGGGGTGGAAAGGAGGGGTGAAAACTTTTCCACTCTTGGGCTTCGATCGTTTTTCCTGTCAGCCACAGGTGAATTTTAAATCAATGATAACACCCCTCCCCTCGTCACTGCTCGTGGACGTGACACCCTCCAAACCATCCTATTTCAGTGTTCTTGCTCGATACTGTTCATAAAAAAGATTTTCTTTCCATCAATTTGAAAGTTTAAATTAGAAAAAAATACATCTAGCAGATTCAGCCCTGACCATTTGACATCGTTGCATCGAGAATTGTTTTTTCATCATACCGGAAACAAATTGCATTGACGTTGAGGTCAATTGAAACGATAAATAGTGTAGATAGAATGACACATGAGGAGAACAATCATAACTGAATTTTTAAACGTTCAATGACAATTTCCCCTAGATAAAAATATGTTCTTCAGTCGTAAAAGTTCGAAATAAGTTTTTTTCATTCGCACAATGGTGGCGAATAATTAAATGTCATATTTCGAAACGAAATTTAACACGATTAGCAACTTTATTTCCACATATTGCTATGAAGTAACGAATAAAAATTCGCTATCTCTCGGTTAAGGATCACGAGCATGGCAAAAGCGAACGCAGCCAAACGTTCTCTCGTGCAATCGTGGTAATCTACCGACAGGCTTTCCATCTATGGGAGAGCTAACGTAAATTCCACGCATCGAGAAACAAAAAGATTGCAAGTCGGAAATTTATATATTGCTTCCACGTGACTTTTGCCCATACACAGACCTTTGTGAACAATGGTTTTTTTTTCAATGCTGGCTTTGCAAATGTCATTCTACGTGAAAATTTAGTAACCAACATTTTCAAACGTTGTGTTATTCATAAAGAAAATATTATATTGTATAAATTGCTCAAAATTAACTCATGATATGAGACTGCATACATTTTTTTTTTCGAAAATGAGAAATTTTATAATAATTTTTATCATCTTCGAGTTCATTTGGGTAGAAAGTTTTTGATTGGGTTAATAATTACAAAAGTTAGGACGTTTATGAATTTTCGAAAAATTCAAACCACCATAAAATGCCGGTAGAAATTTCGGCAAAAATTGCAGCAAATCACAGTGGTCACATACACACACGCGCATATGGATATTTTTTATAAGTACAATTTTCCCCCTTCTTGGAACATTTTAAGTATTAAAGTTTTATGAAAAAGAAAAATTACTGAAACGCTTCCGTAAAAAGCTTCCTCAGGGAGGAAGAAAATGACGTACAAATTGGAAATATGGAATATAAATCCGTTCTCTCATTCCTGGTTTTTGTAATCGGGATAAAAGTCGCTGAAGCATTTTTATCTAAAGCAGATGGCAAAAAATCTCAGCAAATCTCTGGTCCTCCTTATCTGAGATAAAGTATCGTTGCTTCTAAGAAAAACAGGACAGACCGTGAAAAAATATATACAGGGTGTCAAATTTTCAATGTTTTCAGGTTAATATCGATTTTTCTCCACAAAATCTCTCATAATTTCAGTCTCAATGACAACAAGTATTGTTTGTTGGGTCGTTTCGCGCCCCAAACTCTTCACTCAACATTTTAGAAGCCATTTTCTCTGGTGTATTTTATATTGTTAATTTTCGTATTTTACATTTTTTATTAAAAAAAACTTTTTGGGCCTGCCGATTCACAAGGTCTGTGGCAATGGAATAAAACATATTAGTGGATTGTCTGGCGCTAATGCTTTATTTTTTGAAATGTTGTTTGAAATTCGAGTCTCGATTTCATCGAGCCTTTCACCTCATGCAACAGATAAAGTGAAGAATGAATGGCGGAAAATCGATTTATGATTCCCTTTTGTTCGTTCGATTGTAAAAGGCCTGAAGCGATTTAGATTAAAACTTCAGAGAATCATCCAGGTGAATAATGCACGATATACACACCGAAGTTTTACCTAATTAATTAATTTAATCGTCACAATGAATATTTGCAGTCACACACTCACACAATGTATGGCTAAAAACAATCAGAGTAGTTGAAAAAATATATACAAAACCCAAACATAATTTATTTTTAGTTGATTTTAAGCAACAACATTTTGTTCGTTACGCTCGGTCTTGTTTAAAATTGCGACACCCTGTATATCAACAACGAAAAAAAACCTGTTGGTTTTGTAGTTTCACTCGACAGTTGTCATTTATCTCCTGTGTGTATTCAATTGGGACACTCAGATGCAAAGAGTCCGTAGCATGCGAGGGATGGTTTGGTGGTTGAGTTTGTAGTGCCTGTTTTTCTTGACCCTTGGATAGAATCGTGGAAGCGAAAGATGAGGACATAGGGAAAGAAAAAAACACAAGGGAGGAAGAGAAGAAGGAGAGGAGAAGAGAAGCAAAGGTTTTCCGGTGGAACTACTCCGTTAGGTAAATACCGTCTCCATGCTAACCTCCCTTCTGTCTCTTTTCATCTTCCTCAACATCCCATCTAACTTTGCTCACACTGCAGTTACTTCTGCCTTCGTAAGTCTACCTATATAACTCGCCCCTGTCGACTTGACGAGAGATCGAGAAAGAGAGAAATAGTCCTAGAAAAGGACTCAAGAGAGAAAGAGAGAGAGAGAGAGAGAGAGAGAGAGAACAAACCAGGAAAGCTTCACTCCACATCCATTCCCTTCTTCGGGCATCCGTAGAAAGGAAAACCCTCGAGGCTTTTGTGTATTCTTCTCTGCCAGGCAATTCTCGACACTGGCGGATTTAACCGGGTTGTTTTGTTGGCAATCCTTGCGCAACAGGACGCAGCTCGTGATTTAAGAATAAGAAACATCAACCCTCGGTATATATATATATATATACATCATCTTTGTGAAAGCTTTACAAGGGAAAATAAGATGCACATCTAATATATTCTCTATTTATTCATATGTGTCCTTGTAGTATGCTGACGTCATGGAAATTACTAACTGTGACACTCAACAAATAAGTTGTATAGAATAAACTTTAGAATAAAAATCTCAGAAGCAATTAAATATTCCGAAATCGTTTTGAATACATGATAAATTTTATCATTCAGGACAATATCATCTTTGCATTATGATTTAACTTAATTTTTGTTAAGATGGATTGGAAAATTTTTTAGGTTAAATTCATATCTAACTTAAATAACCCATTTAAATCATCACACAAAGATGATCCTTAAAAATCAGTGAGTCTGATGTTTAACAATTAAATATAATAAGCTTTGGAATAATCATTTTATTAAACTAATTCAATATTTTTTACATATTTTACACTAAAAAATAAATGGAATCATTCATAGAAATATAAATTTTGCATCATGAATTAATTTTACTTTTGTGTCCACGTGTTGAAAAACTAAGGTTACTTAGTTTAAGTGCTTTATGCTAGAATTGTCGGCAGTTAATATTGAATAACGCCGTCGAATGTTCGGTGAACCTACTTTTTCTTTACGGTTCATTAGTCTCCAATTTCATATTAATATGAATTTTCAAGGTACGCTGAAGTGATAGAAATCACTGACTGTAATACTCGACAAATAAGTAGAATTAACCTTTCTAATAGTAATTTGAGAATAAATTAAGCATTTGTTAATATTTTAAACCACAAAATGAATCGAATTATCCACAAAAAATCTAGTATTTGCATGATTAATTAATTTTATTCTTCTGCTAAAATATATTCATGCTTTAAGCTAAAATCGTCGACA